>CALNVZ010002974.1:32699275-32778754 GCA_940671915.1 Paracentrotus lividus | reverse complement strand
ACCAGAAAACTTTGGAACATATGATTAACTTAGTTGAGAAGTTGAGGTTTTTGAAGGAACATTTTTGCATTTGCTATCATCTCTGTTCAAACCATCTGATATATGACTTCTTACATGTACATGTACATGTACTCTGATTTAAAAAAAATAATATATTTGGTATGTTTTAAAAGTTGTAGATAAGGGAAGGAGAACAATAGTGAAGGGATGAGGAAGCCGCACTTACACAGGAATCTAATTCATCTGAACAAAACAAACAGCTTGTTTCACTTCTATTAATTATCATGTTTGACACCTTCCAGTATGACAAGGCGATGTTTGTTCCTGCCCCCAAATCCTTTTAATCTTCGTCTGTCATGCGAAATATGCTTCCGCGAATAATACCTCATTCAATTACCCAGCCAAATACAAAGAAAAATACTCTGAAAAGGAGGTTTTGTAGTTTAACTGGGGGGGGGGGGGAGGGTTATCATATTTTTGGCAAATACCCTAGATTAGTAGACCACATAAAATTCTCCCATTTGACAAACATGTACTACATGTATGATTTCCATCGATCAGTATGGATCTAATGAAGGTGTAAACGGAAGTTCTGAGGTACAAATCAACATTTTTTGTTCTCTTCCTTTCCCTGAGGCATTACCAGTCCCTCTGATATACAAAAATGCTTGTGTACATGAAGGAACGCTTTGTTGCTTTAATACCTATCAACACTATCATTGGTTTTTCTTAAATCTACAGTCAGGTAAACAAAATTATCAAACTACATATATAGTTCATTCATTATGCATATTTTCACCGAAAGTTATTTTTACTCTTTTAAGAAGACTACATTTTATAAAGGATGATGGAAGGATAAAGAGAAAGCTTAACCTGTTGGAGACGAGCTGATTTGGCTATAACACACATTTCCCATAGACCTCAGCCTGAATATATTTGGGCTCAGTCCCCAACGGGTTAATATCAAGAAAGAGAAGGTGATCAAGAGATAATGTATGTAGACAACATAAAAAGAGACAGAAAAATGTTTGGGGTTAAAGTTTCGGTAGGTTGGGCGATTCGAGGACGAATACATGTAGCAAAGTAGGCAAATATATCATTCTTTTGAAGTAAATAACAAAGGAAGTTGGCAATTCATTGAGAATAATTGTGTTAGTATAAAGAGATAAAAACAAAAACATTCATGCAGTGAAAAAAGGTGGGAGACAGAAAACAAGAGAAATTCATGTGCAGGAAGAAACAGAGCATACACTGGATGACAGATAGGAAGAGAAAGAGAGAGATAGGAAGTGGGAGAGTGAGAGATAGAGCGAGAGGTAATGCTGAAGCAGGAGAGATAGCTTAAAAGATCAGGCTGTATTGGAAGCCATCAATTAGTGGTTACAGTAATAGCACTATCTAGTATCAAATACAAAAGCACAGAATTTCATAACATGCCAATCCCTCCCAACATGATACAATATTGAGGGACCGCTCTAGGCGTTTTAGTAATGCCACTGTCAAACATGGCCTGATAAGGTTAACGGATGAGACACTTATAGCAAAATTTGGTCCTTGTTTGATAGTTGTGCATTTTCTCCTCTGTGTACTGTAATTGGTTGTTTGCTGGGTTCTTTGTAATTTATACCACATATCCACAAGGCACATTCAGGAGACAATCAAACTGCATATATGCATTGCATGACAGCCAACACCTGACAATCTTCTGTAATCTTTAAATGCAATGTGGACAATATGAGGCTATGTTTGATCGATTTCATGCCGATTCCCCTTTTGCTAAATGAAAACACAGGTTTAAACAGTGACATGATTTTCCCTCTTCAGTTATCCTAATCTATAACTTACTTGTCTGGTGGGGTGTGTATGTGACTCCTCTGATCGTCATTATTTGTAGCTTTTATTTTATTATAATCTGGCACACCTCGACCAAAGAAGAAGTTGATGACTGCTTTGTCAACACTGATGAACTCGTTGATTTTCTATGTGAGAAAGAAAAGAAGGAAATACTTCTTCATAATAAACATACAATAACAGCCATGAACCAACATGTAATGTATGTGTGCAATTGCCAGATAACAGTCACACAGCCCCAAGACAGTTAACAATGTTCAATTTACACTCAAATTATACCATGTAGATTATTGCTAGTAGATATCCACAATGTACAGATTCACCCCCCCCCCGAAAAAAAAAAAAAAAAAGGAAAAAAAAGAAGACAATTTCTTATCCTTACAGCACAAAACAAGATTTTATTTGATTTTTATTTGTCGAGTGCAAACAATAAATAAAAGACACACTGACAGAATAACCCATTTCCATTGGCAAACTTATTTTCATCCACTTGTACCTTTTTATTGATACAAACTTTATAATGGTGGCAGCGGTGGGATTGCAAATATAAAACAACCATTCTGATTGGTTCACACTGACCCTTTAATGCAAGAAATTTATGCAACAAGGATCCTGATTGGACTATCGATTTGCAATTGATCGTAACTCTTTTTTATTCAGGGCACAGATTGCCTTCCTGCATGTAGTTATTGTTATATTAATCTGTCAACTGCTACGAGAGTAGAAATATAATAAGAAATCAAAAACAATGTTTTTATCATAATTTACTTAGTTTATTTCATACAAAAAAGAGGGATTTTTAAGAGGTCGATACCCTTTTTGAGAGCAGGCTATCAAGCTCTCAGATGATGACACATAGAATTCAGAGTGAACACTAAACTGTCAGGTCCTATTAGCAATCCTATTTGTTACTTTCTATCATTCTCTCCAATCATTGGTGACATCTGCAAACCTTAATGGTTCATTAAAGCTTTTCCTCTCACCGAATGACAGTCATTATATTCAGCTAGTGACGCACATGATCATAAGAATGCAAAAAATGACACATGACTTGGAGGAATTATTGAAATGCTTATTTCCTATCGGGCTGTGAAGCTATTTAATACCCTTTTCACATAGGGTCCTAATTTTGTTTTGCTCTCAAGACATCAGGGACAAATTTATCAATTTTACCCCTTATAAATATCTGTCCACTTTTTTTTTTTGTACACCCCTTTATACTTCTTTTTAAATTTCTTTTTCTATATTGTCTCTCTCATAATGTAAATATATGATATTACATGTACACCAGCTAGCAACGTTGGACAATGGCTCAATTTTAAATTTTGATTAGCAATTTATTTGGGTGGACTAAAGTGGGAAATTTTTCTATGAATGTATTGAATTGTTTGTTTCACTACTATTCTTTCAAATCAATGGTCAAGATGGTCCAACATTTCACAAAGGTCTAGTAAGATCGGGGTATAGAAAATGTTTGACTCAGAGTGGTTAACAGACCAGACATTTCCCATGACAGTATGACCCCTGCATACTAGAGAAGGATCTACAAGGCTGGGGGCTGTCAAACTTGGAATTCTATGGCTGGGACTGTAGGTAATTGCTCTTGGCAACAGGAACTTGTAATGGGGCCATGTGTCATCCCTGACGTTAAACTACAGGACCTACATCAATCCGGGAATATTCCATTGTATATACAGGTGAAATAATTACAAAAGCAATCAATATTAAAAACAAAACTTCAAATTTGTAAATGTTGCGGTGTGGTTCTAAATCTTGGAATACATTTGTGCTACTGTCATGCTTTAATCAAACTTCCATGCCAATAAAAAGCACATCACATGTTACTTTAAGAAAAGAGTGACTATTCCATTAACAATATGTAGACTAGAGAAAACTTCTATAATTTTATAAACTGCAAAACTTACAAGGGAAAGAAAGAAAAGGTCCTATTTTCTTTATGTGACAATGAATGGTTTACAGGAAAATTAATAGTCATTTTCTGCAAGAAGACTGCTTAGTATGAAACAACAAAGGTAGATTTGCACTTCTCATGAACTTTTCTCAAATCTTTCTCTGAAAGTCAAAAGGACAACCCGAGGCATCTTCACATCTTGTCTGCAAATGACTCAGAATTACTTGGCTTAAACACTTCTATTCAAGCGCTTGACATTTGTAGGATATAAACAATAAATGTGTCTTTGATATTGCAGATGTGTAACCTCTACCACCCAAAGTGAACAGCTACAGATCATGAACCTACCTCTTTGAAGTAAAATCACATTGTAAGGGGCAGAACAAGGCATGGATCTAGCTAATGTCATTAGGAAACAGAAGATGTTCATCAATACCGAAACAGGAAAAAGAACATGACAATTCATAAGCACTTGGTACGAAACCGATACTAGAATGTTTGTGCTGATATGTTGTCTTTGACAAGATCAAGTCATGTAGATAGTTTGAATGACACCCTGTTTATATCAAGAATTCCAAACACAACTCATGGCTCTTGGGCCCAGAAGGTGTGGGAACATGGTGTTTGGCGCTCCTCTCTCACTTCCTCGGGCGTTCACAGTCATAACTAATTTCTAGGGGAGAAGTGAAATGGCTGAGACAGCCCTGCATGAGAGAGCGGCTCTCTACAAGACGTCACCAAGGGACTGCTCAAAACACTATCCACTGCAGAATACTGCTAGACAAGGAGATTTTTCTCAAAATGCTTTGAGCCCATAACCCATCATGTGCCATGTCAAAAAAGTCAGAAATTTGTAAATGTGAGTTTGCTTGGGCTAAATTAATTTTCCACATGTATCACAATGAGCAGGCTTTTCATGAACTTCTAAAGGCAAAATAAAAGCTCCAAGAAAGCTATCTCTCAATGCATAACTTTTTTATTAGCAAATGGGCATTTATCCCAAAAATTGTAAAATATATAGGGGAATTGTAAATAAATGCAGAAATTAGCAATGCCTATATTTCTGGTTTAAATCAGAATGAAATATAAGACCCAGAGATGGAGCCCAGTGTACAAACTCTCTGTACAATACAAAACCTTGAAAAGCCTTCAAAATAAAATAGTTCAGAAAAAAATTTGTTTCCTCCATACCCAGACCCCTGTTACATTACCATTGGTGTTAACTCTGCTCATCAATGATAACTTCAAAAGAATCCTAGCTGGCATTCCACCATGTTATTCTTAAAGTTACGGACGACATTACGAAAGACTGTAAGATGTTCTTTGGTGCTGATACTAATCACATGCTTTATAATTTAGCGCAAGATCTGATCACCAGTCATTCGTAAAGTAATCCGTAACTTACAAATGACTTGGTGAAACATGGCCCTGAATTGGATTGGCTGTTGAGCAGTGCTAACCAGGTAGCTACTATTGATGGCAGACTTACAGTACGATCAATATGCAACAGGCCCTGGGGGGCATTTCATCAAAGGACTTGTCAGACATTTTATTCGACAAATTTGCACTCAGCCAATCAGATGCAAGCATTTCAGTAGCTTGTAACAGTTTGTCGGATAAAACGTCTGACAAGTCCTTTGATGAAATGCCCCCCAGGTCCCCATTCTTCTCCTGGGTAAAGAGTGGCAAGTGTTATGACTGCCCTGCCATTGGCCAAGAAAAGAACCTGGACCCAATGATTCACTGTCCAATGATGTATACTATGGCTATGAAAGGTGTAAACACACAACAAACAAAAATTTGCCTAAGTTGTACCTTATCTATCACTCACCAAAAATCTCACACTTGTGGTTATATGTCGTAAAATGAAGCAAAAAAGTTTTATGATTTCCTGGTCTGTTGCTGTAAGCATGACTCCTCCTCCACATGAAATGAACGGACATAATAAAGATTTGACGATATATTTCATATCCTTAACATAAATGTCACAAGCTGTTAATTTGCAAAGAATCTCAGTTATCAAACTTTTATTTTCTTCATTTGATGACAAATATGGAGAGTACAAGAAGAAGCAGAGGACATTAACTCTTAAATAAAAGTTTCTGTTAAGATTGTATCAACTTTTTGTGAATTATCAAGGGTGTAATACAAAGACTTTGAAGTGTTTTATGATTGGTGAGCAAAATGACCTTCTAATTTGATATTAACAGGACATACATGTATATTTACATCTTAGAGTAGAGAGTTATCATAATTTTAAAAGAAAAATTATAAATTTCCCTCCAGATCAGTGCAAAATGATGAAAATAAGACATTTTGAATTGTTTTTAGAAACAATGTTTGTCCAGTGCTCATGAATATTCAAATGAGCAAGTTGATGGTGGAAAATCATTATTGCACAATTTACTACACATTTCATTTACAAACATGACAAAAATCTCATATTTCAGTTAAGAGAAAGTAAACTTTTAATACATTATATCTACCAAAAAATAAAAGAGACATAATGTTAATTCTGATTTTTTTTTAATATGATTTTTTTTTAAACATGCTTTTGCCCGTATTTGAAAAGAAAATCACAATGGTGAAATGATATCATCACCAAATCACTCATTTGAGTATTCATAAGGACTGGTCAAGAAATATTTTCTGAAAATATGTGAAATTTCAAAATGTCAAAATATTTCTTATTTTTGCACCTAGAGTTGAGAATTGTAGGAAAGAGGTGCATCTTTAATTCTGTGTGAAAAAAAGAAAAGAAATTATGGCTAACTGCCTGAAGAAAGTCAGATAAGATAAATTGCTTATCTGAAAGATAATCATAATTTAAACCACAATACTTCCAAAAGAAAATCAAAGACTGAAGAGATTTGGAGGATATTGACTCCATCCCTAGTACCTTTACAAATTTGTCTCACTAAGAATTACATTTACGTCAACCCTGTTCTCTTTTGACCCAGACTTTCCCCGAAGACACTTTTTCCGACCTCTAATCCCCCGATGAGTCAAAACTGGATATCTCTTTAATAAATAGACAAAGAACCTCATCTAAATAGCTGACCAGACAAGAAATTACTCTTAATTAATTTTATTAAGAGAACTGATGTGATAGTGGAAAGAGGCAGAAAATATTTTGATACTGCTATACTTCAAAATTATTTGACCCGCGAGAGAGAAAGAAGCTGTAAGGAGAATGTTCCGAAAGACAATGTGATTGACAAAGATACATGTACATGTATAAAGCAGGGGAAAATGAGAAAGCTGTTGGAAATAGAAACATAAGAGATTATAATACAAATGGACAGCTTTCGTTGACAGTTCTTCCTATCTGTGCCAATAGCCGATCCACCTATTCCTGGTCAACTTACATTTTTGTGTTTATTTTGTTTCGATCTTAACTGGCTGATCTAATTTTATAAGTCAGGTACCCAACCCTATTTTTTCCTTTTCCCCTGAAGATGTGAGATATGATCTTGACCTATTAAATGGACACATAGCCCTTTCCAAAAGTCAAAATGCTGACCATACAATAACCTTTAAAAAAAGATCCCTGTAGTACATCTCTTTTTTCCCCTCTCTCTCTCTCTCTTTTGGCATCAAAAAGAGCCTGAGCACTTGATCCTAGGACAATCTTAAAGTGCTTTAAGTTTTTGTACGAGTTCGTCCTTCACTACATTTTGTAGTTTTCTGTAATTTGAAGGATTTTTTTGTTTTATTTTGCTAAATGTGGTTTCATTGTTTAAATCACTAAATGCAGTCACTGCTTACACAGGATATTAGCAATCAAGAATGAGTTCATTTACTCAATTTATTTGAATTTTTAGATAACAAAAATGAAAAAATTAATAAATAAAACAAACATTATAAAGCAATCATGACAAAAGATATTTATAAACATTGCAACAGAGAAGAAAAGAAAGCATCAGCCAATGCCTGTGGATAACCTAAAAGAATTACAAATTCTGTCAAGAGGTTTTCTGTAAATTGACTTTCCAGAGGCCCACAGATTACTGTACAAGCCCAAATTACAAATATGTGGGAGATTCATATGTTATCCTTTCCTACATGAATGTCACACTGTTACATTTTTCTATTATTAGGGAGTTTCCTCCCCAAGATTTGTTGTTTAAGATGGATTAAGGATTTGTATGGTTACTTTCGGTCTGATAATGATGATTATATGAGATATGAACTTGGTAGGTGGGCTAGGACAGCCCATAAAATTAGTTTTGACAATGATTGTGCTTTTGTATTCTGTTGTGCAGAAGAGTGACTACATATGTTATGACTCAGATATCAAGGGTGATATTGAATATCACTGGACAAGAAAAGATGCCATGTACTGTGAAATTTGTGTATTAAAAAAGTGTACTCGATTGTAATAAGTTTTACTCTTAAATTGCGTCGTCTTAAAAAATTTTGCTTGTCAAGTCATTCTGGTGTGGTGATTATAAGAGATTTTTTTTTTAATCAATAAATCTTTCATTGAAAGCTTTATTTAGTGTAAGTGAAAACTTTTTAATTAAAAAATATAAGTGAAAGTTCTATTTTATCACCCTGACTGACTTTTATAGGAAAAGTGAACTCCAGGTTTTGAAATTAAATAGTAATTTTTAATTAAACCAAACGTTGATGATATTCAAACAATTTCATTTCATCAATAATTTACCGAAAATTAGAAGAAACGAATGAAGAAGAATGGAAAACGTTAAACTAAACCAAGCACTGTGGACATTCACTTGGGAATATTATCATGAATAGTCATCTGTAGGTAAATAATTCTTTTATTAGAAATTTTAGAAATTTACCTTTTTGAAAGAAGTATGAAGAAAGAAATATTGAAACAAGTCAAACTGAACACTGTTCTGTTTCATTCACCTGAGAATATACCTGTTAACCCTTTGAGGACTGAGCCCGAATATATTCAGGCTGAGGTCTATGGGAAATATGTGTTAAAGCCAAATAAGTTCGTCTCCAACAGGTTAATAATTGGAGAGCTTCCAAGATCAAAAAGTTGATGATTATTTCATGAAAACATCAACAATTTAGCTTTAAAAAAAAAAAAATTATAAAAGAAAATTAGGTAAAAACTGAACATGGCATTGTGTTTATCCACGTGGGGATATACATGTACCTGTAATTATTTGGAGAGTTTCCAAGGAAAGTTTAATGATTATTTCACCAAAATATCAACAATATTAAAACCTTTGTAGAAAAAAAGTAATGAGGCACAAAAGGAAGATAATGGTTGAAACTGAACACAGGACATTTTCCCCTGTGAATATTACCTGTAATAATTTGGAGAACTTCCAGGCAAAGGTGGTCGGATGGAAACAATAGCGAAGAGTATTCTACATCAATCACAAAGAGATTAGATTTAAGTTTGAAGGATATGGATAGCACGCATCCATCATTGCTCGTGTCATCTTGGATAAATCATCAAGAATTCGACACCTGATTTGAACACCTAGGGACTGTGTTGGCTAAGTCTCTAGTGCAGCCGATCGGGGGTAAACATCATCACAGGATCTAACCTGGCTTCCTCCATCCCTCCCTACCTTGCTTACCTCAAAATAGCTGAGAGATTAAAGGGAAAGTAACCCAAACCTTTGTAGGTTAATATAAAGGTAAGAAGGGGAAAAAAAAAATCAATGTATTAATTTTTGACAGAAACTTTGTAATCAAACTACATCCACGTACTGGAACTTCCAATTGGTCATGATAACACATTGATGTAGTGTACATCCAATGTAGAAAATCCATGGGTTAGGGTGAATATTAATCTTCAAAAACACTTTCAGTATAATCATTTCCTTATTGGAGGAATTAAATACTTATTTATCTTAATTAGATACTGTAATCGTGGAAATATTTGCGAATTTCGCGCAAAAATCTGCAGGCGCAAATTTAAAAGCACGCGAATATATGAGCATAGTATTTTATGCATGTATTGGGTACGTTCAATTGCGTGCTTACTAAAATGCAGCACGAATTCAAGAAAAGTCTGTGAACATTCTTTGAGGCCGCTCAGCGGGAAAAATTAATCGCGCGAAAATAACAGCGAATACAGTATTTGGAATGACCTAAAAATTATTTAATCTATTTTATTCAACATTTTCATCAATTCTGCTTCTATGATATTTCAGTTATCTTAACTAAACTTTAAAAAGGTTACTCAAGATCTTTCAGAGTACATGTAGTAGGATTTCCATTTAAAACAACCCAAGCTCACCTTACAGCTTCTTTTCAACATCACTTCAGTAAGTTCACCGTGCCTGACATACATTCGTACACACATGTACAACAATATGATATTTAAAAGACAATTTCCAACTTCATTGGACATTTTTTTTTCTTCTTATATAATTAAAGTAATCTATTGACGGCTGATTCATGCTAATTTGTTAATTTTTTTTTTCTTTTTAAACATCTCTATTTGTGGTTTGTGTCTTCTTCTTCTTTTCAGGTCACTGTATTAAATTACACTATATTACACCAGTCCAGTGTTGGTTAAAGTTTACCCTTCCAGGTCTTCATTTTCAAGGGTACATGATTCAATTAGGTGGACCATAATCATATGTATACTTCCTCACTTTGTTCTATATTTTTTAAAAACCAGATACATGTAGCTGTGCATAAAAATTTCCCAAATTTTTCTATTGGCCCAAATTATCTTGAACTAAAAAACCTGCCTATTAGAGACCAACCGTCTATAATTTATTATTACCCTTATAAGACATCTGAACCGGGCTATTGCAAATTCATACCGAACGCAGTTTTGATATGATATCGATATATGAAGCGATCATGGGGTATATTGGCCATATTGACCGGAATAAAAAATTCCCATTGAAAAAACATGCATTGACGTAAGGCTGCCTTTTTACAATGTTGACCGGCTGGTCGGGGGTCCTACGCGTAATTTTAATGATGCGCGTTTACAAAGAGTAGTAAGACAATGGATACGCACAGAAGCATTATTGCGTCACAATGGTTCAACTCAGAATGCTGAAGAAACAAAGAAAAGAAAAAAAATCCCACGACAAATGCCCAGTTTAAATCAGTTTTTCGGTTTTTGGTAACGTTATATCCTGAGAAAGCAAACTTTTATGACTCGTTGAATGACACATTCTGCAAATTATACCGAGGCATGATGTTTCGAGGGGAATTGATTCCTTGATATTTTAATATTGATGAAGACAGTGGAACATTTTGGATTCAAACATACATGACTGTACTGTAGCAGTTGTACCAGACCAGCTAGGATATGTGGTAAGTAGACTACACTGTGTGTTTTCAATGTCCTATGTTGGAGATAGGTAGTTGAAGGATAATAATAAAAATATTGACTGTTTTTTTCGGGCAATATGGCATATAGTGCCCTTACTAGCACCATATTGCCCTCGTCTTCGACTCGGGGCAATATTATGCTAGTTCAGGCACTATATGCCATATTGCCCTCAAGGGCAGTCAATATTATTTAATTATTACCTTACTCCTTGTTTCTCTTGTGAAGTTTTTCTCATTGAAATATGCAATAGAAACTTGCAAATTGGTGTTCTGTCTATGAGCACCAATTATCCTTGATCAGACTGCTTTTCTGCAGGCTTTGACAGTTCATTCATGAAATAGATAAAACAGACATGCACCAAACTCTCATTACTTTCTAATACCACCTGACAGAGGGTTTGTGTCCTTTGGAACTCTATTAGCAATGTCTCATATTTGCCAGTGATATGCACATCATTAATTTCATTACTGTATTTTCATGCTGTAAACAAGTGTGTTTACATGTATGTGCGTGAAGTCTTGAATTGTGTGTATTGGGAAGTTGGGGTAATGTGATGGTTTGCACTAACCAAAGTTACTCTATACCTACCTACCAAACCAGCTTAACCATCGAGACAGTACGTATCCTCCAGTTATCCCTGTCGTGCATGCAATTTGTCAGCTCGTCAACAGGTGCCAACTACTCCGGCATCAGATTTTATAATGTCTAGGTACATGTACGTCAAAGGCTACTCTATATAGACGAATTTGGGCAGCGTTTCATGGAAGTGAGCCCTCTACGTGCTCGCCATATAGCTAGGGGGCTTCCAATGAACCACGCATGCGCCATGTGCGCATATGTCTGGGTGTTTGTACAATTTCCTTTGTTACGCATACATACGCACACAAGGAGCATGCGTAGTACATTGGAAGCCCCCCTGCAATGGCTGACACCATGACAAAACATCACCCAAACTGAATCCGTCTACAGATACAAAAACTAAGTGACTTACTGGATCATTAGATGGATGGTCTACAGAAGGCGTGTGGAACATAGGATTGATGACAGCTCTATCACAATGTTCAAGCATCTTCATCTTGGTAAGAGCTTCTGCAGGAGAGATTCGATACTGTGATTGCGTCACTTGAGTAATGTACGCTGGATTCGTCACATTGCCTTGGAATCTACGCTCAGGAGGAACCTGGCGATTCCGGTTCCGCGTGTTGGAACTCATCTCTCCGTTTCTTCGAAGCAGGGACTTAGGACCAACAGGCATGAGTCAAAGTTACAGTTGAACAGTCCAAAACAGAAATCAACCAATTACTGCAAAGATAGAAGAATAATCAAGTTCTTGTCAAAGGACTAGTGTGCAATTTTTTTAAAGCAAATTTTGTATGTGCAGTGGTATCAATATAAAGGTCATCCAAATGTAGAAGGTTCATACATGTATTCCAAGCCTATAGATGTGATTTTAGCAATTTATCTTCAGGATATGATGAAAGAGGAACTTCTTGACCTTTCAATAATTAATTTTCTTGTTTCACAGATGTTATGTACATAATTAGAAATTACAAATGAAGGTAACGAGTACAAAATCCATTTATTGTTGTAAGTTTGGGTTAATCAGGAAAGTCTGAGAGAATACTATCAGTGATTGTGTTCTGCAATGTGTGACAGTGCTCAGTGAAAGCATTTACTCAGTCTTTCATCACTTTTTATAAAACCTTACAAAACTAGATTGAGGTCTGTCACCTTCATTTCCAATTATTAAACTTGGTCATGCAAGACATTATCTGTAATATAGTATGAGAGGTAGATCACTTTAATAACATGTGAGAACTTCCTCTTATCCTACAGAAGTTCCTCTACATTCGGATTAGCACTTCATTGATATTTAATACTGTACAAGGCATTTTACGAAAACATTGAAAAGACAAAATATAAATATCCAACTATGCAAGCAATTGTGAAGAGATCAGATATTTCAACCTTGTGTATAATTGAAAAGGATTTATACCTGGAGAGAAGAGAAACCGATCTGTCTTCACTTTTCTTCTCATACTCTTTGACCAAGAAGGTCTAATTAGATTTGGTGCTTCAAAGATGTTCAGGATATGAAGGATATTACGTGAAATGGAGAGAGGCAATACAACTTGAAAAAGAAGATATATGACTGTGCAACCTTGCAACACAAAAATGTAGGGATACAAAGTACAGCATTATCTTCATATATGTACTTGAAGCAAAATAAGATTTAATTGAAATTTGACATCCATCCAAATACTTTACATCTGAATATCGTTTATTATTACTTTTTTGAGTAATTCAAAATAGTTTGCATTACATCTACCTTACCTCAAACAGTGATGAAAGATGAAATTTCTACCAGTTATTAGTCTACTGTAGGTTTGAAAAATTGATGGGCATATGGATACTTTGTTTGTTTGTTTGTTTGTTGTTTTTTTTTGTGGAGTTCATATATCAATTTCTTCTACACAGTTCTAGATTTGATTCTATTTAGAGTTATTAAAAAAAAAAAAACTCAAGAGAATAACAGTGTCATATAAAAGTATTTAAAAATACAAATATTTTGTAAGTCCAAAGAAAATTATAAGGGATAGGGGGAATTGTGTAATTCACAGCTCTGTATGATTTGTGCAGCTTTGATATTGATTGGCCTACTACAAAGAGTGGTTAGAGACGAGGGAGTGACAACACAAAAGTAGAGTTTATCAAGAGGCAGAAAGAAAAGAATGATCAAAAATGGAGAATTGATAGAGAATCTACAGAAAATAAAAGGAAAACAGAGAAAAAATTAATAGGAAGGATGGTGATACCAACTAAAGACAGAGAAGCCAGATGAATAATAATAATAATAATAACATATTTATATAGCGCCATCTGTCTAGTTAAACTATTCCGAGGCGCATTGTTAAACAAGATGAAAGTGTGGAACTACAAACAAAGTTACAAGCCAGCAGAGAGGGACAGTCTGTGAGGTGCACACTGCGAATCTGCCATGTCAAAGTCAAAGAGGAAAGGATTGTCGAATGCTAAACACACCAGACAGTAAAAAACAATACATATTTAGATAATTATATATAAAAGAAACTACAAAAATTCTATTTACAATATAATGCAACATTAATATTCAAGATAGTATGCCTTCACAAAAAGAAATGTTTTGAGATTAGATTTGAAAGTTTCTAACGTCTCCAAAAACGAATCTGTGTTGGTAATTAATGCATTCCATTAACCTGGAGCAGCTTAAGTAAATGACTGATCTCTGTTACTTTCTGTACATTAATATATTTCTTTTTGTAACAAGCAGGTTTTTTTCCTGAGGAGAAATATTTTGACATGATGATGAAGAAACACTAGACGAAAGATGAAAGAACAACAGAATCCATTCTTTCATACATATACCTGTCTCTTTTGTTTATTAAAAGCTTCACAAGTATAATTATAAAGGCGACTGATATACAAACAATGATAATGGGATGGAGTTGCACATTTAATTTTTTTTTAAATATGTAACGTTTCAATGTAAAACATGACATCAAAGAACGTTTGATGTAGAATATTTTCAATAACACTACAGAAGAGTAATAAAATGAAAAATATTTGGCCTGTTATGAAAGCAAACATAAAGTTGTAGGATAAGTAACATGTAATTTTAACAAGAACTTCCACAAACCATGAAAATTGAAGACAAGTTCCGGCAGGCGACACAAAACTTGTCTCATTCCTTGTCAAGAAAAAAAAAACAGACAAAAAAGGCAGAACAATTGTCTACATTCAGGTATATCTACTAAAAGTTAAATTATAAAATTAAACTTTTCCTATTCATTCATAACATAAATAAGCCTGGTTTTATGGCCGACATTTTTTTTCTCAGGGGAGTTTCTGAACTTGGTTGAAAGAAAACGATGTCACCGACCAGTCATTCGAATTCCCAAACGAGAATAGCAGCCAGAGCAAAGCCATTTCACACCGCTGCGCCTTCTTCTGCAAACACAGCCAGAGCTCCCCGCATACCAAACAGCTACAATCCGCTAGCCGCTGGAGCAGCGAGTGTTTGTGCGATTTTTCTGAGCTGCATCGTCAACTTAGTAACCAAATTTCTGTACTGAAATAAATTATTCGTATTATTATTTTGGTTGCATTGACTTGATACAAATACTTACATGGTTACTGACGACAGAAGCACTTTCAAAACGAGCAATTTCCATGAGATTTAAGCAGCTCCACCCAGAAATTTTGTGAATTCAACAGTCTCGGCTCGGGTGAATCGGAATTATGATGTGAACCTCAAAGACAGTCTATAAATAAGACAATTCACTATCCGGATACTACGCGCGCTCTGTGTCATAGCATGGGTCATACACAGTTTGCTTTTAGTTAGTCCACCATCTTGAGAAATGTATACCCTTTGAGTACGTGTTATGCAATAAATTGTGAGCTGGCTCAACGCAATCTGAGCAGGAGCTGAGCTGAGGAAAAACTGTTTAATCATGCCCTTCTTTGTCGACAATATAGCTCGAAATCTGAAAATACCCGAGAATGGTTTCTTCGGATCAATAGTGCTGGTAAAGTGGTATTTATTTAATTAGTAGCTATCCCAGGCCTACTATGGCTATGGCTATAGCGCTAGTTTGGTAGGATGATACTGATACTAGGCTATATGCCTTATAATATATGATTATAATGTTGATCAGTGAAACATATTAAATATATTAATGATAATATGTTGTACCAATTATTAGATTTACTGTATTGTCTAGTGTGGCCTACATGTGTGTATTACATGCTTTATTATTATGATAACTGGTAACAGATGTAGATTGTGATTTGTGTATGTTATCTACCTTTATTCACCTTTTCCTTTCTTTTTGTTTCTTATTTCTAGTAGTATTTTAGTTTTTCTGTTTGTATTGAATGTTTGTTACATGTAAACTTGATATGGACCTCTGCTTGGTGCAGTTGAGTCTTGAATAAAGTTTTGAATATCCATCTGACATCATACATATGTAGTGTGTAGATGTACTACAATGAACAATTAGATTTTTACAGCTGTGGTTACCTCATAACAATTAAAAATGCAAATGCAATGATTTTTTTTTTTCTAGATCTTGGAATTATAAAGCTGGTATAGGGTCTAGTTTAGTATACCGGTATATTCAATAATTTATTTTATTCAATATCCACAGGTTTTGACTCGATATTATTAAATTTAAATTATCCAAATCTTAAAATCAAATTTACCATTATTGCTTAGGCCAACACTATTTTTTAATATATTAGATATTATAATTTTTATTTTAAAGATGGGCCTTCTGAACAATAATGCTTGGCAAATTTTCTTGGAATTATAAAGCTGGTATAGGGTCTAGTTTAGTATACTGGTATATTCAATAATTTATTTTATTCAATATCCACAGGTTTTGACTCCATATTATTAAATTTAAATGATCTAAATCTTAAAATCAAATTTACCATTATTGTTTAGGCCAACACCAATTTAAAATATATTAGATATTATAATTTTTATTTTAAAGATGGGCCTTCTGAACAATAATTTTTTAGATTTTGCTTCTATGGCAATCTGTGTCAGAAAGTTATACAAAATTATACTGAAATTTTTCTCCATACCTGTGAAATCGTTTTCTATAAAAAGAAAAAAAAAACCAAGTTTTCCAGACTTTTGTGTGCGTTTTAAAAGTTTACACTATTAATATTATTATTATTATTACTTTGGTATAAGACCTTATTATCTTATTAGTATACACATTTATAATGGTTTTTAGATTTTATTTTGAAGCAATGTTATATCTTATAATTAACCTTCATTCTAACGATCAATACAAATTTTGGCAGCTAATACTAAACCCATTATCTACTCCAGCTTTAATTTACATAACCTAGAAATTATGTTTCAATAGAGCTGTGGATATAGATTGATCAAATGACACTGGTTAACAACAAATTATTCCTTTGTAGTTAAGTTAATAACATATAAATTTATTTTGAAAGAATTACTGTGCCATCATCCAGCTTAGAATTGATGTTCAGATAGTCTATAATCACCATGTTTTACAATTAAAATTAATTGAATCGTGTCATCTATCTCTTTCTCCCATCAAAGCGTATATTAAAGGCAAGGAATAGTTTCCTAGAAGAAAAAGCTGTTGAACACACAGACATACAGCCTGATCATGAGGTCTTAGAGATTGGATTCGGTCCTGGTATTGGACTAAAGAGGGCAGCACAGCGTGTCATGAAAGGTAACTGAGCACCAGTGGCGAATCCAGGATTTAAAATAGAGGGGCACAGATAGAAGTTTTGAATCAAACTTAGGGATATTAAGATGTATGTTCAGTTTGTAATTATCAAAAAATTGAGTGAGGGGGGGGGTGCACCTATTGTGCCACTGCCTGGATACGCTACTAAAACAATGAACTTATTTACAGTGAAATGAACGCCTGTCATCATTTGCACAAAATCATTCCGACATGATTGTATTGAGGGACTACGTTTTAACAAAATGTTTGAGTGGCCCTACATGGTCAGCAAACCACCGATGGAAGAACCAGCTGTCAAAATGATGTTAACCAAGTTATGAAGGTGCTAACGATATAGCCAATGAAAACTGTAATATTATCTGATATGTCTCCCTCTATCTCTTTCCATTATCCAGGTAACGGAAGGATCCATGGGATCGATATATCCCCTGCTATGGTGCGTGAGGCAATGTCTTATCTACAACAGGAGATTGCCAACGATAAGATAGAGCTTACTCTTGGAAATGCAGCCCGGCTTCCTTACGGTGACAACACAATGGACCGTATCTTTCATACAAACTGCTACTACTTTTGGCCGGACAAGGTGGCGATTGCTAAGGAACTTCTCCGGGTTCTGAAGCCTGGTGGTATGATGTTGACACTGCTAAATCTACAGAGACTTAAAGAAGCTGATGAGGCCGGTTATCTTAAGTACGGTAGCTGGGATCCAGATATTTATATGGATGCACTGAGAACGGCAGGGTTTAAGTGTGACGGTATGGAGAGCTTCAAGGATGGTGAAAGGCAATATGAAGCTATTAAAGCACACAAATCATAACCTGAGAGATGATAGCCTGGGGGTGTTTCACAAAGAGTTAAGTAGACTTAGAGTCACTCTTAAATTCCTAGTTATGTGAGGTATATTACGCATCACCTCATTGGTCAGATCATGGTCAGGGGATGCGCACCATTGAGAAGTCTATCAATAATACTGTACATTAAATATAGGATGTGCTTGGAGTTTAAGTGCGACTCTAAGTCTACTTAGGCTCTTGTGAAACACCCCCCTGGCCTGGGGAGCATTTCATGAAACAAATATTCTGAATCCTCACTGACAACTGTTATAAGCTACTGAAATGCTTGCATCTGATTGGCTGAGAAAAATTTGTCTGATAAAACGTCCGACAAGTCCTTTCATGAAACGCCCCCCAGATGTTACTCTTTACTGATTGCAGGTGCTTATAATATGCTATGTTATTACATGTATTATGATGGGATATAATAATAATAACGCATTTGTATAGCGCCATCTGTCTAGTTAAACTATTCCGAGGCGCATTGTAAAACAAGATGAAAGTGTTGAACAACATACATCATACATGTAGTTACAAACACATTCTCTTAATAAAAACAGAAAAGAGGGACAGCCTGTGAGGCGCACACTCCAAATCTGCCATGTCAAAGTCAAAGAGGAAAGGATTGTCAATGCCAAACACACAGACAGTAAAAAACAATATATATTTTGATAATTATATAAAGAACTACAATTTACAATATAATACAACATTAATATTCAAGTTAGTATGCCTTCACAAAAAGAAATGTTTTGAGATTAGATTTGAACGTTTCTACTGTCTCCAAAGAACGAATCTGTGTTGGTAATTCATTCCATAAAGCTGGAGCAGCTGAAGAAAATGACCGATCTCTGTACATTGATACATTTCTTTTTGTAACAAGCAAGTTTTTTCCTGAGGAGCGTAGATTACGACTAGGAACATATTCTGTAAGAAGATTGAATATATTTGAAGGGGCACAGCCATGCATTGCCTTCCAAGTAATAAGCAGAATTTTGTATTTAATGCGTTCCTTTACTGGTAGCCAATGCAGCCCTTTCAAGACAGGAGAAATGTGATCCTTGATCACATTTACTGATGGGATATAGAATGAATGAATAACAGTTAGAACTGTAATCATGTCCTGGTAGTCAAGTGTGCTATGTTTTTTTTTTCCGCCTGTTTTCATGTATGGTACACATAATACGCAAAGGGACTGAAAAGTGATATGCACTGTATGAATATTGTATTATTGTTAGCATTATTATAATCGACTGTAGGCGTATTGGATTGCCACACTGAAACTATGCAACTCAACCAATGAAAGAATGATATTATATTGGCAGGCCTTGAGGGGAACATTGAATATGATTCCTGCAAAAGAATCATATTGTCAAGAGTCAAAAACAGGGGCAATATGGTTCTTTTTAAGGCAAAAATTTTGATGTTCCCTGAAAGCAGAGCCATACAAGCATATTCATGATGATATATCTTTGAATCATTTACATTTACAGGATGTTTCTTTAAAAAAAATATATGGCTTTCCCCATCAGACATAACTAGATCTATTTTGTCTATTTGATGTTCGTTTGAACAGCAGGCTTTTGATTTTATAGACATTCCCTGTAATTTTTTGTGCTGTAATTTATTTATTTTGAGAATAATTATATTTTTGTATGTTAATAAAATGAATATATTATAAGAAATGAAAGACATTTTGCATTTAAGAGTTAACAATCAAAGCACAGATTGAAGATATCAGAATTAATGTTGGATGTTGTGAGCTTAGCAAAGGAGACAAGCATACATCACTGAATGATTGTGAGGAGAGAGAAAGAGCAAGGGAGTGAGGAATAGAGAGCCTGGGGATGTGGGATGATAAAGAGAGGGACAGAGAGAGAGAGAGAGAGAGATGGTACGAGAGGGAAAGGGAATTAGGAATGGCTAGATAGGGAGAAATAGAGAGAGGACAGAAGAGAGAGAGAGAGTAAGGGAATTAGGAATGGCTAGATAGGGAGAAATAGAGAGAGGACAGAAGAGAGATAGTAAGGGAATTAGGGATGGGTAGATAAGGAGGAATAGAGAGAGGAAGGAAGAAAAAAGAGAGAGAGTAAGGGATTTAGGAATGGGTAGATAGGGAGGAATAGAGAGAGAAAGGGAATTAGGGATGGGTATATAGGGAGGAATAGAGAGAGAGTAATGGAATTAGGGATGGGTAGATAGGGAGGAATGGAGAGGACGGAAGAAAAATAGAGAGTAAGGGAATTAGGAATGGGTAGATAGGGAGGAATAGAGAGAGAGACAGAGTAAGGGATTTATGAATGGGTAGATAGGGAGGAATAGAGAGAGAAAGGAAGAAAAAGAGAGAAAGGGAATTAGGGATGGGTATATAGGGAGGAATAGAGAGAGAGAGTAAGGGAATTAGGGATGGGTAGATAGGGAGGATGGAGAGGACGGAAGAAAAATAGAAAGGGAATTAGGGACAGGTAGATAGGGAGGAATAGAGAGAGGACGGAAGAGAAAGAGAGAGAGTAAGGGAATGAGGGATGGGTAGATAGGGAGGAATAAAGAGAGGACGGAAGAATAGAGAGAGACAGAGTAAGGGAATTAGGGATGGGTAGGTAGGGAGGTAAAGAGAGAGGACGGAAGAAAAAGAGAGAGTAAGGGAATTAGGGATGGGTAGATAGGGAGGAATAGAGAGAGGACGGAAGAGAGAGAGAGAGAGAGTAAGGGAAATTAGGGATGGGTAGATAGGGAGGAATAGAGAGAGGACAGAAGAGAGAAAGGGAATTAGGGATGGGTAGATAGGAATAGAGAGAGGACGGGAGAGAGAGAGAGTAAGGGAATTAGGGATGGGTAGATAGGGAGGAATAGAGAGAGGACGGAAGAGAGAGAGAGAGAGTAAGGGAATAAGGGATGGGTAGATAGGGAGGAATAGAGAGAGGACGGAAGAGAGAGAGAGCGAGAGTAATAATAATAATAATAATAACTTCAGCTTATATAGCGCATAATACCTAAGTCCCTATGCGCTTTACAAAATTAACAGATGGGTTATTTTTAACTTAAGAAAGTAAAGTAAATTAAATTCAGTAGAGATACCATAGACGAAATAATCAATTGCATAGAATATATAATATAGAATTAAATCAAACTAAATAAAGACATAAAAACGTTATAGAAAAACAATTATAACAATCAAATTGAAATAATCAAATAGTAACTAATCTAAATAGATAGGTTCTTACAGTAAAGCGTCTTGAAGGTTCATGAGGCGTTTTTTGTGCAGTGCGGGATTGGGTAAGGGGAGAGAGTCCAGAGGGTGGGTGCAGCAACGTGAAAGAGCTCTGACCGGTAAGTAACTGAGTGGGAAGCGCAGGACTTGTAGAAGATGTTTGTTCTGGGAATCTAGAGCAGCGGAACCGGAGTAAGTATGGTGGAATGAGTTCAGAGAGGTAGATGGGGCTGCAGCCGGAGACACACTTTGTAAGGTCAGAGGAGAGAAGTTTAAAGATAATACGTTGTTTGATAGGAAAGCCAGTGGAGTTCGTGAAGGAGGGGGTTAGTGTGAGTCTGCCATTTGCTCTTTCCGTATTGTAGCTGCTAGTTGAATTCTTTGAAGCTTTACAAGGTTGCAGGGAGATTGGTGAGGAGTGCATACAAGTGTCTAGTCGAGAGGTGACAAGAGGGCGTGCACAATGTTAGGTGGTGTTCCTAGTCCAGTAACACTGCGGATTTGTCCTATCTTCGAAGATAGACATAAGCGGACCGCGCAACTTTGGCAATATGGCGATTTCCTGGTAATGTGCCATCAAATATAACACCCAGATCCCTAGCTTCCGTCTTAGCTTCCACAATAGTTTCCCCAAACGTCAGTGTAACGGACAGTGCACTTTGGAAGAAGACCTTGAGGAAGGTGCAAGACTTCGGTTTTTCCGTCGCTTGTATCGTCAGCTTATTCTTGACGGCCCAAGAACGGAAGTTCAGAGATACCTTTGTAAGCGATGTATACTGTTGATGCTGTCATTATTCAGACGGATTGAAAGACAGATAGATTTGAGTATCGTCGGCATAAATCGATGAATGAATCCATGTGCTGATATGAGTCCTTGATGGGGGTACAGGCTACAATTTAAAAATAAGCGGCCCTACGCACAGAAACCTGGTTGGTTTGTGTGGTGATGGGGGGGGGGAGTACCCACACTGTCCATCTGCCAACGATGAAGACCCAGTGCTAACTCTTACTACGTGGCGCCGTTCCAACGAAGTAGAGTGGAACCATTGTTAGGGCATTTCCCGATACTCCAAAGCTATCACGAAGTCGCTCGAGGATTATTGCAGTGGTTCGATCGTTTCAAATGCCGCTGTAAAATCGCAGCAGCACTAAGATCACCTTCTTTGTGCATGTTCCAAAGCCGTGTAGACAATCGGTTGTACTCGCATAAGGCTGTCTCAACAACTATGGGTTGTTAACGATAGCTGACTGAGTTCGTGGCAAGCAGATTTGTTCTTCCAGATCTCTTGAAACTGTGCCATTGCAGCCTTCTCTCTTGATCTTGAAGGAAGGTAGTTGTGAGATTGGCCTGAGAATTCTTGCGAGTTCGTTTACAGAACAAAATCTGATTTCTCAGTCTCGGAAACACCAATGATTGTTTTTAAGGAGAAGAAAGCATGCCATTTCCAAACTAAGATTGATGAACTTAGTGATGAGCGGAGTAAGAGCAGATGAACATTTCTTCAGCAGCCTGGTTGGTAGAGGGTCAAGGTCGCAAGGGAATTAGGGATAGGTAGGGAGGAATACAGAGAGGACGGAAGAGAAAGAGAGAGAAAGAGAGAGAGTAAGGGAGAAATAATTTGGAGTGAGCATAGTGAGCAGAGTTAAAAGAGTAAAGGTATACACCAGTGAATAAAGATGAAAATTAACAGATGAAGATGGATAATGAGAATCATGTATTAGTACAGTCAACCTCCTGTTAACAAGTTTAGTGGAACCAAACAAATAATCTTGCTGTAACTAGATCCTCTTGCAGAAAACACATAAATGTAGGTTTGCAAAAATTGGAACGGGAAGAAATTGCTCTGTTAAAAAAAAATGTTCAGTATCTGTGCTCATTATGATGAGAATAGATTGTATTTGGTTAATACTAACAATATTGAAATATTGAAACAAGACCAGAGAGTTAGGATATTGGTGAAGAATACACAGTAACCAAGAGAGGACGGCCAAAGATATACCATATGATGTAGGTTTCTTCCTATAGTTACATTGAGGTACAGCCCATTCCCATATCAACAAGGTGGCTCATACCAATCCACAATTTTGCCAGTTTTCATATTTTTTTTTCTTTTTCATTTCATTTATTTCAACATGGCAAGACCTAAATTCAGCAAGAAGCTGTTTTTTAGCTTGACTGGGGTTAATTCTAAAATGCTGTTCAGAATACAGGACTTAAATCTACTGAAGTATAATCAAGTTAAATATAACACTCTAAACTACAAGCTACATGTATGAATGATATCACTTAAACAGAAAAATCTGCTTCTCTTAGTTATTGGGTCATCATTGTCCGAACGGGACTAAATGGTTGTAAAGTAAATAAACAAACGACTTTACTAAAAAACATGAATAAGGGTAAAACTCACTGTGCATTTCCATTCCTATTCATTTTGCCACACATATTTCTAAAATAGAGAAGAATAAATAAATCGTTCACACATGTTATGGTTGATGACCAACATACACTTCATTTATTGGAATAAATCTTCTTGCCATACTTCGACCATCAAAGTAGGTCTATATACTTACAACACATCTTTTTACAGTATAGCATGTTTCTCTTTTTTATCAAATACAAATTATGGTTAAATACATGGTTTAACAAAATATACAACAGAAGATGAAACAATTGCAGATTGGCAGATTATAGCTTTCCTATTAATTAATTACTCTGCCAAATTCAGAGAAGATTGCGTCTCTCTTTTGTGAGAGAGATGGGGAAGGGGGCAGACAGAGGGGTAGGGTGAGTGGGGAAAGGACAGAAAGACATAGAGATTGAGGGAAGGTGTTGGGCAGATAAGAATAAGAAATGTCAAAACTAAACGAACCACATTTTAATTGGGAAAAGAAAAGAAAGACTCCCTGAAAGCCAAGTTCAGTAGAAAAGCACAGCAGGATTTTCTTTCAAGCCAATGTTGGCCCTTTTTTTCTTTTTTTTAAAGCATGGGCAGTAAATAGAAAAATTGATATTTTGAAGGGAAAAAAAGCACTGACCAATCAATTCCATTTTATTATGAAAGCCAAATTGGGTAGAAAGGCACAGAAAAGAAAAGCGTGTTTGACTCTTTTTTTTTTTTTTTTAAAGCCAATGTGTTTGCTAAATAAAACATAATTCATTGAATATCAATAGAAACATGACAACTTGTCAGGAAAAAGGCACTGACAATTTTTTTTTTAATTTCATAATGCCACTCATGAATAAGAATGTTTTAAAATAACAATTAAAAATCCCATTGGAGCAGAAAAAAAACCAATTCATGAAAATCTATAAGGAAATACAGTCAACAGTGGAAACCCTTTATATAAACAAGGTCCGTGGGATCACGGAAATGCGGTTTTCCCCACAATGCATCATTTTTATACAAAATTATATATTTTAATGACATATTAATATCAATGTATTATTCACAAATCAAGCATTATTTTCTACGAAAGATCTTGGCAAGAATTTTCTTTGTTCTACGGGCTAGCATTTTATTACCGGTGTCAATAACGGATGAGATGACTGAAAGTCTTAATACTATAGCAACATTGAGAGCACCACTCTAAAAAACAGTTTGCGTAATATGAAGATTGAAAATAATAATTTTGCGTAATTTGAAGTGTGTAAACAGGTAACATTAACTTTCCAGCAGTATTGTACTACTGTACATTGTATATATTAACTTTCTTGGATGGCATTTCTTGAAGCACGACTTTATGCAGATTTCTTTTAAATTGGAAGAAAATATAATGAAGAAGAAAACATAATCTTGATTACTATTTGATTTTTTAACAATTTAATGAATTAATGAATTCATTGATATATTTTGATCTGTTTTTAAAATCACTGCTTTGTTGTTATCTTGAGGTATATTACTATATTGATGTTTGTTTGGTTTCATGCAAGAAACGTCTTTTAACACTAATTAACATTAT
Organism: Paracentrotus lividus; assembly: GCA_940671915.1. NCBI lineage: Eukaryota > Metazoa > Echinodermata > Echinoidea > Camarodonta > Echinidae > Paracentrotus > Paracentrotus lividus. Next base: position 32,753,415 of record CALNVZ010002974.1, on the reverse strand, counting down.
TTTGGTACATTAAAAAAAAAAATAACTTTCTTTATAATATGTAATGATTTTCCAATACTTTCTCTTAAAAAGTTGTCTCTAAAGATTCAAGCCAGTTTCTCTTAAAATATAATCGCAAAACCATCATACTTATCCCCTTGCCCCTCCAAAAAGAAGAGGTTCTTCCTTGCATTTCATTCCCATAAAATAAAACTGTTCCAAAAAAAATTATTAACCTTTGTTGAGAAAAAGGGACTAAGAATCTATAAAAAGAATCTTTTGAATGTATCAGCATCTGATAAAAATTATTGCACAAGAATAATCATAGAAGCCTCGCAAAAAAGTTTAAGCACTAGCGATGATAAATTATAAGATAATCTCTGTAAAATGACAGATTTAGTAACATTGTACTCAACCTCTCTTCTTATGTCCTCAAAAATCTGGGACCTCAAATTGTGAGCCACATGAAATATTGCATCGTGACTCAGAATTTTTTTTTTAAAGAAGCTCTTTAGGAACTTAAGCATATCATTTTCCAATAGTATGTTTGACATATGATTTTTTACAATACACACAAGTATTATAATGGTCATTGCCTTCACAGGGGAAGATTTTATTAATAGTTTTGTTTTGTTTGCGCCATGTTTCTTGAAGTCTGTTTAATTGGTGGTCTAAACATCACCGTTGACCGTCCCTCATTTAATGATATCTTTCTTGGAGTCTATCAACGTCTACAGATGATGAACTTTACACCTCCATTTTGCATCAGATCAAATCTTTCTTGAAGTCTAAACTGGTCGTCTATACACCGTTGTTCCACATGTGATCAGATCTTTCTTGAAGTTCATTTAAGTCTGGATGAAGGGCTTCAAACCCTCATTTCTCATCTGATGAAATCTTTCTTGAAGTCTATCAAAATCTATCAATGATGGGCCAGACACCTCCATTCTTTATCTGATGAAATCTTTCTTGGGGTCTATAAAAGTGATGGTCTACATCCCTCCGTTCCGCATATGATCAAATCTTTCTTGAAGTTTATCAAAGTCTATTGAGGACGCTCCTCCGAATGAACTTGATGGTGGGCTTGGTAGAGTAGAAACAACCGTCCACCTATAAGAAACAAAAGCATTAAGGTTTTGGAATCAACAAAATGATAAGAAATTAACCCAATTCTGCTGAGAGTAACATGTACTGCCCACAAAAATGCATAGACGGACTACACACAAATATTTGGCCCCAACATTTTAACTGTCTTTAGTCATGTGATGACTATGAGGGCCTTTGAAGAGCAATTCTTTGCAGCGGAACTTTCTACTATAATATTCCACCCAAATACCATGAAAATAAGCTCACAATAATTTGTGCACCTTTCCTACTACACGAGATTCTCTTTAAAGGGGAATCCAACCCAAGGAGAGAATCAACCTTACAGGAAAGAGGAAAATGAGAGGAGCAATCTAAAAAAAGTTTCATCAAAATCGGTTATAAAATAAGAAAGTTATGGAAGTTTGAAAAGTCTAGTAGTTCCTTCTATGGGGATCCTCAAATTGGCATCATCGGCTTCAAAATGGCCGATCTTATGGACAACTCTCCATTCGTTTTGTACACAAATTTTCAGATTTTCCCCATTTTCTTTCGAAATATATCTTAACTCCTTCTGAGCTCAACATATGTTGTGTGAAATATATTTCCACATGACATATTTTGAGCTCAGAAGTAAAGAAGACATATTTCGAAAGAAAATGGGGAAAATCTGAAAATGTGTGTACAAAACGAATGGAGAGTTGTCCATAAGATCGGCCATTTTGAAGCTGATGATGCCAATTTGAGGATCCCCATAGAAGGAACAACTAGACTTTTCAAACTTCCATAACTCTCTTATTTTATAACCGATTTTGATGAAACTTTTTTTAGATTGCTCCTCTCATTTTCTTCTTTCCTGTAAGGTTGATTCTCTCCTTGGGTTGGATTCCCCTTTAACTTTCAGTCTTGTCAAAGTTGCATAGCTTGCGACAGACTAATTTTTTTTTAAGAGATAAGTTTTAATGATATATTATTTTCAACTACTAGTAGGCAAGATGTAGATAATTCATAACCAAATGTCACAAATGACACCAATCCAATTTCATTTTTCTAAACTACTTTTAGTTGTTATCAACAGACTGATGTTCAAACAGAACAGGATATACAGATATCATGCTTGCTACCAATGAATAGCATTTGCAATGTCCTTATTAATATTTACAGTATGGTTATTTAACAAAACAAAAAAAACAATCGATGTGTTATTTAATTCCTCACTTTAACAATTGTCTCAATAAGTTGTAAATTTGGTATCAAAAGATGCGTTGGACTCAGTAAAAATAAGTCGTGAAAAAAAAAAAAAAAAACGAAGGAAAAGGTTCTTGCATTGTATAGAGCTTAGATTAGGTGCCCATTTAAGATTAAGTTTCTTTAAATATGCAATTTCAATACTAGCATTAACATTAATGAGCACTGATTTCTTTTTACCTGTTCTCTTCTACATTAGCTCTGGCATTCTTGACCATCTTAGCGACCTTTGACCTCTCTGAGCGGGCCATCTCTTCAGGAAGTTTTCCAACCAGCGTGCGTAGGTTCAGGTCTATGTAGTCAAAACTCTGTAAGAACAAGAACAATAATCATGGTTAAAGACATACTGTTAGGCTGATGTTGTGAGCATATGATTTAAACAAAATCCAAGTCAAGCTAAATTTGTAAGTTCAAGTTAAGGCAGAAATTCACCTGCCATTGTGGGTTTCCTCTAATGTCATAATATAGTGGGGTTTTTTTTTTCTTTAAAGTTACGTATAGGGCTCCAATTGATGAAAAACAAAGAGCAAAGAAAATGGGATTTTTATAGGGATTTCAACCCAAGATCTCCTGATAACTAGACAGGTACTCTACCGACTGAGCTATGGCAAGCCCATAGACAAACTGATATGAGATACTTTGATGTCCATAGTCTTACCAATCTAGTACAGAATACAGGAAATGCTTTTAATAGGGAATCTGGGACTTATATGTATATTCTAGACATGAAGAGCTTAAAGAAATGGGCTAAAGAGAGAAACGTTCTTGGTAATGTCTCACTGAGTCGTTCGTAAGTTACAAACAATTTTACGAATGACTGGTAATCAGTACAGCACCCAAGAAACAAGTTCCAGTCGTTCGTAACGTTTCTTCATAACTTTACGAATGACCTGGTGAAACACCACCCTGGGAGCAAAACCAATGGTGAACGTTAGAGGGTCTTACCAATAGTTTCTTGACCATTTGTCTGCGGTCCAGCTTACAGGCCAGGTGAAGCGGCGTAAGACCCTCAAAGTTTTGGACATTGATGATGGTTGTGTCTTTGGCCAGAAGAAGGTTGAGGATGGCTAGACCAGTCTTGGTTTCAGAGCATTGGATGGATCGATGGACGGACGTACAACCGTCCAGAGTGTTGGAGGCACATACATGATTGATTGTTGAACCTGATAAATAATAAGAACACGTATAGCAGAGGTCTGTCACATGGTGATAATTCAAGGAAGTCTTATAAAGAATGAAAATGAAAAGTGAATTTGTACAAGGGAATCTGATATACTTTGTGCAAATATCCATGAAAATACTTACAGCAAAAGGAAATTATTCATTTCTTTCTTTAGTTGAAATTTTCAAGCTCTGAATAAATATATCATCTTAGTATATTTTTGATCTAAATGGCTCGTCAACATGTAAATATATTGTATCTTGACAGAATTTGTGTAGATGATGTGCATTTTTAATTTAATCATCTTTTATTGTTAAAAAAAAGGTAAGAAATGTATATCTAACTTATTTATTTCTTTTAGAACAATGTGCAGGGCATTATGAAATACAACTAACAAATGAAACAAACAAAACCAAAAGAGAAGTATTAGTATTACCTTGGTATATATTTGGTCTCGTTGGTTGGCCTAGACTGTGGTAGATTTCACTCATGGATCGTGTATGAGGATGAGGAGTGGATGAACCACCATACACACTGCCATTCCCATGGAAAGAACTCAGAGATGCAAGATCTGGAGGTCTTGATAGGCACTCTGAAGAGAGATAAAAAGCTACATCTAGTTAGGTAGGTATCAAAGGAATTATAACATCATAGTCAACATTACCTAAGTCGAACTCAAATACATGCAAGTTGAATAATCGTCAAAGTCAAAAGTCTTTTCAAGTTAACTTCTCTATATATTCTTATGTTTTAATTTTAAAAGCTTTTTCCAAGTCAAGGCTATTCCTTCATTCCCAACAGATTTAGGCAAAGGTTGACTGTATATCAATACAATTGCCCTGTCATCAATCAAATTTGTACACAACTAATGATTGCATTTCTAAAGTAATTAATCCATGACCAAACATCACATTTAACCTAACCTATAAACCTAATCACAAATTCTTTCTCGATTCCCAATTTGAAAGTTGATCATATATACACATTGTCAATACGATGAATAGAATGACCTCAAAGACACAGTGGTATTGGAAGGTCTTGATAGGCATTCTGACGAGCGACAAAAGCTAATTCAGGATCAAATACATAATACATACAGTCTACTCCTGTTACAATGAGGTGTGAGAGACTAAACCAAGCGTACTGTAGGATTGCATATGTTTGCAATTAGGACCAGGAGAATTGCCTTATTGCAAAATCTTGCTACATTCCTGCTAATAATAACGGAAGTGTACTGTATCATCGCAATTGCTCTGTGTTTGATCAAATAAAATTCCTGGAATTATTCCTTTTTTAAAACTTGGACTCAACCCAGGTAAACCTAATATATAACACAATGCCTAATCACAAAACTTTCTTTCATTCAAAATATGTGAGCTCTAATTACACACATACTGCAGTATATAAATCTTATCAATCTTCATCGATGCTAAGCCTGTATTCTATAGTTCAGTACAAAGTTTGTAACATAACTATGGTATAAATTTCGTACTTGGGTTAGCAAGAATTCTCTATAGAGAGTCAGTGAAAATAGACTCACGCTTCACTGACTCTCCATAGAGCATGCTTGTTAACCGAAGTACATGTATAAAGTTTGCACCATACATAGTTCTGGTACGAACTTTGTACTTGACAACAGAATACAGGCTATAGAGTCATTAGAAAACATGGTGAGTTTTAAATAGCTTATTAAATTGCAGTATCAGCTCTCATTACATGTAGATATGGAAATGAATTTGAATGTATGGGACTGTAATTACCTGTATCAGTAAGGCTCATCATGGATGTAGACTTGATAGATGCACGGCTGGGGCCATACCCAAAACCTACAAGTGCGACAAGGAAAAATAATAACATTTAGACATATTTCTGGCTGGCTCAGTAAATTTCTTCCAATTTGCTATCACAACAGGCATCAAATTCACACATTTTCTAATAAATTATAGATGAAGCAACCTGAGGCATCAGAAAGCTCTCAGGAGCATTGGAAGGGCAAGCCATAGTTAACACACAATGGCCTTGCCCCTCCAATCCTTTCTTTTCACAGAGCCTTCAGACGCGCCTCTTGAAGCAACCCAAATTTTTACAACTCTAACACCAAATGACCCCACATGATTCTACCTTTAAAAAAAAATATATACAAATCCACAGAAGTGTAATGCAGTTATCATGATTAGCCATCATTGATGTGCAAAATCCTAAGACCTATTTTCCTTTAAAATTTCTCTAAGTTTAAAGAATCATAAAAATCAAAATTTACATTATTATATGTATGTGGGTGCAATGAAGGAGAATAATACATTTATCAACTTAACTAGATCAAAAGTATTTTAGATTTTTATGGGCATTTTTTCCTTCTTTTTCTATACTATTTGTAAGCTTCCAGTAAGTTCTATTATCATTTTTGTTAATGATAATTTGTGATCATTCTTTGTTCATAATCATAGCCTTATTTAAGACTATTCAAAGCGTATATAGATTTCAATTAAAAAGTGCGTGTTAGAAAAAAAATTGACTGTCAGTATTCATTTTGACCAATTTTCCATGTTCTATTATTCTAGGACTCACTCACCCACGGGACAAGGGCAAAAAGAATATCCGATTCGGACAATAAAATTTGGAGCATTTTTAACTTGAATATTCTGATATAAGCATTCTATTAAATTTTTCCCTTATTATTGTTATTCTTGCAATGTATGTACATGTAGGCCTACAGCTAAAAATGAAATGAACCTATTTAAGTTATTTTTGTATTCTTAACCATGCACACTGTTCCTTTTTAGCATTCAAAAGCAAAATATGACAGAAATAAGTGTATAAATTAGTATTAATATGTTCTATAAAACCTCATTTTATGAAATAATATTCTGATATGAATGACTTGAAATATTAATACTAATAAATAAGAATAATGTGATTTGTAATGCACTAAATCCACACTGTAAAGAGTACTCAAGGCAATTATCATTACCCGCTTTAGCTAGGCTCCCCTGAAAAGGTGCACACAGCATTCAAGAAATTTTTGGAATTTGTGGTTTAGTTATTGTTTATGCAGCACCTGACATAAGTAAATTTTTTTGAAATCACAAAATAATACTACATGCATCCTTTCTTTTTACCACATAAGTACTGCCTGTTACTACATATTTCTAAGCACCATGCTACTTTTCTGATGAAGTTGAGTGAGATTTTGATTTTTTTTTCATGACAAAATTAAAAACCCTCTTTCCGCCTGAAAGGCTGCTTTTTACACATAAATAACAATTAAATAAAACCCAAATCCAGTGGCATAGCTAGCTGATTCAGGGGCAAGGGATTTACAGGGAGGTATAAAGCTAACAATTAATCATAAATAATGGACCGCCCATTCCCTGATCACCTGACCACACCAGTGGACACGATATCAAACATAACAATATATAAGAACAACAAAAACAACAAAACTTCAAATATAAATAAACATACAAAATGTAGAAACATCTAAACATCTCAATTAAATGTACATACTAAAATTCATAAATCATAGACTTGCATGCCAAATTAATAAGCACCCATGCACATTAAAATTTTTATGCAGCAAGAAATAGAAACAATGCTCAATGCAACTTCTATACCTCTCTCTTCCGATATTGAATGAAGTCTTTCATTAAAAGCTATAGATAGAACAAGCAGAGATCAGAAAGTGAAATTAAGAATTCATACATTACGCTAAAGACGTTAAATATCAATTACTTCGTTTCAGGTTTAACTTCAAGCATTTGAAACAGAGAATAGAATTTGTATAAAGGCATCATTCAGAACATACATCTTTAGATGTATTCATGGCTATTTAAGATTTCTCACAAAATGATGAAATATATTTTGTTTCCGCATGCTGCCAGAAACATTAAATGTATTTATTTAGATTTCTACAAAAATATGAAATGAAATCTAAAAGAGAGAATCAGCTAAGATCATGGCTATAAACCATTCATAATCAAAAGATGCAGGAAAAAATATTTATGTGTAAATTTTTTTCTTTCTCACAATGCATATAAGAGGATCGTGGCTAAATAATCTTACTTTTGTCCAATGAATTTGGAAGAAACATATTGAGGGTGAAAAATTGGAGAAGGTTAAACAAAGAACTCAAACATATTTTAGTATAGGAAAAAACCTTATAATTGCATTGAATTGTTCTACTTGAAATATGGTCTCGTGTGTATTTTTGGCCTTTGATATACAGTGGTTCTATTGCCTACAGCTTGGGAAATAATTGTTAGACCAAACAAACCTTAGATCCCATATGATTTGGTCTAATAATTTCTTCCCAAGCTGTATGATATACAATACTTATATTGCCCATAATATACAGTGGGTCTATTGCCAATGACATACAGTGGGTCTATTGCCCATGATATACAGTTGGATTATTGCCCCATGATATACAAAAGGCCTATTGCCCATGATATACAGTGCCTTATACTTACCCGAGCTTGATGGAAGCTGTGAGATAGTATTCAATGTCTCTGTGTCTGACACACACTGACGGGAACCTGCTCGTCCCCGCATCATTCGTCTACCTGGCTGAGAGGACGCCCTCTTGAATCCATCAGAAGCCAGGTTGGAGTCGGAGTCACTGGACATATCCTGGATAGTCAAAAGTAGGTCTTATTTGGTAAGCAAATCAATGAAGTACATTTTCATGAAGTAATTAGTTTGTACTAAATTAGGTGATAACCAAAGGAATTATATTTCCCTTTTCTTTATTCTACCAGAAAAAACAAGATGAATCCTCGACCGCGCGCGGTCGAAATATATGCCTCCGCCATTGCAAGATCAGAAATATACAGCACATTCATCTTTTCATTTTCCTTTATACAAAGACATCTTTGACCTTGACCTTTGACCTTGTGACCCCAAACCTTAATCATAGTCCTCCTAAATTTTTTACTCTACACATCCAAAATAAACTGGACAGCAAAAGAAAGTACCCACCCCTGTCAAAGGCCGCACACAAAAATTCACGACATAAATATAAACAATTTTTGTACACAGGTGTGCTACAATACCCCTTACTAATCACATACACATAAGCAATTGAATATCTTCATAACAAAGAAGAACTTGACATGCATAGCATCTTTGTCTCTGAATCAAAAGTCCCACACAAAAGCATTTTCCACCAAGCAAAAATGGCCACATCCTGGCATCACATTGTTTCAACAGGACAATGCAAGACCCCATACAGCACGGTTCACCACCAACTTCCTTCAGGAGCAGGACATTGACGTCATCCCATGGTGTGCATGCTCTCCTGGCCTCAATCCCATTGAGCATCTGTGGGATGAACTTGGCAGACGGGTGAGATCAAGGGAACAGCCTCCTACCAATCGGCAAACATTGATCCAAGCTCTGCAGGAGGAATGGACAGAACTTCCCCAGGACTACGCCAGACAACTTGTCCAAAGCATGCGTCAGAGATGCCTGGAATGTGTCCAGGCACGAGGAGGACATACACATTATTGAACATTGTTGTTTGTGTCTGGTTTATTTCATCCTTTGACATTGACTTTGTGTGTAAACATGGACGGCTCATTCTGTTACATTTTGTGACTTTATTCAGTGACCAAGATGCTGTATATGCCATTTTATTTCTTTGTAATAAAGATAATCACTTCCTGTTGGGTATGTGATTAGTAATGGATTATTGCACCATACCTGTGCTTACAAAATTGTTTATTTCTATGGGGTGAATTTTTGTGTGCAGCCTTTGAAAGAAGTGGGTACTTTCTTTTGCTGGCCAGTTTATAATAAGATGGTCTTCATATGGCGATAACTAACACAATAGGCCTACCTGAAATTTCACAATTTGAAGTCTGTGACCCTTGACCTTTGCCCTACATACTCCAAAATCTGTTCAGATCATCTTCCTTTGGTGATACATACCATCCTTAAGTTTGAAGTTAATATCTCGAGTGGTTCTTGAGATATCGCAATAACGAACTCAATACATGGAATTTCACAATTTGACTTCTGTGACTCTTGACCTTTGCCCTACATACTCTAAAATCTAATCAGATCATCTTCCTAAAGTCATACATACCATCCCCAAGTTTGAAGTTGAAATCTCAAGTGGTTCTTGAGATATCGCGATAATGAGCTCAATACATGGAATTTCTCTATTTGACCTCTGTGACCCTTGACCTTTGACCTACATACTCCAAAATCTAGTCAGATCATCTTCCTATGGTGATACATACCATCCCCAAGTTTGAAGTTGATATCTCAAGTGGTTCTTGAGATATCGCGATAACGAGCAAACGGGACGGACGGACGGACGGACGGACAACCCGAAAACATGATGCCTCTGGCACCACCTTCTGTGGCGGAGGCATAAAAATTCTGCTGCTTATCAAATTAAAGCACGGGTGAATGTTGATGCTATATCGATTATTAAGGGAGAGCTAAAATGGAATATGTTATTTGGAATGCGGAACTAAAGAATCCAATTATTTCCTATATCCAGAGAGGAGATAGATATTACTAAATAAACAAGTCAAAAATAAAGATGGTAAAATAGTGTGGAAATATAACTTTGAAATTATACATGTAGAAGGACTAATAAAAAGTGAAAATAGGCCTACATGGTGACATTAATTAGAGACCTTCTTGTGGTCTCAGAGATAGATTGCTGAAATATGTATCAAAACATTTCAAGCTAAACTTCCAGCTGTGTCACTAAGTGTCTTTGACAATGCTCTTATCTACATTTGCCAAACTCATACAAGGTGAAATAAATGTGTACCAGAGAGGAAGTTCTTCCTTGAATATTTCAAGCTGTTCATATTGAGACTTTTTGATAGCAGTTGTCAATAGGCGTCTTGTGTATCTCTTGAGATGGATGGATATGTGCACAATATTAGATACAGAGCGACTCCAACCCCAAGCACCCGTTAAGCATGAGATTTTCCTGCCAGGACCCCCAAGCAAACAGCAGATTCCGGTTCAACATACACCTAGACCAAATCACCAGCACATAGCAAGAAATTTCTTGTGGCCAGAGTCCACCTTAAGGTTATGACAGCTCTCTAATGCTTTCTTTTAACATTACAGCAACAACAATAAATGAGGTAAAATACAATGATTCAGATGCACTTTTGTCACAGAGCTGCATGCGTGGGAGAAAAAAAGGGAAAATTCAGCGAGAGCATGAGAAAAAAGGGGAAAATACGGCTTGGGCACAAGAAATTAAAACTCAAGCGGGAGATTTTTTTTTTAAATGGCCTTTTGGTGGGAGATCTTATGCCGAAAGCTTTCTCTGGAAAGATGTATTATTATCATCTAGAGAGGGGGTACATACCTGAGGTGCCGTAGTAGGATAAAAACCATGTAGGGCGGGATGGAAGGCTGAGGTGTCTTCATAGTCACTGCAATCTGCAGACAACTCCATGTAATCCACTGAAGCTAAAGAAACAAAGAGGCAAGACTTTCAATGAATAAAAACAAAACAATCACAAAAGTGCTTTCAATTCCTATCCCAGTCCCCTTAAAGGCCCCTGAAACTCGGAGATCGTGGGGAATGCGCATTTTTCCTGAGCTCCATTGACTCGTACACAGTCGACAGTAAGGCTTACGCATGGGTCGGACTACTGGAGATTAACATTCGGACAGCACGAACATGACGAAGTTGACCGAATTCAGTCAGTCAATAGGGTCAATAGCTTCGGGTTCTCGAATCCTCAACAATCCTTAGTTTACAGACTCTCAACGGGTCTCTTCGTATAAATTCAAAGAGAGGACTTGTATAATGCTCCATTTAAAAAACAAAACATAGGTTAGATTTACTTCTGAATTCTGCATAGTTAGTCTAGCCATGAAGGATTAACTCCAGACGTGTTGACGCTGAAGATTACGCAACACGCCTCAGGCTCTGCATGCGATGTTGTTATTTCATCCGAGATAAGGTAATTTCCCCATGTTTTATCAATTATACGTCCCTTTAAGAAGACAACAGTTCAGATATTAAAAAATAAATACTAAAATATGCAATTTATCATATATCAAAATAAGAGCACAAAAATCATTCCCAAAATGGTGCTGTCAATAAAAAAACATCTGCTATGTGTAAGGCATCATATACTCACATCTATTTCTCCTAGATGTACCTGGTGAACATGATTCTAAGAAGGTCCCAGAATCATTATCAGATTCACGCCTCCATCTCATCGACCTGTGTATAAACAAAAAATTTAAAAATTTAATCAGATCGTCTTCCTATGGTGATACATACTATCTGTACCTGTAAGTTTGAAGTTCATAACTCAAGTGGTTCTTGAGATTGCAATAAAGAGCAAACGGGACGGACAGACAACCCAGAAACCTGATGCGTCCAGCTCCGACTTCGGTGGCAGAGGCATAGAAATAAAGAATTTAAAAAAATCTAGTTTAAATGTAATATTTATTACATGTGATGTTGAAAGACAATTGCCATGAAACTTTAGTCATGTCAAGAACAACATGTACGTCATGGAAGAGAGTTGCAAATCTTGAAATGCAATTTACCAACAAGGCATACAAATTTTAGAACATAATACATAAAAAGTAAAATGATATTTTGGGTAACATACAATGTAGAATCCAGTGAAACCAATGCTTAGACCTACAGGAAACACAGCACTTGTAAAACTATTTTGTTCAAATGCTGTGTTTCCTGCAGGGTATAGCATCAGTTTCAATAACATCAGAGATATATCTTTAAACATGTATAAGTTCAAAGTTCAAATAAGTTCAAAAGAGTATCAAATCTAGAGTAATTCTCCAGAACTGAATGAAACTAAAATATTATTCAGGATTTAGCATTTGAATACATTGTTACAATAAATTCCTCAGAGTTTTATAGATATAAATTGCTGACCTTTCAAAGCCACTATCTTCTTCTTCTTCCAAGTTTTGCACAGCAGTCTCGAGAAAGAACTTGACCACTTCTAGTCGACCATACAGGCATGCAGCCATGAGGGGTGTGTCTCCTGCTTTATTGCGTAGGTGTGGTCAAACTTGGGCTGAAAATAAACAAAAGATTAAAAAGTCAATCTCACAAATAGTATACAAATATACAATGACAATCGAGGATCTGGTTAAAACTATTCGCATCGAAGGAACATCACATAGTACTATTCTCTCGAGGGCCATCGGCCCGAGAGAGAATAGTACTATGTGATGTTCCTGAGTGCGAATAGTTTTAACCTGTTCTGAGAATGAGTCATTGTATATTTGTTTATATCCCTTCCACCATTCCTTTTAATTTTTTTTAATGAACAAAATTATATAGTCTATGCTTACCTTTCTTCTGGATCCAATAAAATCAATTTTTATTTTTACCGACGAAAAATCTTGCGAGCGCTGAATCGTCAATCGAGTGATTTGATGTCGATCTCATCACAACTCACACCATCAATTTGTGAACAAAATTCACGGAATATAGATACAGCATACTTAATTTGTTTTTGAGTATTAACGCTGTCAGTCGAGTTCATGAAATCCACAATTTCCTCGTCATTATACTGCTGAAATCTTCCGTTATTACCATCAATCTGGCAACTAGTGGAGGCAGCCTTTTGTCTGTTTACAAACAAAAATCAGCTGTTCACGATCAAGCGCACCTGGTCAGTGCAGCTCGCCGAAAGTTTCCCCGTGGCATTGCAGTGGAGAATTCAGGTAAAAGCAGCAGAGTAGCACCGCTCGCGTACGTGCGTTGCGCAACTCGTGAATAGGGTGGGGGGGGGGGTCGGAAAAACGTATAGTCCAGTTTTTCCCTAGGGAAAAAATGTACTATGCGTGACGTCATGAAGAAAAACGAACTATTTCTTGAGAAACGTTTTTCTTAGTTAAACTATTCTTTTTCTCCTTGTGTACACTCTCAATGCAAACAATCTTAGATAAGGGATATAATATGTTATATTACCATAGCCAATTAGCACCTAAACAGCCCGTCAGCTCTCTCATTATACTGCCCCATAATGCCTTTGGTTTTCTGCAAGTTATAGTCATGATAGTATCCAGAACATGTGGTCAAAACACCCATACTCTTAGTGCATACTGTCCGATTATGCATTTAAAAAAGTATGTGCTTGTTAAAAGCGAGTACAAAAATTTTCAATTGAAACACACTGCACAAATCATGGTGCCTCCAAATAGTTTACTTGATTGATGCTGCATTTCAAAAGATATGATAGTAACTCAAATTCAAGTGCTTTTGTACATAAAATTTGATAGGTGGTCCCACATATTAAAATTTACATCACTAACCTGCCACATCTTCTTGAGGTGTTTGAATCTCTTCTTATCCTTGATACCTAGCATAATTCTTTCTGTTCTGTTCTTACGATGTTTCTCAATCAGCGCCTGGACACCCTCGTATTCAGCACACTTATACAATCTTCCTTGATCATCAATGATGGCTGCACTAGCACCATGCTCTAATAACATCCGAACTATGACACTGTGACCTGAACAAAACACAATAAGACTCTTAAATGGATAATCTTAATTGAATAATCTTTTCCAAAGTAATGTTTCTGTTATATGGTTTTAGTGGATATTAAGATATTAATCTATGTTAGCTACACTCCACTAAGGTGTATTAAGTCGGTACCCTATAGAATTTTCCTGAAATGGTTGCTAAAACTTAAGTTGGGTAATCCAACGCAAAACCGTGAAGCGTATCACAATGTTCTATCAAACTCTGATACATGCTATACAAATGATTTAGTAGTAGTAGCAGCAGCATTATTATCATATATATCATTATTAACAAATACGATATCTGTAATTTTGAATGTTAAAAAAAAATATCCCTTCTGGTTACTTGCCTTTAGAAGCAGCGAGCTGCAGAGCTGAAGCTCCTACTTTATTAACAGCATTGATATCAATGGTGTGATGAGAATCGTTGGGATGGCAGTAGTAAAGAAGATAGTGCACAATCTCCTGCAATCCCCTGGAGCACGCAACATGGAGAACACTAGATCTAGTGGTTGAATGAAGGCTCCAGACATCTCCACCATACTAAGATTTTTAGTAGAAAGCAAAACAAATTGTTATTCATGGGACCACCAGTATAACCCAAGCTTAATTAGTGAATGATCTCATGCAGGCCCCTGGAGCAAGCAACATGGAGAACACTGAATCTATTGTTCTAGTCTCCACCATACTGAGGTTTAAAGAAAGCAACACAGATTGTTATTCATGGGACTACTGGTATAGACACAAGATAAATTTATCTGTATAAAGGAGAAAATATTGAGTAACTTTTGTCTACAGTAAAGACATATCTATTTTGAATAAAAGTGGATATCTGAATAAAGGAGTAATTCAACTGCTTAACATCCTTCGAATTATGAACAGAGTTTTAAAACAAAAAACCAAACAAAATACACATGTGAAAACCATGAAGGTGTTAATCACTAGAGGGTATTCATTTGTCTCGCAATCTAGTATGGTCAACAAGGAAATTTGTGATCACTCGCAGAAAAAGTGCTTACTAGCTTACAAGAAAATAAGCAATAATGAACAAAGTTATTCATGTAGATATTGATAGAAAACTAAACTAAAACTATATGTATTTGATAAACATTTACAAAAATATAGGCCAGTTCACAAATTTTGAGATAAATTCTGAAAAATTTAACATTAACATTTATAGTAAAAAAAAAATACAATACCTGCTGAAGAAGCTTGACAACTTCAAAATGGCCGTTGCCTACAGCCATGTAGATAGGCCAATCATTGGATCCGGTTAGTGGATTCACGTCATCGCCTTCTTCTAGCATGCAATAGATCTTAGAAGCATCACCATTCAATGCACATTCAAAAAGAGTTGGATTGGTGATCTCACGTTGACGTCTCTCCATAGCAACATTGATCAGATCTTTGATGAAAGGGTCTTTGGCAAGGCGGAAGGCATTGTTCAAACCCTGATAAAAAACAATGAGAATAGTTTAGTTGATTGCTGAAGCATCACCATTCAATGCACATTCAAACATAGTTGGGTTTGTGATTTCCATGGCAACAAGAATAAAATCTTTGATTAACAGGTCTTTACAAATCCTGAAAAAAACAAAACTTGCCATTCTTCTTTAAACAAATAATATCTATCCAAACCTTCCCCAAAACCAGACTTTTGACCATAGTTTAACTTAATACAGTTATCATAAAAAACAAATATTACAGATATGTTGAATATACTTACATGTAAGCCTGAAGTAGACTCCACGATGGCCTGGACACAGTCTATATGGCCATGAATACATGCGTAGTGAAGAGCTAACCTACCGTCGATGTCAGCAATCGTGGGCATTGCATTGTGGGAAAGCAATGTCTGGATGACATTGGAATTGCCATCAATGGCTGCCAATGTGAGAGCTGTTCTTCCGGTCTAGAGAATACATTACAGAAAAGTGTGTGTTTAATAAAGAGGAAATTACGATAGCAATATTTTTTTATTTGTGAGCCAAGTATTAAATTGTTCCAATTGGAAAATGGAAAAATTGATTATGAACAAGCATTACATGTACTTGTTACTAGAGGTCATCAAGAAAAGATTTTTTTTTCATTTAATAATAAAAGGTTTGTTCCCACTCTGTCAATATGATTGAACTCTAACGGTACAATGAGCTATAATTGTTATCTATATTGTTATTGTTAATGTCATAATTAATTATCATCATTATCATTATTTTCATTATACCACAAAAGCTTCCTAATCATGTTGAAGTGAACCTGAGCGAGGTTGTATAGGTAAAGAATGGGGAACATCTGTTAAGAATAAGGGATTGCTTTGTCATGTGTGATGCTCATAGCTCCCTATTGGTTGATTGGACTTACATAATGATGCTGGGCATTGATAGGACAATTCTTATTCTTCAAGAGTACACTGAGATTATCACATCTGCAAAAGACAAGAGTAAGAAGAAGAAAAATGATTTCTATCTTTCATACGCTTTAAGTTCCTAATACTTAAACCAATCCTGTCCCTATTCACCATTCAATTATACTATGCTGAGATTACCACATCCATAAAAGACAAGAGTATGCCTTTGTTCACATTGCTTCAAGGTTCCTGATACTAAATTGTATTTTCAACAATTCCAACTGATTGAGTATCTTTTAATCATTCAATAAAAATCTGCACAAACAAAACCTAAACATTTTGCACACATTTTAATGTTCCTGTTGTAAAAATGTCATGAGGTTTCTCTTTTACTTCTCAGAAAGGCCGGTTCCCCTGTATTGTATTGCCTAATATAAAAGACTTCTGCAGGGTAAATATGACTGTATTCACCATAACCATTATTTATGCCATCTAAACTCCAAAGCTCACATATAATGTTTATTTCTTAACATTTTTATCTTGGCTTATCTTAACAAATATGTCTAGGTTTAGAATGTATGATGTCGTATCCAACCCTAAAATAGGAATTTGATTATCATCAGAAATTAACAAAGTACAGTCACAAATGTTGCAGGAGCAGATGTCATACAACCTAGTTTATCCTAGTGTTTTATTTTTATACCAAATTGTTATTTGTCATAAATTATTACTTTTGCATATAGCTTGCTATGACTATTACATCATTCATTATCAATCATACAAGGACACTTAACATGTAATATCAAAGTGAAATCATTGTTTTGGTCATAATATTAAAATGTGGAAGATGATGTTTAAAAGTGCTTTTGAAAGGTTGATAACAATTCACATTAATATTATTGTGTGCTCTGAGGCTGTGGAATTACCAATATGATAAGAAATTACACAAATTCTGCTTAAAATCATTTACATTTTACATAGAAATGCATGTACGGGACTACATTTTAGCTTGTTTGGGTCATATCATGACTACTAGGGCAATTGAAGAGCAATGTTTTTCAGTGGACTGTTTTACTATGATATTATTTCAATTAGAAAGCTCACAATAACTTTGTTCATATTTCCTTTAATCTATGAATGTTACCTGTTAGCTTTAGCAGCTGCCATGATGAGTGTAAGTCCATCATTGTCAATGTTGAAATGATCGCTGAGCTTTACTCTCGCATCATTGGGTGACAGATTCCCCTTTAATCAAGAACAAAAACACAGTCTGAACTTGCAAGACATTAAATCAACAACACAGTAACTCCTGTGCATTTTGTGACATATCCTGACCTAAAATGCCATGATTAACTAGATAATTTGGGTATTAAGTTGTTCTTTCATCAAGAAACAAATTACATAAGTCTATATTCTGGAAATTATTGCCATGTGACCAACCAACTATTAACAGAATAACAATTCAAAAGTGACAATTACACAAGCATTAATTTCTTTTGTTGGGTCCGGCTCTACGCCGGTGGACAATAAAACCACTGGACCAATTTATTAATCTGCATCAGTGCAACAATTTTTATAGAATTTTTCTGGTTACATAACTACAATTTCATTAGGAAAATCTGACAAAAAGCTTATCATACCAAAAGGTTTTTGACCTTTCGCTAACAATTGATCATGCCCTTATCTAAAAATTAATTGTTAATATCATGTCAATTTCCAGATGTTGGATCTAATCAAGGACAACTGAAAGTTCGTCCTATGTACTCAGGAAGTACGGATAACCTTGATAAGACACATTGTGTCAATGAAGAGAGAAAAATGCATTCAAAGTATGGTTATCTTCAATAAAATCAAGAGTTAAAAGCGGATAGCAATAGGAAGAGGACTTCTGGGGTAAAATAACAAAACAAAATACGAAGCCCACATTTTTGTATACCAGCTGGTATTTTTCCAACATGCAAAAACAGATGTGTGATATTTTCATGCTTCCATAAACGGAATAAATCAAGAGAGAATATGCTTGAAAGTTTCCTCTTTGACACTTTTGAGGATTTTTAAAAACATTGAAGGAAAAACAAACCCCAAAATCATATAATAAAAATAGACCATTCTTGCAGAGCGTTTACCAGTTTGCAATATCACGTAAAGTGTTTTTTTTTTTTTTTTTGTAGGGGGGGGGGGTGTATTATTACCCAGCCTCAGCCAAGCCCAAGCATTCACTGAATGTAATTACGCTTTATAATTCACTTTGTTCATTGTGTTTTACAACCATGTATATGAGATAAGAATAGATTTGAATCACTAACCTTTCGGACGTACTGACTGAGCTTGATACATCGCTGATGTCGAAGGTTTCGTATAAGGTCACGGCACTCTGAGTTTTCACAACGGCTGGCTATGTCATCAGCTCTCATGTTGAATTTATCCTCTATATTCATGTCAGCCCCACGATTCACAAGGCAGCTAAACAAATATAAAAAATAATGCACACAAATCACAATACCAAATCATTTAACCACAACCACCATGTTACAAGCACAAGAAATCATGAATAACATTTAATAATTATCTTGAAGTGCAGGTTATCTGCAAAATTATTTTGAAACAAAAGAGTAATATTATTACTGGATGATTAGCAAAATAAGCAAAGTACATGTACAATGTTTTTTGTAGAAAGACAGGACCCTAAATGTACATTGTACCTTTAGCCTTTTATAGTCCCACATGTACTGTGCTTATCAGTGTTTGTGGTTGTAAGTGTAAATGTTTTTCAGCTGTTTTTTAATTATTTTGTAAAAATAATGATAGCGCAAACTGCATTCATGATATGACAATGACATCACAACATCTATCCATGATTGTTTTTGAACATTGTCTTTCAAAATAAGCAGGTTGTTAAAGGAAGTAATATACCATGATTTCTAGTGCCAAACATCTGATTACAGTTGTAGGAACATTCTATATGTAAGGGATCAGTGGAGCTTTTGATATCATTATTAGAAAAGAATAATTAGTCGATGATAATTATTTCTAGCATTTATAATGAACCATAATTTTTATTTTTTATTTTTTTTAAAATTAAAATATTCATGATAATATACTTACTCTATGACGCTGACATGGTTCTTATGAGCAGCATAATGTAAAGCAGTCCATCCGTTCACACTGTTCTTTGTATCAGGGTCCGCTCCAATTACACATATCAATATCTGTCAAACAATACAATTGATTCATTCAGCTGTTAATTTAAAAACAACTTTTATGGCATATTTTCAGAAGAAGAGATAAATATAATAATTGGCAGAGTGTGGTAGGTGATATGCCAAATTATAAAGAGATTTTTCACTTTGTAGTATCGGGTATTGAATCATATTCTTCTATGGCATGTTTTCTCATCATAGCTTGATACATGATATATACAATTCTCTTCTATATGTAGATTTTATACACGTAGATCATTGATTTGCTTCACAGTTGCATAATAATGATACACTACAAAAAATACTCAAATAATCAGGCGTTGAATGATCATGATTTTGAAATACTATGTAAAACATTTAAGTTAAGTAGATATTCCATTTATTAAGACTCATAAAAACAAAACGGGACTGAAAGTGCAAATTCACAGCAAATAAAACATTTATATAGAAGTACAAAGAAGCTATACAAAATGGGACATGCATACATTTTATAAACATAAATTGTATCAAATTTTATGAGCTTTGGATTACATTTTTGTACAGGTGTACAAAGTGATTTGTACAGGTGTACAAAGTGAGTGAGAGTAGGAGAGAGGGGAGTGGTGAGGGAGTACAGTTAATATATTTTACTGTAAATTTTAAAAGTTAATAATGGGTTAATGCATTTATATTTTCTTTGCTCTTATCAAAATGTTATACCTCTACTATGATGTCAAGTCCTAGCTGAGCTGCCAGACATAGCGGTGTCATTCCTTTACGATTGGTAGCTTCTACATTGGCCCCATGAACCTGGACAAGATTCATCATCAAGGACAGTTGAGGGAGCCCTGCAGAATGAAAAAAAGAAATGCTCAATCATGGTGTGGTTTATGAAGTTCAAATTTCAAAGTTTAATTACAACAACAACAATAAAAATGCCAATAATATCTGGTTATCTATATTGCACTTTTCCAGTAAAACTGCTCAAAGCGCTTTTAATACAGTACATAATTACCCCATTCATTGGATTCAATTCCATGCTTGCCAGCATGCCATAATAATCTAATGTTTGAGAGGAATTGCAATCTTGTGTACATGTATATCAAAGTCCCTAAACTGTCATTTAAAGGGTACAAGGTTAAAACTATGTTACAGCAACAACGTCTTTCTTTTTCCCCATTACACCTAGGTCAGGTTAATCAACTAAAATACATACTTGAAATACATACTGACAGCCCTCCTGGGGCGAGGGTAATAATAAAGGAACGTCAAAAGTGCCACATATGTCATAAAAAGACAATCTATAGTACATTACTTCAATTAATATCATATCAGAGTCTAACCCATGCAGTTAAATGAAAATATGTGTTAATTTAAGGCAAAACAGCCCATTCATGTACTTATTTAATCTTTATATTTCATTATAACACAATGCTTAAATTCAGCTGACCTCAATACATGTATAAAGAATAACCATACACATGTAAAAAAGATATTACCAAGATCGACAATGAAAGGGTCTTTCAAAAATAAACAAATTATTTCCTCTTACGATTCGAAACTCTCATCCTTTACTTTCACTAGTTTTAGTCATTGAATTGAACATACGCATAAATATTGTGGGGGAAAAAAATGCATAGCTCCATTGAAAATATGTTTTGGGGGTGTATTACGTGTATCATGCTATAAATCCAAGTTCAAGTTCAAGTTCAAGTTCAAGTTCAAGTTCATGCTATAAATCCTTGAAGTAAAATAAAATGCCACAATCACAAATTGGTTGTGCATGTTTTTGCAAGTGCATGGCTAGCAGCCTGCATAGAGGGCTCCCAACCCCTGCAATTCCTTCTGTTTCTAAACAGCGACAGAAAGAATAACGCCATCTTGCTACAACACTCAGATTTCCTGCAAAATCAGAAGCAGACCAGAGAGTTGCAAGACGGTGACGACATCTGCTCCAGCGTCGATTGCTATACTCTTTATTTCGCCTAAGATGTAAGGTTAGAGTTGCAATAGTGTTTCTTATGTTTATGGTTAGGTTAATGGTACGGTAAAGTGGGAATTCCAGGGTTGAAGTTAGCCAATTGATAAGTGTATGGAATTTACAGCGGAGCAATAGTCACCAGACTAAATGTCAAGGACTCAACATGACCACGAAGTGTTTCAAAATAAGTGAAGTTGACTTAAAAAATCACACTTAAATTATAAGCGCATCCATCTATTAAACGCGCAATCTCTTTGACAGACGTCTCAATAGCGCGCATCATCTGACCAATGATGTGATGCATAATATACCACACACAACTAGGAATTTAAGTGTGACTTTAAGGCTACTTAACTCTTCGTGAAACACCCCCCCCCCACCCCAGTTGTGATCATAGCATAACATACCTCCTCTGACTGCAGCATGTAATAGCAGATTGCCTCTCTGATCTTTATCATGATTGATATCAAAATCCATGGTTTGGATCTGAATCTGAAGGTCATTGAATCGGTCTGGCTGCTGGACAAGCTCAAAGATGACCTTCTTATCATGAAAAGAACTTGGTTGCTTCTTCCGGAACGAGCTTCCATGGTAACGGGTAGGAAGGCATCGTCGAGTCCTGGAGCAGAAACATAGCTGGTCTGCAGTGCGACCTGAAACATAAACACAAACAGAACATGTAAATTTATCTTTAAATATTGCAAACACTGAATATTTTGAGGTGGTTTTATTTTTTGCAAATTTCGCAACTTACTGAACACAAACATTTTCACTTCCTGATAGTTCTGTGCAAAGTGAATGCAAATACAATAATTTTGTGGAAATACAGTCTTGCGAATTCCCAGTTTTGAAGCAAAATATATGGACGCGATATATGGCGTATATAGTACATTTTTATATACATTTATTGTCTATGAAAGACCTGGGCCCATATTTATGAAACCTTACTTAAGTTAGTTGTCAACTAATTACATAGGGAACAGTACAGAGTCAGGTGATAACTAGGCCTATGAAAGTTTAATGAATATGGGCCCTGAACATTAGCTGACCTGAGAAGGGGAAATATGGGAAAGAGAATTGCAAGGGGGATGTATGTCACCACATGAAAAAAGAGAGTAATCTGCCAACTAAAATATGCTGGAAGAGGATAAAATAAAATGATACAGAGAAAGAATAACCCATCACAACAAAAAGTATACAGGGAATAATTCTACTTCTCAAATTTGACTTTTGGTTAGCAATTTTGTTTGATAGGGAAGTACTTCTTGTATGTATAGTCCTAAATTAAAAAAGTTTTGTAAAGCAATCATATAAAACTGCATAGAACATTGCGATGCGATACCAGGAAACATTTTCCCTGGTGTATTGAGTTCGAGGACACAACTTAAAGTCATATTTTCCAGGTCTTCATTGGCAAAAATCCAAGGAGAATTTTCAGAAATATGTCAAAAAGCTCATCTACTGGTGTCAATTGTCAGTTAATGTCAGGAAATACAAAGCCACCCCTGGGTATGTTGACGGCAATCCAACAATTAAAGTATAAAATGCTTTCCTGTTTTCACAAAACACCTGCTAATATTAGCAAGAATAGAAATACAGCGTGCATGTAGAGTCAACTAAAAAGCCAATGTTAAAGACCGTTGACGTAGTAAATACAACCTTACATCGATTGAAAGCTAAGTAGGCGTATAACATAAATACCCCCAAAATAAATTCAATTTTCATAACAGTATTCATAAAAAGGTGATCGAACCTCAACCAGGCCATCCCTCCCAAATACTCGAAAAGTTGCCCCTATTTTAATGGCGCGGTTGATGACGTCAAAGAAGTTTAAGGGAATGCTACTCCCAGGCATGATTGGGTTTCGCCTTTAGAAAACACGTTTGTATTGCTATGTCAGAACAATAGACCTCATGTGTGCTAGAATTCTATTGTTATGAAATGAAAGGGAAAATTCATTCAGCATTTAGCATGTAGCATTCCGTTAACATTTTTTGATGTCATCAGCCGCGCCATTATAATAGGGGTACTTTTTCGAGTACTTGGGAGGGATGGCCTGGTTGAGGTTCGATCACCTTTTTAATGAAATACATGTACTTTCTAGATGGAAGATAAAAATGCTTAAATTGGGAATTGTTGTATTATGAAGAAATATTAGCTTTCGTTTTATACGTAATTTTGGTTACATTTCTCGGTCCGGTCTGGGACTTTAAAGCTAAAGCTTTTGAAACTTTGCCATCATGTTTAACGAATGGAAGTTGAACAAAATTCTATTCCTGGCCCTACAAGGGGCAGAAAGTCTCTCATATGAAGACCATGGCAGGAATATTCACTGATGCAGTACCATTGTGTTAAACAGTGGACAATTATTGTCCAGGGTTCCTAATTTAAAGGGCCCACAGACAAAGAGGGTCCTCCATTAAACAAGGGGCTCTATGGAAAAACATTGGACAATTAAAGCCCGAGCTGAATTGTACTGCATTCGTTAATTCAGGCTCATAAGTCTGCAGTTTGTGCAGAT
Organism: Paracentrotus lividus; assembly: GCA_940671915.1. Taxonomy (NCBI): domain Eukaryota; kingdom Metazoa; phylum Echinodermata; class Echinoidea; order Camarodonta; family Echinidae; genus Paracentrotus; species Paracentrotus lividus. The sequence continues at coordinate 32,729,415 of CALNVZ010002974.1, read as the reverse complement.
CTTTGCATTTTTGACAAGGTACATGTAAGCAATGGAAATACTAGCCTCCATGTGATGAACTTTGCAGAAACCAGAAATCACCAATGGAACACAAAAATATCTCAATTCATGTATGTTTTTCAAATAAAAACTAAATTTGAACACAGAATGAATCTGACCAGAAATATATAATATGACAAATGAGCAACAACAAAAAATGGGATTCAATAAAAAAATAATTAAACAGGTAAATTTTTATCAATCTGAAAAAGAGGAAATGTGAGGGAACTTTGTGACTGACCTGATTTATCTTGCTGTTTGACAGCAGCCCCTCTATTACAGAGGAATGATACTGCTTCATCATTACATGCAAGTACAGCATAGTGTAACAGACCCATACCTCCCTCCAGACGTTGGTCTATATCTGCAAAGAAAATGAATACATGTATATTCAAAATATCATTCACAATATAGATTAGATCAAAGGATATGATTGTTCCAAACGACATCACAGATCATACATGTAGAGTGCAGTGAATTCTTGTTCCTCCCTCAAGATGTTGGTAAATATGTAGTCACAACAAAGAATTAAGCCGTGTATTTCATACCATTCATATCAAATTTAAATTAAGGTAGTTAATTGAAACTTTCATTTTCTTAACTTCTACACATGGGGGGGGGGGGGGGGGGTTCTAGAAGAAATCAAAGTCAATGAAGTGGACCAGTCACCGGTTCATATGACACAAATTAATTGTTTCATGGACTATCAAAATGGAAGTTAATTAAAAAAGAACTTTTTTACCACACCTGTTATGATTGAAAGTGTGAAAGTGAAAAAATTTGTGATGATCAGATTGGATAACTATTCCACTATATTGATATCATCATTAGGCCCAAAAAAAAAATTGTTTGGTTGTCCTCGACCGACCGACCCTCTGAAAACGGCCCGACCCGACCAACCCTCTTTTTTTTTTTTTTTTTTTTTTCACCCGAACGCCGAAAATACACAGCTCATATTTTTTGTATATATTTTTCATAAAACAGTATTATAACATGTGTTATTTTTCCATGAGTCCCATTTTACATAACTCAATAAAACGTAAAAGTGATCTCAAAAATGGAAGTCATTCGTTTCTTTGTTTTTCTTTGTTTTTCAATGGGAGGAAAAAAAAAGAAAAAAAAAACCCGACCGACCGACCCGATTTTTGAAAAAAGGCATTCATTGGACAACCAAACATTTTTTTTTTTTGGCCTTATTAGTAGCTGGCTTTTTAATAATCATCTTTAGATTGTTGTGTTTCATGTGGTCTAAAAATCACTCTGATTACATGTTTATCCAATAACTGTCCATAGGCGTAGTGGTGTACTTACTTATGATCCTCTGATCCAAGAGTTCTCTAAGGACCCTGATTGGTCCACATCTGAGCACCAGTTTACAACATGTCACCACCGAGTCCTGCAACTCAGGCCCCTTAAAGCAGGATATCAAACCCTTCACATCCTCAGGCCAAAGGTCACCAAAGGTCACCAAGGGGTCACTCACATAGAACGGATGACAAGAAAGCTTTGGACGCCAGAAGATGTTGGCAAGTTTGAAGTCTCTGGAGTCTGTTTGCTTGCCGATGTTGAAGGATGCATCGCTCATTGTAGAATCAAGCGACTCTACGGACATTGTTCGTGACATGGATGACCTTGATCTAACGTCTGCCTGGCGATAGGCCTTTTGCGACAAAACGTCTTTCTTCCTGCGTCTCCTAAACATATTGCCTTATTGTTCCTCACAGAATGGAGCAAATTTTTTCTACTACACTTGACTACTTGTCTATCACTTCCACTGTCTACATTTTAGAGTTCACCAAGACGTTTTCTTAATTGTTTACAAGACATTAAAGTTTTAGTCACGCCCCTCCGAGATTCATGTTGATTATGCTGATAAATGTTTCCCGAGGATTCATGTATTTGTTGTAGCTATCAGTATGTGATTACAGATCCTGTGGACATCAATGAAGATAGTGCAAACAAGTTAAAGCAGATATAGTTTTTCTACAAAAAAAAGTGTTCTCTTTTATCTGCTGCTTCCCTCATTCATACTTTTCACATTTGTATTAAATACATCATACATGTAAAAAACAGGGAAATTATTTACATTACGTCATATCTTTGGCACTGTATCAAATATGTTTAAGTTTGGGATGAGATAAAATATCAGTGTCAATGACTTGTTCCTGGTATGTGTTACCAAGCCATATCGTCACAAGTGTTCAAATGATATGCATTCTGCAAATATCCAGGTAGTTACAACAACAAACAAGTTCTACGAGGAGGAGGAGGGCACGGACAATGGTGATTACAATAATATTACTGGTATACATGTACATAAAAGTACAATAATTCATAAACTTCATACACTGATTGAAAGTTCATTCCCACAAAAAAGTGCAATTGCATCATAAATCCAAGGACAAGTCTATAATAAAAATAATCATTATACTTGCTTATTCACTTACTTTATCTAGCCCCAAAACAAGTTGATAGAGAGCAGAATCCAAAGTCATGTCATTGTCTTTTTTCTTTTTTTTTAACAGGTTAAACTTGTCCTTTACCTTTTCCAAAAACAACAAACAAATTTTCAAACTTCAGATGATATCTATAGATGTGATATAATCCTGATCAATTAACAAATTCCCAAACCAAAAATATCAAGAAAAAACAAGATCTTACCTTGTATTATCATAATGTATCCTGTTTACTTCCTTGTTTAAGAGTCATGAGAACATTACAAACAATTGTCAGAAAATGTCAACAACCCTCGCCAATAGGTTCCTAAAAGGGTGTCAGGTCATGAGATCTGTGAAAATTGGGTTTTGCTACCGTACAGACTTTGACCATGTTGATTCTGAACAGGAAAAAAAAAAAAAAAAATGAAACAAGAATCAAGCTTTGAACTGTACATGTATGTTCATGACGACAAACAAAGGAACATGCGTCATAATATTGTTTAATGTTTACGCAATCTGAATGCAACTTCGCAATTAAGGCATTCAAAAACATGAATGCAGTCAAAACAATTTCTCAGTTGATGTTAAAATCAGTATAAAAAGTTGAGTTTTTTATTTTTCATTACTTGTGCATGTACGCATACATGTGCATGGGCAAGTCTAACTCAGGAATTAAATGCTTTGATGGAGAACAGAGAAATAAAGTGACTCTGACAGATTAAAATAGCTTTATTATGGAAAAATTAGAACCGATAAATTGAAAAGTTATCACATATTATTCTTTCACTGATATTATTTTCATTAACTGTATTTCAAGTTTTTCTCTATTTTCTGTTTTTAATAATATCAACTTGTTTTGGACTACAGTTGCCTATTAATTAAAAATTAAATGGAATTAAAGGGAAAAATTTATACAGGGTGACATAATTCTGCCTAAGTATAAAGTTAAAATATACAAAGAAGCCATTTATTAGAATTCTCATAATCTGTACCAATGTGACATAATTCTGATCAATTATAAAGTTCTAAAATACAAAGAAACCTTATCTTACCTTAAAAGATAGTATTACTAAGAGTCTTGCGAACATGCCAGATTGTCAACAACCAGAATAAACCAGAGTATCAGATCATATGACCTATATGAACCAGAAAATTCGGGTTTTTCGCTACTGCACAGACTTTGACCATGTCGATTCTGCAGAGAAAGAAAAATAAAAAGGACTCAAGATTTGAACAGATTGTTGACAACAAACAAAGGAACTTGCAATGATTTTGCAATGGTCCCGTTTGAATGTTTACACGATCTAAATGCAACTTAGCACTTTTAAGCATTCAAACGATTTCTCTTGATTGAAATACAAAAATTGCTAGAAAGATCTTTGGGCATTCAATGACCTACATGTGTAGATATTCAAACCAATTCCTCTTCATTAAAATCTTTTTCAAAATGTATATAAATTCCTTATACATACATCTCCAGCTCTGTCCATGAATTTGGGTATAAAATTGAAATGATGAGCAAACTTCCTTTGGGATTCCCCTGTGATTGCCACTAAAAAGGATGATAGTATGATCATATAACAATAATAAAAGCAGTAAATTAAACTTTCAGTTTCGTTTCAATTCCAGAAAAAGAATACAGCATCTACATGTAGTTTATGTAGCGTGTACATTAAAAAAAAAGAAGATGATAATATGTACATAGAACATTTAAATAACTTTATTAGAATTAGCAAAATATTTTGTTAAAATATAATATTCCTTGCTGTATAGTCAATTCAAGAGTAATCGTTTTGCTTACAAATTTAAAAATTTTGATTGAAGTGAACAGTTCAAAAACACTTGAATTCATCTTTATTATTGACTTAATAAACTATGTTCTGAAACAGTTCATTTTGTTTTGTAATGTTTTGAACACCCAAAATCTATCAAAGTGTCATGTTGGTGCTCGAATTAAAATACCCGTAATACGAAATGTGATTTTTCTGTTAAATTTAATTGCTATAGACGAAAACAATTCAACTACTTTCTGGAGGCCTACAAGTTATATCAGAACAATTTTATTTTAAATTAAAGCAAGTTCTGATATCTCAAAAATTATCCAACATAAGTCATTTAAGTTCCCTGATGGGTGTATTTTGTGGTAATTTCTGTCATTTCTAACTTCCAATAACAAGCTCCGCTAATAGTTGAAAACAAATCACATATGGAATTTAAATCATGTTAATCATGCAGTAATATGCTGTTTTAACGAACATTTATAAGGAAATGTAGATGGATGTGGTAGATTTCTATAATCATGTCAAACCACAACTCATTCTAATTTGCACAGTACAGACCACAGTGGTGATCCTTCCTTGATTTCCTTTTATTTTTTTGCTCATCCTTCAACAATATTTTCAATCAAAATAATTTGGCAATTACATTGTACCTCTCTTTGCGGTTTTATACATTCAGTGTACATTGTACACCTAATTTTCAATATGTTGCTTTCCTTACTTTTTTGCCATGCCGGAAATTATTACGGTTACCTTCAAGGACATGGCCTACAAATGTATTAGTCTGTAAGATAAGGACCATAGATGTTCACTTCCGGCAGAAAGTGTGAAATTTGGCACATAGGGGTATTTTTGGACGCTGATTTCAAAAATTGCCGGCCCCAAGCGATCCGACAACTCGATTGGCCGCCATTTTGAAATCCAAATGGCCGCCATGAAAACCACTGAAACTGCCTAACTTGAGTTCTAAGTGGCATGTGGCACTGAAATTTGGTACATAACAGGATTTTGACATCCTGAAGTCGAATATTGCCGGCCCCCACATGTCCGACCACCTGGTCGGCCGCCATCTTGAATTCCAAGATCGCCGCCATGACAATCACTGAATGTGCCTAACTTGAGTTCTAATTGACATGTGGTATTGAAATTTGGTATGCAATGGTAGGGGAGACCGGGTATGGACGTTACAAAATTCACATTTTGGGCCAGATAATTCTAATGAAAGAACTCACGCACTCCACACTGGGTCTGTAGTTAGCCTATTATGTTGGCTAAAACCTGAGGCATATAAAACTTGAAAACATGTAAACACTAATTAACTACAGCTTAATTAGTGAAGACATTTTTTTGTAACAACCTACCCCATATACGGGGTAGGTTGTTACACCATACGGGGTCAATTGTTACAATATGTAAACATACGGGGTAAGCTGACAATGTGTAAATCTCTTATACCATACTTTAATTTCAACTTTTCAGTTTCTTGACATCGTTAACAGTAGATCAAGTAGAGCTCTAGAATAGACAAAAGTAATAATAGAAAAATAAAAATATTAACACCTGAAAATTGAGACAAAATGTAATTTTACATATGTAATGTAATTGGGGTAAGTTGTTACATCAACATGGGGTAGGTTGTTGTAACAACCTACCCTATGGGTGATTTTACACACAGAAATCAACTGTAGCACAGTCATTAGGCAGAATTACAGGGCATGGCTAGGGGGTATATTAGTGACATACATGTACATGTACTATATTTACAATACCAGACTACCATCATGTGCCTTCAGTTGTAAGAGCTATTACAAATTTCAATTTTTGTCAAAAATTTACTTTGAACTGTAAAAAATGGTTTTTGTTGATTTACTTTTTAATAAAACAACGGAGAAACCTCATGACCGGCAGTTCATCACAGCTATGTGTAGGCTGTATATAGATGCCAGTTAGCACATCCTCTCTTGTTCCATCTTAGCACACTGAGAACTGTAACAACTGACCCGTGTAACTTCCATACCCGGTCTCCCCTATTTTGACACCCTGAATTCAAATATCACCAGTCCCATTCGATTCAACTACTCAGTCAGCCGCCATCTTGAATTCCAAGATGGCCGCCATGAAAATCAATGATATTTATGCCTAATTTGAGTTATGAATGACATATGGCACTCAAATTTGGTACACAATGGTATTTTGACGTTTTGAGTTCAGATATCGCTGGCACCTATCGATTCAACCACTCAGTCGGCCGCCATCTTGAATTCCAAAATGGCCGCCATCGAAATCATGGAATATGCCTAACTCGAGTTAAAAATGAAATGTGGTATTGAAATTTGGTACACATTGGTATTTTGACATCCTGAATCAAATATCGGCGGCAACAGTCGATTTCACCACTCAGGCGGCCGCCAAGAAAATAATTGATATGCCTATAAACTTGAGTTCTAAATGATATGTGATACTAAAATCTTGTATTTTTACCTCCTGAATTCAGATGTCGCTGGCCCCATCGATCCGACCAGTCAGTCGGCCGTAATTTTGAATTCCAAGATGGCCACCATGAAAATCATGGAAAATGCCAGACTTGCATTCTAAACGATATGCGGCACTGAAAAATGGTATACATTGGTATTTTGACATTCTTCATTTAAAAATTGTCGATCCCTTGTGATCTTATTAACCACAGGGTCATCCCCATCTAAAATTCGAAGACAAATTCGAAGACAAATCATTGAAAATTGCTGATTTGAGTTCTAATTGTCCTTTGGGCTTGATTTTTGTAAACAATTGTACCTTGTCGTCCTGAATTTACATACTGTCACTTTTATTATTTGACCACATAGATCACTTTAGACAACATTTTCCGCCAGTTCGAATTGTTAATTCCATCAATAGTAACTACCATGTTAACATTATCACAATGGTCATTTAAAGCCAGTGTGAACTAGCAGCCTTTTAAAGCACCACCTCAAGTCCTCAACTACTCAATTCTGCCCTGATTCCTAACCCATAATGCAACATCCTGAGCAGTGTAGTCTTATAGCTATTTATAACACAGAGTCAATGTGAGTGTTGATCAATTCGTTCTCACTTTAAAATCCAGTATTTTATGAAAGTTATCGTTGAAGGCAAAGTTACGTTTAAAAGGAACAAGTTCTATGTAATGGCATCCTGGTCATCTTGGCCCGAGGCCATTACTGACAAGCTGCATGTAACTGTTTGAATATATTCTACCTACTTTAGGGAGCTTTCCGTTCAGTGTCTTGTTAGATATCTGCTGTATCCAGTTGATGTTGAGCACCGTCTTGGGCATTCTTTTTAAAGAAAATTCTTAAGTGTCCATATACCTCAGAGTATGTAGATCTATATCCTGTTTCCACGATTGCAAAATGAATTAAACTCAGTACAAGAGTGACTTTCAGATGGCATTCATTATTGAGAGCTTTGAAGGCCCTTCTGACCTTTTCACTTGACTTTGTTAATTTTTCCCATAATTCCATGTTATGATGTACATGTAAATGGAATCATATCCGTTCCTTTGGACATTTTCTGTGTTGTTAGTGAGTCATGGTCTCGTAAAATGTAATAAACTCATGTTTTGTTTTTGTTTTTTTGTTTTTTTTTTTTTTTTTACTTCCAACCTTATCTCATCCTACTACTATCCTAAACTTAAGTTGTTGAGCCTAATCGATCTAATTAATTGCAGAACAGACGGACATCAAGATAAAATTTTGTAATTCTTAAACAAAGGCAAGCGAGAGTAATGGCCGAAGGACACACCTCAGTGCTGGCTTTGCCTTCAACCAGAAATTGGGTAATGCGATCTTTTGGGTAACATTTTACCCACTGCAGAGTACAACTCCATAGTAAAAAGTTGCAATAGATAGTGCTTTATCGTATGGAGAAGAAGAAAAATCATGAGTGGCCTAACTACCTTTAGTTTAAAATGGTAGAAGGGGCTGATACTTGGTACATGTGGGTAAACTGATATGCTAATTTTAGATGAGCCTACATCTTGATTATAAACATGACTGTGAATATATTAGCCACCATTTTAAAGCAGCAATTTCAATATTGAAAATCTGTAGAGCCTGCCATGAGTTATTAATGACAATGTCTCCGCGACGAAAAAAAATCATAGATATGAACATGTTCTTTTTTCTCATGAGACGTCGCAGAAACTCATGAGATGTCGCGGACACTCATGAAACTTCTCTGAGACGTCTCTGTCACTATACTATAGTCTTAAACTTGTCTTAAATCTGTCTCAAATCTCAAATCCATTTCATGGCAAGTGAGATACCACCATCAGTGTTTTAATTTTCAGTGCAACGTGTCGTTTAAGACTTAAGTTAGGCATTTTCCATGATTTCCATGGCTGCTCACCGTGTGGTCAGATCGTTAAGAGTGGGCAATATTTGAGTTCAGGATTTCAAAAATACAATTGTATACCACATTTCAGTGTGACAAATTATGCATTTTCAATGATTTTCATGGCGGCTATTTTGGAATTCAAGATGGCGGCCGACCAAGTGGTGAGATTATTATGCAGATAGTATTTAAATTCAAAGTATCAAAATACCATATTGTACCAAATTTCAATACCACATGTAATTTATAACTCAAGTTAAGCATGTTCCATGGTTTCAATGGCGGCCATTTTGGAATTCAAGATAACGGCCAACCGAGTGGTTTGATCGGTTGGGGCCGGCAATTTTTGAAATCAGGATGTCAAAATACCCTTGTGTACCAAATTTGAGTGCCATATGTCATTTATAACTCAAGTTAGGCATATACTCGATTTTCATGGCGGCCATCTTGGAATTCAAGATGGCGGCCGACTGAGTGGTCGAATCGATTGGTGCCAGCGATATTTGAACTCATAATGTCAAAATACCACTGTGTACCAAATTTGAGTGCCATATGTCATTTATAACTCAAGTTAGGCATATCAATGATTTTCATGGCGGCCATCTTGGAATTCAAGATGGCGGCCGACTGAGTGGCCGAATCGATTGGGGCCGGCAATATTTGAACTCAGAATGTCAAAATACCATTATGTACCAAATTTGAGTGCCACATGTCATTTATAACTCAAGTTAGGCATGTCATTGATTTTCAAGGCGGCCATCTTGGAATTCAAGATGGCGGCCGACTGAGTGGTCAAATCGATTGGGGCTGGCGATATTTGAACTCAGAATGTTAAAATACCTTTGTATACCAAATTTGAGTGCCATATGTCATTTATAACTCATGTTAGGCATATTCCATGATTTCAATAGCGGCCATTTTGGAATTCAAGATGGCGGCCAAATGAGTGGTCCGACCGGTTGGGGCCGGCAATATTTGTATTCAGGATGTCAAAATACCTCTGTGTACCAAATTTGAGTGCCATATGTCAATTAGAACTCAAGTTAGGCATATCAATGATTTTCATGGCGGCCATCTTGGAATTCAAGATGGCGGCCGACTGAGAGGGTGAATCGACTGGGGCCGGCAATATTCGAATTCAGGATGTCAAAATACTATCGTGTACCAAATTTGAGTGCCATATGTCATTTAGAACTTAAGTAAGGCAGTTTCAATGGTTTTTCATGGCGGCCATCTTGGATTTCAAAATGGCCGCCGTTCGAGTGGTCGGATCGCTTGGGGCCGGCAATTTTTTAAATCAGCGCCCAAAAATACTCCTACATGCCAAATTCCACACTTTCTGCCGGAAGTGAACAACTAGGCCATTTTGTGGTCCTTATCTTACAGACTATTATGTAGAACCAGGAAAATAGCTCACAGGGGAGACAAGAATTAATTGCAGGCCTCTACAAAAAATGTATTTTTCACTTGCCATGTTGGGCAAGTGAAATTTTGTTTTGCTTGCCCAAGAGAAAAAAAACCACTTGCCCAGATTTTCTTTTCATTTTCACTGACATGACCCTAATCTTGATTTTTATTTTTTAGTAATAATAAGTTTGATTTCAATTGTTTCGTAATGTTTTCCCAATTAATGATATCCTATCCTTGTGTAATGTTTTTGTTTGATTTGTGTTTATTATTTTGAGGTGAGATGTGGCACATACATTTTGCACTCAAATCATAGCTTGCCAAATCGGGCAAGTGACTTTGAACTTGGCTTGCCCGCCTGATGTTTTCACTTGCCCCGGGCAAGCGGGCAAGTGGGTTTGTAGCGCCCTGTAATTGTTACAAATAAGTTGGCTACTGTACAGGAGTATTGAGTGAATTCATGTATATGTATTTTGGCCTTCGTTTACTTGTATCTTCTGCCATCAATGCATGTACTATTGCCCTGTCAAGGTAGAGTGAATAAGGATTTGCTACCTAGCCATTCATACCCAAGGAGCTGTCAAGTACTATAAAAGGCTTTTTCACGCATTAAGTACATTGTTGATTTCAAGACGTCATAATCCATTCTAAAAGCATCAAACGCGATGTAATCAGGGTAGAAGTGACAACTTTGGCCAAACTGTCTTGAATGGTGTCCTAGGGCACCTTCCTAGCCTACCCATATAATGTTTGCAAATATCATTACATTTGCATTCTGCAGCCACTTCATTCTCCAAATAAAAATTAAAGATGTAGAAGCAAAAAGAGAGACAGGAATAAAAGAAGCTTGAGATATGAGATACAGATTATTGAGTATGATAAGACTCAACATAATTAAAGACATGCTTTTTGACAACATATTGAACATCTAAATGCTAGACAATGTACAAGATGATCTCTTTGTAATTGTTTTGTTTAAGTCCACAAATGCTTTTTTACAACATATTGAACATCTAAATGCTAGACAATGTAAAAGATGATCTCTTTGTAATTGTTTTAAGTCCACAAATGCTTTTTTACAACATATTGAACATCTAAATGTTATACAATGTAAACGATGATCTCTTTGTAATTGTCTTGTTCAAGTCCACAAATGCTTTTTTACAACATATTGAATATCTAAATGCTAGACAATGTACAAGATGATCTCTTTGTAATTGTTTTGTTTAAGTCCACAAATGCCTTTTTACAACATATTGAACATCTAATGCTAGACAATGTAAAAGATGATCTCTTTGTAATTGTTTTGTTTAAGTCCACAAATGCTTTTTTACAACATATTGAACATCTAAATGTTAGACAATGTAAACGATGATCTCTTTGTAATTGTCTTGTTCAAGTCCACAAATGCTTTTTTTACAACATATTGAACATCTAAATGCTAGACAATGTACAAGATGATCTCTTTGTAATTGTTTTGTTCAAGTCCACAAATGCTTTTTTTTACAACATATTGAACATCTTAATGCTAGACAATGTACAAGATGATCTCTTTGTAATTGTCTTGTTCAAGTCCACAAATACTTTTTTTACAACATATTGAACATCTAAATGCTAGACAATGTACAAGATGACCTCTTTGTAATTGTTTTGTTCAAGTCCACAAATGCTTTTTTACAACATATTGAACATCTAAATGCTAGACAATGTACAAGATTATCTCTTTGTAATTGTTTTGTTCAAGTCCACAAATGCTTTTTTTTTACAACATATTGAACATCTAAATGCTAGACAATGTACAAGATGATCTCTTTGTAATTGTCTTGTTCAAGTCCACAAATGCTTTTTTACAACATATTGAACATCTAAATGCTAGACAATGTAAAAGATGATCTCTTTGTAATTGTTTTTTTAAGTCCACAAAATTTTACAACATATTGAACATCTAAATGTTAGACAATGTAAAAGATGATCTCTTTGTAATTGTTTTGTCCAAGACCAGTTTTCTGATATTTTAAATTGATTGATATAATTAATTCTAAACATGTTTGATCATTCTTGACTACATAAAGGATTGTCCATGTCATGTTGGCATTAAATGAGTTTATTTTCAAGAAAAGGCCCTTGACTTTTGATCAAACAAAAGAGGTACATGTACCAGTACATTGTATCATGGTATCAGAACACATGAGGAAGAACCACACATTTACATGTACCCACCTAAATGTCTGGCAGTGCACCTCTGCTGCATGTGGTCCCCACAAGCGGGGGGAACCCAAAAAGTGTGCCCCGTCTGCAAATTTTTTAAAGAAAAATAGCAGAATTCATTTTATAAATACAATAATTTTGGAGTCATAATAAAAAGTATTAAACTGGCAAGCTTGCACTATTTTGAAATTGGAATGAAATTGAGAGATAAAGTATACAAATGCATTTTTTTTTATTTTCAAGTACATGTACAAAAATCAATGCTTTAATAAAACTTATTATTTAAATAAGCAACAACAAAACATTTTAGTTACAAAAAAGAGAGAATGCACTTGTTCACTTTAAAAACTTTCAATTTTATTGTTTCAATCTGATTTCAAATTAGAACAACTCTTGACAACAAATTTAGTGTGTAAACTGTTGAATTGAAATGATGAATTCTGCTATTTTTCTTCAAAATGCAGGCCTTCAAGTCGGCTTGAATGAAAAAGTAGGAGAAAAGTAGGAGCAAAATTCTCCAAAAAGTAGGATAAAAGTAGGATTTAATCTTTAAAAAAGTAAGATAAAAGTAGGATTTAATCTTAAAAAGAAGGAGAAAAGTAGGATTTCATTTGTATGACAAGGGCCAAATGTAAATAAATAAGACGTGAAAAACGAACTTGTGATAGAATTTTCAGTCAAGTATAATATTTGTTTGGAAAGTTAGGGTAGTCTTTAAAGGTTGCTGTTAAGAGTATTAGAACTACATGTAGGCCTACCATCATTATGATCATCACCTGTTTATGAATGGAAATCCCCTAATGTACATGTAGATTAAAAAATGCTCACTAAATTACATTCTCAATGATAACACCTGAGGGAAATGAATATACAAAAATGTACCCTACATGTATTATGTCATTGCGTAGAGTATACATGTTTGGCACTGTATCCTTTTTTAATAGATCCGCATCCATTATATATGTACTCAAGTCAAGGCAGTACATCTATACCCCCCCCCCCACCCTCAATGATGGAATACATACTAGATAAATGTTTTAGATGAAAGTCCATCTTTTTTAAAGATTGAATCTAAGATTAAGGTTGAGGGATACCCAACGCCTAAAAGGATATCAAACTGATGCTGTTAACAAACAGTGATCCAATGTATGACTTTATACTCTAATCAACATTTCTCTTTTTTACAGCAAAAACAGACAGGGTTTGCCTCTATCCAAAACTGTTTAATATCAAGAAGACATTGAATACATTGTTAATGCTAAAACCAGAGCTGCACTTTCATCAGGGGATCTTTCAATTTCCTAGTGATTTTTCTGTATCTCACATTTCTTTCATGAGACTTGCCATTCCTGCTTTCCGTAGTAGCCATGTAGAGATCTTGAACAAATTATCTATTTTTCATAGCCAGAAACTTTGTATGTGTTGAAGGAAATTTATTTCATGGAGACCAAGATGCTACTGGGTTTCAGCGGTCTTCCTTCCTGCAAGGGGATGTCTTCAGATATTGGACTACGTACTTTATTCGATGTAATAACGAAACTTGGATTGAGAGGTTTTCTGATGAATGCTAAAAGAAGGCTCATATATCAATATGTTCAGTGGACCATATGGCATAAATTTAAGCCAGTTCTATCAAACAAATGCTAGTTTATTATAGGCAATGAATTGCTAATTTTCAAATCATACTCACTTAAAGGTAGTATCAGCCTTTTTCACAAATTGCGAAAACTAATGCAACTTGGCACAACTGTAGAATATGATCGACCTATACTGTCTATTCAATCCTACTGTCATAGGTTGCCTAGATCAGTAATACGAAACGTAAATCTGACTACCAATCTTGACCAGCTCTCCATCAACATCGTTGATATTACAGCGCGTGCGGCACGGACCGCACACAGCAATATACACACGGCGCATCAGCGTGCATTATTCTCTGCGCTAACGGTCAGCGGTTCGCACCGTACGGTATATTTTTCGAGGTTCGAAAAAATAGGAATGAATTTTGATAATCGCAATATAATGACAAACATACACATTTGAGCTTAATCATGTTGTGGGATGATATAGTCATTGGTATACTACTATATCCTCTCAAAAACTAGAAATTTAATATTTTTGCCTGCAAAAGGCTGACACTACCTTTAAAGTGCCATTAGCTTTTTCTGTTGGACACTCTGTAGTATGGCGTATGCAATTTGAAAAGCAAAAGGAAAATACTCATGCTCCCCATTTGTAGATTACTTCATGCGTATGGATCTGGAATAAAGATGAACTTATGCTCCAAATCTCCAAATTTTATTGTCCGAAACAAAGATAACCGGATATTTGTTTTGCCCTTTTTCTTGTGAGCCCAGCAGCCGCTGAGCAGTGCTAGAAGGACGTTGCTCTATCCCCCTTTTGTTGAACGGCAGAGAGTGAAGCAGCAACTACCATTTTTTAACGTCTTTTGGTATAACACGGGGATCGAACCCATGACCTCCCGATTATGAGGCTGACGCTCTATCCACTGAGCCAACACATCGGTTAACAGTCAAAGGGTACAATGCCAAAGCTGAGTTGGCAATGTAAACAATGTAAGGTGCATAAATTTATCTCAGTTGTCATAATTGAAAAATCTTCAATCTACAAACTGAGCTCAGATCCCAACATCAGAAACAGCTTCAACATTAGGTGATTCCATTCATAGACAAATGGTAGTTACAGTACTCTGTGCCTAAAAAAACCTATAGAGACTCATACACAAAACAAGCATTAAACTAGACTGAAAATTCTGTCTCCAGTTTCATTTTTTGCCTTTTATTTGAGTAGATATACAGTTATATGTATACGTATCTCTCAGAACTAAAGACAGAATAACCTATAACACAATTAATGCACTTTCCCCCATATAATGCTTATACATGTACGTGCAGATACTCATGTCATGATACTGTGACTGGTTGTGCCATAATGGGCAGGGAAAAATGGATAGGTTTATGAATAGGGATGCTTCATGTTCATGTACATGCATGTCTCTAAAGTAAATGAGCAGACAACATATCCCAAATACATTCATTCTAATAATAAAACAAGTGACAGGATTTTCGGTCTCATATCAAACCTATGGCTAAGCCTACATTTTTAAAATTTTTTTTTTTTTTCACTTTTTCAAAAAAAGTAGTTACCGTATTTGCCGGCGATAAGGCCGCAGCGCCGTATAAGCCGCACCCCTTTTTGACAACTTAAAAAAAAAAAAAAAAAAATCTGGAAAAAAAAATTCTAAAAAAAAAAAAAAAAAAAAAAAATCCTAACAAAAAAATATCTAGAAATCTACAAAGAAAAGTAAGAAATAGCCCTGAAAAGAGCAGCCAATGATTCATTTTTTAAGTACTCAAAAGAAATTGCTCAAAAGATAATGACAAGTCAGAATCTAGAGACTTAGCAAAGAAATCGCTCGGCCAGCTGTAGCTAGCTGATCATTCACACAGCAAGCACAAAATCACAACAAACACACCAGCACAGCAGGCAGCATACTAGACCGAAGGATTCAGTCGCTATTTTGGGATTGCATTGGTTAAACTTTGAATGCTCAATACAATACAAAATAAACGACTGAAAATCGTACATACGCTTATCACAGGGATCCCTACGATAGTATATTAGCAGGCATCTTTGCGTTAAGAATCTCAACAGTCCACAATAATTTCGCATTTTACCCCTTTTCCCCCTCGATATCCAAAAAATTATAGTATTGTTTAGGATCTAGACGTATTAAATGTTATCAAAATCGTTCTTTACTTACATAATCTTGTTTCATAACTTCGTATCAGACAAACATTTCGGCCAAAGACATCTTCTTCGTACTTTTTTAAGTGGTCGCCATTTTAAATGAATATAATGCAAAAATACCGGGTACGCGCATGCGCATTGTTTCTGAATCGAGTAACTAGTGAAAGATCGGCGAAAACACATTGGCAGAAAGTAAGTCTTTCGTTTTTACATTTCTTATTATATAATTTTAGAATTATTATCATCATAATAACGGTAATATTATAGTGATCATTTGCAGCGTAATAATTCTGTTTAAAATATGTTCTAAAGTAAAAAAAATCATAGACAAAGCTAACGATGTCGTGATCGCGAAAAAACTTGGGCCATTGGTTTCTACATGGCTGAAAAGCAGCCACGAGAGGCGTTGTAGACCCCCTACGTAAACGTATGTAGTATACTTCCACCGGTCTCTGGAAAATAAAAAAAAAAATCTAAAATATTGTAAAATGTTAGAAAAAAACCAGAGAACGGTGGAATATTTCTGCCTAGCAGCATACATGTGTGCTCTGCGATCAGCCAACAAATGTTCCGATTTTGCTGCTAAAATCACATCTTTGGAACAAGTTTCCAACATGTGGTAGTGATGGCTCATGAAATATTTACATAGGCTCTGATATCCTACCTTTTTTCTTGAATATAATATTAAAATTAAAGCTGAAAATCTAGATCTAAAAGATGAAAAAGATCGCATATTTTTCAGCTATTTTTTAGCTGTGCATAACATGAACTACAGAGGGCGGCAGATCACCAAACATCATATTTTGTACTGTAAGTCACCTTCGCGATCAATTAAAAAAAACATTTTTTTTTGGACATGTATTTTGCTCAGAAATGAATCATTATCGACAGCAATTGAAAAGAAAACTGAGTGCTGAGGTTTGTTCATGAAAAAAATAATTTTTCATCACCACAAAGTAGCTCAAACTTGTTGGTAAGATCTTCTATTCCTGTGGTTCCTATTGCAATGTTTTACCAGTCCCATATGTGCAAAAACATGTTTTTTCAAGGTGTTGAAGATACCCGATTTTGTTGTTGTCACGTATAAGCCGCACCCCGACTTTGCGACATCATTTTATCTAAAAATACTGCGGCCTTTACGCCGGCAAATACGGTAAAAAGTAGGAAAAGTAGGAGATTTCAAAGAAAAAGTAGGATAAGTAGGAGGTTGACAAAAAAGTAGTGAAAAAGTAGGAAAAGTAGGAGCGCTTGAAGGCCTGCAAAATGTAATTTTTTAAAAAGGAGAACTCTTTGAGGGCACCCCACTTGTAGGGAACACATGCAGCAGAGATGCACTGCCAGCATTTAGTTTGGGTTTGGTTGGTTTTTTGGTTTGGTGTGATACTGGTACCTCCTTTGTTTGATCATAAGATGTCCAGCTGCCCGACTATTCACACAAAATATTTTTAAAGACTACATGTAGTCTTACACAAATGTACATGCATATGTACAAACAAGGAGGTTTTAAGATGCAATGTGTGTATATTACATGTATGTACACATTACATCTTACTCTTATACAGGCTAGGGGAAATCGCTTTAAAGCTGTAGGTTTAATCAGCTTGAAGTTAATCAGCTTTAAAAAAAGAAATATAAAAAAAAGACCATATGATAGATTATAATCCTAAGGGAGATTCCTGTCAAATTTGATAATGCCTTTAAAACTTGATTCCATTTTGACAAAATTTTTCAAAAAATGAGGAGGGGGTACATAACCATGATTTTTCTTTTTGTTTTTTAAATGATGGCCACATGTAGGGCCTATAAACTGCATCAAACAAACTTGCTGTAATGACCCTACAATGAATTTATTTGCTCTGAATAAGTGAAGGTATGCTTAATATTTTTGTATAGTCTTCAGGCTTTATAATTCATACCATTCTATTAAAAGGTATTTTCAAATTAAGGAAACCAAAACCCTAGAAAATGATCAATTTTAAAGAAAACAGCACAATGAGAGGAGCAATTTAAAAAATCAAAATCGATTATAAAACAAGAGAGCTATGGAAGTTCAAAAAAATCTTGTTACATATCTTCTATGGGGATCCTCAAGTTGGCAATATTGCTTCACAATGGGCGGTTTTAGGGACAACTCTCCTTTTGTTTTGTACACAAATAAAATTTTCAGACTTTCCCTATTATCTTCCAAAATATAAGTTACCTCCTAAGCTCAACATATGTGGTGTGAAACATATTTGCCCATGACATATATGTTGAGATCAGAAGGAGTTCAGATATATTTTGAAAGAAAATGGGGAAAATCTAAAAATTTGTGTACAAACCAAATGGAAAGTTGTCCATAAAATTGCCGTTGAAAGTGGAAGGTCACGCCCATTTTTTCCAAAACAAATAAAAGAGGGCGGGCCATAGCGCGGAAACCGACGGGCCGTTTAAACTAATTTTTTCTTGTTTCTTGGGACGGTAATGTTAAATTTTATGTGTACCAAATTTGAGCAAATTCTGAGAGGGTAGGGTGCAAAATTGCACTTTCATTGGGTGAATTGGCATGGAATGACCCTAAGACCTTACATTAGTCTTGCAAAAAAATGTGGTTTCCCAGGTCGGGTAACTACTTTGATCATTTCTTCAAAATTTGGTTGCCTGAGGGTCAAATCTGCTTGCCCCGAGCAACGGGGCACATGCTAATGTTGAGCGTTGGCTAAATACGTTAATGAAAGGGAAGGAATTGTGCAGAAAATTTCCACAAACCGGTATTTCCTACATATATGAAACAGCAACATTTTAAAGGATTTTTTAAAAACAATTTTCCTTCCTTATCATTGACTTTAGCTGTATTAGTTTGAATTCACATGCTTGTATTGTTATTTATGTAACTGCAAACCAATGCAAACAATATAGAAAATTTGTTTTTGCAACATCAGTTACCATGGAACTTTCAAAAATTCCTAACTTTGTAAAATTTTGTTTTTCCAATTTTATTCAAGCTTTCACCTAAATCTGAATTTTCTAACATAAAAGAGTATTAAAACAACTTTCCATTAGCTTGAGTTGGATTCCCTTTTCTTGCATAAAATACTAGATCTAATATACCCAATTTTTTTAAGTTTGGCATGTATTTCTGTCGTTCTGTTAGGCGACAATTTTTTTTTTTCAGACCTTACGTATTATGAAAATTAGAAAGGTATAATAACCACACCACCATCACAAGAACTGTACTAACACTAGTTACAACCAACAACTTGCACAAGACCAGAACATAATTAAAGCAAAGTCAGCCATCCCACTGGGGCAACATTTGAAACTAAGCTTTGTCATCAGGCCTCTACAAAAAAAATATTTTTCACTTGCCCTGTTGGGCAAGTGAAATTTTTTTTTGCTTGCCCGAAAGCAAAAAGCACTTGCCCAATTTCTTTTCATTTTCTTTGTTTTAGTAGCAAATATCATCTCATAAATGTCTAGATACAGAGAGCCTAAAAGACGAAAATATAAGCAGCACCACTAAATTTGGATTAAAAAAAAAAAAAAAAATACTAAACAAGTATTAATTGAAAAATTAATGAAATCATTTTCATGCCAATTATCTTTTTCTACATGTAACAAAAAGAAAAAAATAGTGTTGAAATAAACATTAAAAAAGGTAAGAAAGAAAATGCATCCGAATTATAAATGAGTCTGATGTTAAGACTAGCACACATACATCGGAAACTCTGCTAGATCAGAGATGTTTTGAATAAACAAATCAGCTCATTTCACAAGTTTTATTTTAGTAGCATCATCTCATAAAAGTCCCAGCGACAAAGAGCCTAAAAGACAAAATGTAAGCAGCACAACTAAATTTGAATCTAAAAGAAAAATAAATAAAAAAAAAAAAAAGAATTTATACTTTAAAAATATTAATTGAAAAATTAATGAACTCATTTTCATGCCGAATTTCTTTTCCTTCTAAATGTAAAAAAGAGAAGAAAAAATAAGCATTGAATAACTTACAAAAATGTAGCAGAAAATATATCCGAATTTAAATTACTTTTTAATCTATAAAAATATTACAATGAGTCTGCATGTTAAGACTAGCACCATACACGGAAACTCCACGATCGGCGAAAATATTTGAATAACAAATCGGCTTATTTCACAAGTTTTAAGGATTTGATTTCAATTGTAAGGTAATGTTTTCTTCAGGAGGAGAGCCCTGTTTAAATATTTTGTCTAGTCGTGTTTATAAACACGTTTTTTGGGATGTTTTTGAGGTGAAATGTTTGTGGAAATCGCCGGAGCTGCAACATGTTACTGATAACTCCTGGGCCCGCTGGCGCTGGCTGGAGAGGTGCTTGCAAAACACTTCTGTTGCACTTTGCTCAAAATCGCTTGCCCTGAATCGGGAGCAGTATTTGGACTTTGCTTGCCCGCCCGTTGTTTTCACTTGCCCCGGGCAAGCGGGCAAGCGGGTTTGTCGCGCCCTGGTCATTGTTAGTTACTTTTCTGTCAGGTCCTGACCATAGTTTGCGCAAATTTCAAAAATAATAATAACAATAATAATTAATGTGATATTTAATCAACATTTTTTCATATTTTTACACAAAATCAACGAAGACTTCAACAGACAACAATCATATAAATGGAAAAAATTCCAAACTTTGAATCGTCCAACAAAGAAAAGACCTAGGTCAAAGGGTTTCGGTGATATCGCGATTTCAAAATTCGATGCCATTTTATTGATTGCGCATTCTGCTGAATAAGTCAGATAACCAACGAGACCTTAAAAATGTATTTCAAGCACTTGTAAGCATTTGACAAAGATTTAACAAGAAATTCCATCCGTCTAAAGGAAAGGGAAATACATCAAATATAAGTTTAAATATCAGAGAATCGGATGATACTTTTACATACAATTTTGATGACATCGAATACTAGGAAAATGACCCCTCTCATCTCGAGGTCAGATATTTTACGAAACGGACACAATGTTTTGTTTGATCAATAATTTCACAATTTAATGCACCTTACCCTGACAACAGTTTCGTTCCTTAGTTATTTTAATTTTAGGTCACTCTTTTTGTTGGTGCCATGAGATTTTCACAATATCAATTACTTTTTGATGTATCTGGCGTGCGTGAACTTCACGCGCGAATTGTGGTCACACCACCATACGTATACCCAGTTATTGGGTGTCCGGACAGGCCAGGTTGGGTATCCGGACACTCAATTTTCACCAACCATTTGAAAAGCTTTTCAAGCAATGTTTTTGTAGTTTTTTAGCAGAAAATGTTAGAAAATATTGTGAAGAACAAATATTGATGATGAAAAGCAGTATTCAATGCACATTTTTAGCTAAATCCTGAGACAAAAAACCAAGCTTTATTTTTGTTAAGTGTCCGGACACCCAACCTCCCATCCTACCGCTTCTACCGGGGCCCGTGGGGCGCGGCGGCGGGGAACTGCCGAACTCAGCAGAGCGGTGGTAAAACTTGCCTGGTTTGAAAGGTTGTTTCCCTGACGCTTCTAACTCCGTTAAACGTTCATCAGCAGCTGATACAGGTATATTTAAATTCGGAAGACAAATATCATCTTTTCAAACAATAGAAAATCTTCTTTACAGTCAAACGGCGTCATTTGTTCACCAATCATTGACTTGCGACTTTGCGTAATGAATGTGTCATTCTTGATCCCTCAAAATAGTAAGGATTGGTGAGACATAGTCTAGAGGGGGCGTCCTTTGCTTTTCAACACTCGCTCAGAGCATGCATTCTGTTTTTCATTAATTTCAATAAAGTTAGAATTAATTTTGAAATAAATTTCGTTATTGTAAACTCATATGACAAGTCGGGGATGAATCACCAGCAAAGGCATAGGCCTATATAACATTTTGTCTCCACTCAGGTGTGACCGGACCAAAGTGCGCCCGGCTTAAAAGGGTTCGTTTTCAGCCTTTTGGCGGCGTCGACGCTTTCATAAAAAATAGGGGTGTTTTCAGCGGAAATTGCTGTTTTGGGTTAAAAATTTCAGGGTGTTTACAAACAAACAAATTTGTTAAGATCGTTTTCTTTTGTTTCCTTTTGTTTCCCATTTCCCCCCCTTTTTTTCTAGGGGGGGGGTGTATATAGCCTAATGCAATGAAAGCGGTCTTTGGCAGATGATAGTTTTCATTGTAAGCATGTTAGGGCTTATAATTCTGTTTAGTTCGTCATTCAAAACATGTAGGCCTATATAAGCGGGGGGGGGGGGGTGGGGGGTTAGGTGTTTTTTAACATTTGGGGGATATGTGTTACAATTTTTCGTTTATCTGACACAGGGGTATAAGTTTCAGTCGGTCATCCATCAAGATCCCCCTTTTTTATAACTGGATCCCGTTAAAGGTCACGGTCCCAAACGTAAATTGATTGATACACGTATATACATGCGCGTATCCTGGGGGGGGGCCTCGGGGCCCAGCCCCCGGGTAGGCGCCCAAGGACACGCCGAATTAGCCTTTTAAAGGGAGCCAAATCCATCCGTTAGGGAGCTCAACTCGATCTGAATGTTAAGGGGCGCGAAATTATCGACCTATAACTTTGGGGCGCCAAATTTGACCACAAAAAGGGGGAAAATCCGAATACCCATAAAAGGGCGACCTAACCCTACCCCTATAGTGAATATGTGACCTTCTTGACGGCGTGACGTGAACAAATTTGAGAGTACCTCTTTGCTCGCCCGGTGTGAGGGGGAAAAAAAAACTTGGGTGTGTCATTGGCGACGTCAAGATATTATGATAGGGCCCTCCGGGCTTGGACGTCTGTCCTGGGGGGACGGGGGGACGCGTCCCCCCACGAATTTACAAAGTTACAGAATTCACATTTTGGGCCAGATAATTCTAATGAAATAACTCACGCACTCCATCTTGGGTCTGTAGTTAGCCTATTATGTTTGCTAAAACCTGAGGCATATAAAACTTGAAAACATATAAACACTAATTAACTACAGCTTAATTAATGAAGACATTTTTTTTTGTTGTAAAAACCTACCCCGTATAAGGGGTAAGTTGTTACACCATACGGGGTAAATTGTTACAATATGTAAACATGCGGGATAAGTTGACAATGTGTAAATCTCTTATACCACACTTTTGTTTCAACTTTCCAGTTTCTTGGCATCGTTAACAGTGGATTAAGTAGAGCTCTAGAATAGACAAAAGTATAATAAAAGAAACATAAAAATATTAACACCGGAAAATTGAGACAAAATGTAATTTTACATAATGTAATTGGGGTAAGTTGTTACATCGACATGGGTTAGGTTGTTGTAACAACCTACCCCATTGGTGCATGAGGTAGGTTGTTGTAACAACCTACCCCATGGGTGATTTTACACACAAAAATGTAGCACAGCCATTAGGCACAATTACAGGGCATGGCTAGGGGGTATTAGTGACATACATGTACTATACAATACAAGACTATCATCATGTGCCTTCAGTTGTAAGAGCTATTACAAATTTCAATTTTTTTTTTAAAAATTATTTTGAACTGTGTATAGGCTGTATATAGATGCCAGTTAGCACATCCTCTCTTGTTCCAGCTTAGCACACTGAGAACTGTAACAACTGATCTGTGTAACTTCCATCCCCGGTCTCCCCTACTTTAGAGAACATAAAGATGGCAAGAACATCGAAGGCAAAAAAGGTAATTACAAAGCTTAGACCGTTTAATTAAATAAGTATTTTCTTTATGAGCTTAGCACAAAAACGCTTAAAATTAAATGTTTTCAAGTTGATATATTCGCGCTCGCAGAGATAATTATGTATACCTTCTTTATAAACATAGCATTAAAAAAACCTTTAAATGCACTGTTTTTAGGATGATATATCAAAAAATTTCGGCTCGCGCTTCGCGCTTGCATTGTATAAATATGTATCTTCTTAATAAGCATGGCATTAAAAAAAAACAAAAACGCTTAAAATGCACTGTTTCATGTTCAAAAATATGTGACGTTTCACTGATAATTGATCAAGAAATATACAGCAATCTCGAAGATTCACTATCTAGTAAGTATACCACTAATTGCATGATGTGAAATGATTTGGTGCATTATCAGTATTTTTATCATGTTTATGTGAATGCTATACGAAGAACGAATTGTATTATAATAATTTTATTCGTATAAATAATCGTTGTATTTGTATATACCTATATTTTATAATTATGATAATGATTATGATTATTGTCGATTGTAAAAATGTAAATTGTCATACAATTTGGCCATAAGGATGTGAAGTAATACTGATAATAGAAAAGGAAAGAGTATTTATATAAGTCTGTATGGGGGAAATTAACTTTTTTGCTCCGGTGGCAGTTGGTCCGCTGTAAACTTTACACACTAATCCAATGACTAACTTCGACCCTGGATTTTAAACTATACACTCTAAAAACTGAAGTGCTGTTTTTAGCTCTTCAGAGGCTGAAATCAGCACTCTTTAAGAGCTTGCATAGTAACTGCACTCAAAGTGCTGTTTTAGCACTTTCACGTGAGCTGAACTTTTTTTTTTTTTTTTTTTTTTTTTTTTTTTTTTTTTGGGGGGGGGGGAGGCGCAAAAACGGCGTGACTTCGTTGGGATTCGAACCTGGGTCCCCTTGCATGAGAAGCGCTGACGAGCACGTTAGACCAATTCGCATCTCACGGTTACTAGCAGATCATATTGTTGCATGATGAACTTTCTTCAAATTTGCCATAATCATCTACTATGCTGTCATAATTAAAGCCAGTTAGCGAGATCTCCGTTGGTCTATTGGTAACGTCAGCGGTACTCTTCCATGTCTAGGTGGAACCCGGTTCGAATCCCATAAAGACATTGAACATTTTTTGGTGATAAATTAACACTTGGGCAAGTGTTAAAATAGCACTTCAGGTGCTGATATAGCACTTCAAGTGCAGTCACTATACGAGCACCCAGAAATTAGCACTTCAGTTTTTAGAGTGCAGCCTTCCGAAATCAGAGTATTTAACTTAATAAAATACAATCACTGTGAGGTTGAAAGAAACTCGAGCAAGTACTTTAATACAACAATTTTCAATTCCAAATCAACAGTGTACGTTAAAACGGCAATTTTTCAATTTCCAAATCAACAAAGTACTTTTAAACTGCAATTTTTTAATTTCTAAATCAACGGAGTACGTTCAAACAACAATTTTTAAATTTCCAAATCAACAAAGTACGTTCAAACAGTAATTTTCAATTCCAAATCAACGAAGCACATTAAAACAGGAATATTAATTCCCAAATCTCTTGTACACAAAATGAAATCTGTGACTAATATGTGCGTGTAAAGGGCGATAACAATGTGATATCATAAAACGATTGCTTCGTCAATGTTCGAACTTCCTGAAACAAAGAGTGCTATGAACTTATGTTTCGAGAGAAGAATTTTCTTTGAGGTACGAAGTACAAGCAAGCAACGACCCATATATATACATTATTATAGAGTGAGTCAATAAAATGTCCCATCATTTTGAAGGTGTCTTGTGAAAAGTATGAACATTCAATATCATGGGTTTGATGACTTGTCTTGGTAAAGTCATCCTCCTAGCATAATAGACAATCCTCAGAAGACGGTAAGATCAGTTTTCTAAGATCTCACTTGCGCCAAGTGGCTGGTTGAAGATTAAAAGCAAATGTTGACAGAATATGTGTAAACACTTACCCATACACCCCCTGACCACACACACACATTAAACAATTCACAATTAAATGTCCTATTTGACGTTCTTTTTACCAAGACCATCAATGTCAATGTTTGTGAAATAGTATACAAATATACAATGACAATCGAGGATCTGGTTAAAACTATTCGCATCGAAGGAACATCACATAGTACTATTCTCTCGAGGGCCATCGGCCCGAGAGAGAATAGTACTATGTGATGTTCCTGAGTGCGAATAGTTTTAACCTGTTCTGAGAATGAGTCATTGTATATTTGTTTTATATCCCTTCCACCATCCTTTTAATTTTTTTAATGAACAAAATTATAATAGTCTATGCTTACCTTTCTTCTGGATCCAATAAGTACAAGTACTTACAAAGCGCCCGTTTTTGTTCGAGCACCGACGAAAAATCTTGCGAGCGCTGAATCGAGTGATTTGATGTCGATCTCATCACAACTCACACCATCAATTTGTGAACAAAATTCACGGAATATAGATACAGCATACTTAATTTGTTTCTGAGTATTAACGCTGTCAGTCGAGTTCATGAAATCCACAATTTCCTCATCATTATACTGCTGAAATCTTCCGTTATTACCATCAATCTGGCAACTATAGTGGAGGCAGCCATTTTGTCTGTTTACAAACAAAAATCAGCTGTTGCGCACCTGGTCAGTGCAGCTCGCCGAAAGTTTCCCGTGGCATATGCGCGCATGCAGTGGAGAATTCAGGTAAAAGCAGCAGAGTAGCACCGCTCGCGCAACTCGCGCAACTCGTGAATAGGGTGGGGGGGGGGGGGGGGTCGGAAAAACGTATAGTCCAGTTTTTCCCTAGGGAAAAAATGTACTATGCGTGACGTCATGAAGAAAAACGAACTATTTCTTGAGAAACGTTTTTCTTAGTTAAACTATTCTTTTTCTCCTTGTGTACACTCTCAATGCAAACAATCTTAGATAAGGGATATAATAATTCTTTAACAACCGTTTGCGAGTGTGAGTGAGGGTGTGTGTGTGCATATGCGTGTGTGAGTTTGTTGAGGGTGTGGGTATGTAATGTATGTGTGTGCTGGTATGGATGAGATAGGGTATTTGCGTGTGTGTGTGTGTGTGTGTGGAAGGTGTATGTAGGTGTGTGTGGTGAGGGTGCGGGTGTGTATGTGCTTTGTGTAAGTGTAAATGAGGGTACATGTGGGTGTGTGTCTTTGTGCGTGCAAATAAGTAATAAATTCTCAATTTGTTTATTCTTCACCCACTTGGCGCAAGTTAGATCCTACCGTCTTCTGAACATTGTCTGTTATTCAGTCATGCGTGCAAAGATCCAAATGAAAATTGTACCAACATTATGCTAGGAGGATGAATCTACCAACTCGGACATATCATAAAACCCATGATTAAAATTAATATTCATACTTTTAACAAGACAGCTTCAAAATGATGGGACATTTTTATTGACTCACTCTTTATAGTATATACATCTATAAAATAAGATGTTGGAGACGGCGTAATGATTATTGTGATGCGCGTGGGAATGAAATTGTTTCATTTTAGGAGCAATATTTATTATTAGAACTATAATAATTATCCTCTCATGTTTGATGTTCGGTTTGGGACCGCGAGGGGGTAGACCTAGGTAAACATTTTAAAAACAATTATCCAAATATTTTGATGACTCCCCCCCCCCCCGGGTTATAAGCTATTCGAACGGTCGGTGCCCTCCTCCCACCCCCACACACTCATGGCGGGAGGGGCGTTGGGCGGGGTGGGGTATACCTTAATGTCCATACGCCAAAGTGAAGTGCTTTACTTGTTTGATTTGACCTTATCATTTTATTTCCATAGATTAAATGACAACCAACATGTCTACCAATAATGAATCAACTACGTCGAACGACCATAAGAACCAGGGGAACCCTCGTGTGTTAATGTGGTGTGTACCCCGGTCTGTCTCCACAGCTACAGCGCTAACAAAATGCTTCAGTTTCGTTGAGGGCGCCGAAGTGTGGATGGAGCCCTATGTCATCTGCAAGGCCGCCGACGATGTGCACTACGCGTTTCACCCCGAAGAAAAGTTCCCACTGGAGTTTGAAGGCAACGCGGAGGTCTATAAGGAAACTGCCATAAACCTGACGCTTGGAGGGAATGATTTTGATCATGACCACCTCGAGTTGCTATCGTAAGGAATGATATATAACCCATTTCTAGATAGATAGATAGATAGATATTTTTATTGATCCTTCTTTCACATGTTGTATACAATGTAGGACAAAATATTACATACATTTTTAACTTCATCAGGTTTACATTGATACAAAGTTAAGTAAAGTAAACAAAAAAGATACGAAATTAATTTCATGTAAAAGAAAGACGAGGAGACCCTGGTAAAAAGCAAAGCTTGTAAGGTGTAGGGTCCCCTCTAATGGCTCTTCACCGAAAATTTCCGGTGATGCATTTATAATCATGTTATGAGTAAAACAAAATGAGTAAAACATATTTATAACTAGCTAAATACTTATAAATGATACATAGGATAATACGAAGAGGGTTTGGCATAATAGAAGCAGAAAGGCTATGTACAATAGAACAGGGCCCGTATTCCATAAAAGCATGAAATTTAAGCATTTTTGCTTATCTTTAAAATGCGTATTCCATAAATACGGCTTACTAAGAATTCTGTTCAAGCCTATTTTTGGCAGTGAAGCATAAATTCTTAGATTTTTGCTAAGTCGAAAGGCTTAAATAGAATTGCTCCTTCAAATCGCACATACAAAATGAGAATTTTATCCTAACTTTAAGCCTACTACCTAGTGGCCAACTTTAATGTTGATTATATGGCAGTCTCATTTGAGACCACAAAAATTTAAAATGACGATAATATGAACAAAATTCAGAATTTTGCTTGATGCTTTCTGACCTTAGACAAAGTGCTTAACGTGTTTGGTATAAAGGCTAAGAATTTTTTTTCTCTGGACAAAATTTTAGAAAAAATACTTAGACTTAAGACAAATTGCTTAAGTATAGTTTATGGAACACGGGCCCAGGACTTGGGACATCGCGAAACGGGAAAGAAAAGGGGGGGGGGGGGAATAGAAATGAGAAAGAGTACAGCACAACATAACAACAAATAAGATAAAACTGACAAAGGGAGAAAGGGCCGAATCTGGAAAAAAAAAACAGTTAGACACAGCATATTGAAAGAAAAGATAAAAAAACATTATCATTGCTCAGATGGCTATTATTTACAATATAACACTTGAGAGTCACAATAATTGTCAAGGAGATGGACCTTAAGTACACGTTTAAATACAGATGGACTAACAGAAAGTTAATTTTGGTATCAAGAATTCCAGAACGAGGTCCGGTATTAGCTAACGTGTTAAAGGCCAATTTTGTCCTCACTTTAGGTAAGTGGAGAGCAGAAGCATTCCGCGTAGCATATTGATTACTTGATTGTTTTTCTTAAAAATGTTGGACAGAGCCGTTGGTAGGACTCCAAAATGTAAATCTACATAAGGACACCCAGTTGAATTTGATAAATATCTTGGAGCTTTAGAATTTGTGTCTGTAGAAAGATGATTGTGTGTGAGCGGAAGCCTTCATTACATATGATTCTTAGAACTCTACTTTTGGATCAAAAATAAGCTTTCGAGGCGGGTTTTCAAAGAATTACCCCATGCAAGAACACCATAATTAAGATAAGGAAGGATCAGTGTATGTAGAGTACATGATAAAAAGAATGTCTTGAGGAAATGATGACTTCAGCTTATATATAACACCGGTTTTTCTTGCTAGTGTTTTACATAGATGATTTATATGAATTTTCCAACTGAGTTGCTCATCAATGTACAAGCCAAGGAATTTCGTTGATTGTACCCTATCTATGAAAACATTATTAAAACAGACTTCTCCGGGAAGAAATTTTATTGTATTACTAAATAACATATAATTTGTCTTTTGCAAGTTTAAAGATAATTTGTTTGCTTGGATCCACTGAGTGACTTTACCTAGTTCAGAATTAACTGTTTCTAAAAGAATCTGAGGATTTCTGTGCGAGTAATACAAGCTAGAGTCATCAGCAAATAAGATAAATGACAAAACATCAGATGAAAAATGAAAATCATTGAGATATATAATGAATAATAGCGGGCCAAGGATAGATCCCTGTGGCACGCCACATGTGACATTCTGAAACACTGAATCAATACCGTTCAAAGAAACAAATTGTTTCCTATCAGTAAGATAACTCTTAAACCAATCCAATGAAGTACCTCTGATCCCGTACTGGGATAATTTGCTTATCAAAACAGTATGATCGACAGTATCAAAAGCTTTGGAGTAATCAAGAAAAATGCCTAATGTGTGCATTCTTGTGTCTATTGCATGCGATATTTTATCAATAAAGTGCAACAAGGCATGGGAAGTAGTGTGTTTTTCCCGAAACCCGAACTGAAAGTTTGAAA
>CALNVZ010002974.1:32681841-32699250 GCA_940671915.1 Paracentrotus lividus | reverse complement strand
CCCTGTTTAAATATTTTTCTGGGTTCGTGTTTAAAACACGTTTTTTGGGATGTTTTTGAGGTGAAAAAATGTTTTGTGGAAATCGCCGGAGCAGCTGCAAACCCATGTTACTGATAAACTCCTGGGCGCTGGCCGCTGGGCTGGAGAGGTGCTTTGCAATACACTTCTTTGTTGCACTTGCTCAAAAATCGCTTGCCCGATCGGGCAAGTGACTTTCTGGACTTGCTTGCCCGCCCGTTTGTTTTCACTTTGCCCCCGGGCAAGCGGGCAAGCGGGTTGTCGCGCCCTGGTCATTGTTAGTTACTTTTCTGTCAGTCCTGACCCATAGTTTGCGCAAAAATTTCAAAAATAATAATAACAATAATATTAATTGATATTTATATCAACATTTTTCATATTTTTACACAAAAATCAACGAAGACTTCAACAAGACACAATCATATAAATGGAAAAAATTCCAAACTTTGAATCGTCCAACCAAAGAAAAGGACCTAGGTCAAAGGGTTTCGGTGATATCGCGATTTCAAAATTCGATGCCATTTTATTGATTTGCGCAAATTCTGCTGAATAATCAGATAACCAACGAGACCTTATAAAAATGTATTTCAGCACTTGTAAAGCATTTGACAAGATTTAACAAAGAAATTCCAATCCGTCTAAGGAAAGGGAAATACATCAAATATAAGTTTAAATATCAGAGAATCGGATGTTACTTTTACATACAATTTGATGACATTCGAATACTTAGGAAAATGAACCCCTCTCATCTCGACGGTCAGATTATTTTACGAAACGGACACAATGTTTTGTTTGACAATAATTTTCACAATTTAATGCACCCTTCCCTGACAACAGTTTCGTTCCTTAGTTATTTTAATTTTAGGTCACTCTTTTTGGTGGTTGCCATGCAGATTTTCACATATCAATACTTTTTGATGTATCTGGCGTGCGTGAACTTGCACGCGCGAATTGTGGTCACACCACCATACGTATAACCCAGTTATTGGGTGTTACGGAACAGGCCAGGTTGGGTATCCGGACACTCAATTTTCACCAACCATTTGAAAAAGCTTTTCAAGCATTTTTGTTAGTTTTTTAGCAGAAAAAGGTTAAGAAATATTGTGAAGGAACAAATATTGATGATGAAAAGCAGTATTCAAATGCACATTTTTTAGCTAAATCCTGATGACAATAAAACCAAGCTTTATTTTTGTTTAAGTGTCGGACACCCAACCTCCCATCCCTACCGCTCTACCGGGGCCCGTGGGGCGCGCGGCGGGGAACTGCCGGAACTCAAGGCAAGCGGCTGGTAAACTTTGCCTGGTTTGAAAGGTTGTTTCCCTGAACGCTTCTAACTCCGTTAAACGTTCATCAGCAGGCTGATACAGTATATTTAACATTCGGAAGACAAATATCATCTTTTCCAAACAATAGAAAATCTTCTTTACAGTTCAAACGGCGTCATTTGTTCCCAATCATTGACTTGCGACTTTGCGTAATGATGTGTCATTCTTTGGCATCCTCAAAATAGTAAGGATTGGTGAACCATAGTCTAGAGGGGGCGTCTTTGCTTTTCAACCTCGCTCAGAGCATGCATTCTGTTTTATTAATTTCAATAAAGTTAGAATTAATTTTGAAATAAATTCGTTATTGTAAATCATAGTATGACAGTCGGGGATGAATCACCAGCAAAGGCATAGCCTTATATAACATTTTGTCTCCTCAGGTTTGTTGACCGGACCAAAGTGCGCCCGCTTAAAAGGGTTCGTTTTCAGCCTTTTGGCGGCGTCGGCGCTTTCATAAAAAAATAGGGTGTTTAGCGGAAATTGCTGTTTTGGGTAAAATTTCAGGGTGTTTACAAACAAACAAATTTGTTAAGATCGTTTTCTTTTGTTTCCTTTGTGTTTCCCATTTCCCCCCTTTTTTTCTAGGGGGGGGTTGTATATAGGCCTATGCAATGAAAGCGGTCTTTGCAGTTGATAGTTTTTCATTGTAAGCATTTAGGGCTTATTAATTCTGTTTTAGTTCGTTCATTCAAAACATGTAGGCCTATATAAGCGGGGGGGGGGGGGTGGGGGGTTAGGTGATTTTTTAACATTTTCGGGGGATATGTGTTACAATTTTTCGTTTTACTGGACACAGGGGTATAGTTTTCAGTCGGTCATCCATCAAGATCCCCCCTTTTTTATAACTGGAATCCCACTTGTTAAAGGTCCGGTCCCAAACGTAAAATTGATTGATACACGTATATACATGCGGCGTATCCCTGGGGGGGGCCTGGGGCCCAGACCCCCGGGTAGGCGCCCAAGGAACACGGCCGAATTAAGCCTTTTAAAGGGAGGCCAATCCATCCGTTAGGGAGCTTTTCAAACTCGATCTGAATTTGTTAAAGGGGCGCGAAATTATCGACCTATAACTTTGTGGGCGCCAAATTTGACCACAAAAAGGGGAAAATCCGAATACCCATTAAAGGGACGACCTAACCCTACCCCTATAGTGAATATGTGACCTTCTTGACGGCGTGCGTGAACAAATTTGAGAGTACCTCTTTGCTCGCCCGGTGGTTGTGAGGGGGAAAAAAAAAAACTTGGGTGTGTCATTGGCGACGTCAAGATATTATGATAGGCCCTCCGAGGCTTGGACGTCTGTCCTCTGGGGGGACGGTTAGGGGACGCGTCCCCCACGAATTTACAAAGGTTACAGATTCACATTTTTGGGCCAGATTAATTCTAATGGAAATTAAACTCACGCGACTCCATTCTTGGGTCTGTAGTTAGCCTATTATGTTTGCTAAAACCTGAGGCATTTATAAAACTTGAAAACATATAACACTAATTAACTACAGGCAATTAATTGAAGACATTTTTTTTGTTGTAAAAACCTACCCCGTATAGGGGTAGTTGTTACACATACGGGTAAATTGTTACAATATGTAACATTGCGGATAAGTTGAATCAATGTGTAAAATCTCTGATACCCACTTTTGTTTCAACTTTCCAGTTTCTTGGCATCGTAACAGTGGATTAGTAGAGCTCTAGAATAGACAAAAGTATAATAAAAAGAACATAAATATATTTTCAAAACACCGGAAAATTGAGACAAATGTAATTTTTACATAATGTATTGGGG
The DNA here is from genome assembly GCA_940671915.1 of Paracentrotus lividus. Classification (NCBI taxonomy): domain Eukaryota; kingdom Metazoa; phylum Echinodermata; class Echinoidea; order Camarodonta; family Echinidae; genus Paracentrotus; species Paracentrotus lividus. The sequence goes on along the minus strand of CALNVZ010002974.1, from coordinate 32,696,121 downwards.
TAAGTTTTACCATCGACATGGGTTAGGTTGTTGTAAACAACCTACCCCATGGTGCATGAGGTAGGTGTTGTTAACAACCTACCCATGGGTGATTTTTACACACAAAAATGTAGCCAGCCATTAGACCAATTACAGGGCATGGCTAGGGGGGTATTAGTGACATACATGTACTATTTACAATACAAGACTATCATCATGTGCCTTTTCAGTTGTTAAGAGCTATTACAAATTTCAATTTTTTTTTTTAAAATTATTTTGAACTGTGTATAGGCTTGTATATAGATTGCCAGTTAGCAACATCCTCTCTTGTTCCAGGCTTTAGCACCACTGAGAACTGTAACAATGATCTGTGTAACTTCCATCCCCGGTCTCCCCTACTTTAGAGACATAAAGATGGCAAGGACATCGAAGGCCCAAAAAAGGTAATTTACAAAAAGCTTTAGACGTTTAATTAAATAAGTATTTTCTTTATGAGTTTTAAGCCACCAAAAACGCTTTAAAATTATGTTTTCAAGGTGATAATATTCGCGCTCGCAGAGGTATAATTATGTATACCTTCTTTATAAACATATGGCATTAAAAAAAAACCTTTAAATGCACTGTTTTAGGATGATATATCAAAAAAAATTTCGGCTCGCCTTCGCGCTTGCATTGTATAAATATGTATCTTCTTAATAAGCATTGGCATTAAAAAAAAACAAAAAACGCTTTAAAATGCACTGTTTCATGTTTCAAATATGTGACGTTTTCACTGTAATTGATTCAAGAATATACAGGCAATCTCGAAAGATTCACTATCTAGTAAGTATACACTAATTGCATGATGTGAAATGCATTTTGGCATTATCCAGTATTTTATCAGTGTTTATGTGAATGCTATACGAAAACGAATTGTATTATTAATAATTTTATTCGTATAAATAATCGTTATTGTATTTTTGTATAACCTATATTTTATAATTATGATAATGATTTATGATTATTGTCGATTGTTAAAAATTGTAAATTGTCATACAATTTGGCCATAAGGAGTGAAGTAATATGATATAGGAAAATAGGAAAGAGTATTTTATATAAGTCAGTATGGGGGAAATTACTTTTTTGCTCCGGTGGCGGTTGGTCCGCTGTAAACTTTACACCACTAATTCCAATGTATAACTTCGACCCTTGGATTTTAAAACTATACACTCTAAAAACTGAAGTGCTGTTTTAGCTCTTCAGAGGACTGAAATCAGCACTCTTAATTAAGAGCTTGCATAGTAACTGCACTCAAAGTGCTGTTTTAAGCACTTCACGTGAGCTGAACTTTTTTTTTTTTTTTTTTTTGTTTTTTTTTTTTGGGGGAGGAGGGAGGCGCAAAAACGGCGTGACTTCGTTGGGATTCGAAACCTGGGTCCCCTTGCCATGAGAAGCGCTGACGAGCACGTTAGACCAATTCGATCTCACGGTTACTAGCAGATCCAATTGTTGCATTGATGAACTTTCTTCAATTGGCATAATCATCTACTATGCTTGTCATAATTAAAGCCAGTTAGCGAGTATCTCCCGTGGTCTATGTAACGTCAGCGGTACTCTCCATGTCTAGGTGGAACCGGTTCGATCCCATAAAGACATGAACATTTTTTGGTTGATAAATTAACACTTGGGCAAGTTGTTAAAATAGCACTTCAGGTGCTGATATAGCATTCAAAGTGCAGTCATTTACGACACCCGAATTAGCACTTCAGTTTTTAGAGTGCCAGCCTTCCGAAATCAGAGTATTTAATTAATAAAATACAATCACTGTGAGTTGAAAGGAAACTCGAGCAGTACTTTAATACAACAATTTTCAATTCCAAATCAACAGTGTTACGTTTTTAAAACGCAATTTTTTTCAATTTCCAAATTCAACAAAGTACTTTTAAAACTTGCATTTTTTTAATTTCTAAATCAACGGAGTACGTTCAAACAACAATTTTTAAATTTCCAAATAACAAAGTACGTTCAACAGTATTTTCAATTCCAAATCAACGAAGCACATTAAAACAGAATATTAAATCCCAAATCTCTTGTACACAAAATGAAATCTTGACTTAATATGTGCGTGTAAAGGGCGATAACAATGTGATATCATAAAACGATTGCTTCGTCAATGTCTCGAACTTTCCCTGAAACAAAGGAGTGCTATGAACTTATGTTTCGAGAGAAGAAATTTTCTTTGAGGTACGAAGTACAAGCAAGCAACGACCCATATATATACATTATTATTAGAGTGAGTCAATAAAAATGTCCATCATTTGAGGTGTCTTGTGAAAAGTATGAACATTCAATATCATGCGGTTTTTGATTTTGACTTGTCTTTGCGTAAAAGTCATCCTCCTAGCATAATAGACAATCCTCAGAAGACGTAAGATCAGTTTTCTAAGATTTCACTTGCGCCAAGTGGCTGGTTGAAGATTAAAGCAAATGTTGACAATATTGTAAACACTTACCCATACACCCCTCTGGACCACACACACACATTAAACAATTCACAATTAAAATGTCCTATTTGGACGCTTCTTTTTACCAAGACCATTCAATGTCAATGTTTGTGAAATAGTATAACAAATATACAATGACAATCGAGGGATCTGGTTAAAACTATTCGCCATCGAAGGAACACACATAGTACTATTCTCTCGAGGGCCATCGGCCGAGAGAGAATGTACTATGTGATGTTCCTGAGTGCGAAATAGTTTTAACCTGTTTGAGGAATGAGTCATTGTCGCTATATTTGTTTAATCCCTCCACCGATCCTTTTAATTTTTTTAATGAACAAAATATAATAGTCTATGCTTTACCTTTCTTCTGATCCAATTAAGTACAAGTACTTACAAGCGCCCGTTTTTGTTCCGAGCACCGACGAAAAAATCTTGCGAGCGCTGAATTCGAGTGAATTTGATGTCTATCTCATCACAACCACACCATCAATTTTTTCGTGAACAAATTCACGAATATAGATACAGCATACTTATTTGTTTCTGAGTATTAACGCTTGTCAGTCGAGTTCATGAAATCCACAATTCCTCATCATTATACTGCCTAAATCTTCCGTTATTACCATCATCTGGCAACTATAGAGTGGAAGCAGCCATTTTGTCTGTTTACAAACAAAAATCAGCTGTTGCGCGAACCTGGTCAGTGCAGCTCGCCGAAAGTTTCCCTGGCATATGCGCGCATCAGGGAGAATTCAGGTAAAAGCAGCAGATTAGCACCGTTCGCGCAAACTCGCGGCCAACTCGTTGATAGGGTGGGGGGTGGGGGGGTCGGAAAAAACGTATAGTCCATTTTTCCATAGGGAAAAAATGTACTATGCGTGACGTCATGAAGAAAACGAAACTATTTCTGAGAACGTTTTTTCTTAGTTTAAACTATTCTTTTTCTCCTTTGTGTTACACTCTCAATGCAACAATCTTAGATAAGGGATATAATAATTCTTTAACAACCGTTTGCGAGTGTGAGTGAGGGTGTGTTGTGCATATGCGTGTGGTGAGTTTGTTGAGGTGTGGGTATGTAATGTATGTGTGTGCTGGTAATGGATGAGATAGGTATTTGCGGTGTGTGTGATGTGTGTGTGTGGAAGGTGTATGTAGGTGTGTGTGGTGAGGGTGCGGGGGTTGTAGTGCTTTGTTGTAAGTGTAAATGAGTACATGTGGGTGTGTGTCTTTGTGCGTCAAATAGTAATAAAATTCTCAATTTGTTTAATTCTTTCCCCACTTGGCGGCAAGTTAGATCCTACGTCTTCTGAACATTGGTCTGTTATTCAGGGTCATGCGATGCAAAGATCCAAATGAAAATTTGTACAACATATGCTAGGAGCGATGAATCTACCAACTCGGACATATCATAAACCATGATTAAATTTAATATTCATACTTTTAACAGACCAGCTCCCAAAATGATGGGACATTTTTTTATTGACTCACTCTTTAATAGTATTATAATCTATAAAATTAAGATGTTGGAGACGGCCGTATATGATTATTGTGATGCGCGTGGAATGAAATTTGTTTCATTTTTAGGAGCAATATTTATTATTAGAAACTATTAATAATATTCTCTCTCATGTTTGATGTTCGGTTGACCGCGAGTAGATCCTAGGTAAACATTTTAAAAACAATTTCTCAGGATGACTCCCCCCCCCCCCGGGTTATAAGCTATTTCGGAACGGTCGTTGCCCTCCTCCCACCCCCACACACTCATGGCGGGAGGGTGTTGGGCGGGTGGGGTATACCTTAATGTCCTACGCCAAGTGAAGTGCTTTACTTGTTTGATTTGACCTTATCATTTTATTTCCATAGATTTAAATGACAACAACATGATCTACCAAAATGAATTCAACTACTCAACGACCTAAGAACCAGCGGGGAACCCTCGTGTGTTAATGTGCGTGTGTACCCCGGTCTCGTCCTCCAAACAGCTACAGCGCTAAACAAAATGCTTCAGTTTCGTTGAGGGCGCCGAAGTGTGGATTGGAGCCCTATGTCATCTGCAAGGGCGCCGACGATGTGCACTACGCGTCACCCCGAAAGAAAAGTTCCACTGGAGTTTGAAAGGCAACGCGGACGGTCTATAGGAAACTGCCATAAACCTGGACGCTTGGATGGGAATGATTTTGATCCATGACCACCTCGAGTGCATATCGTAAGGAATTGATATATAAACCTATTTCTAGATTAGATAGTATAGGATAGATATTTTATTTGATCCTTCTTTCACATGTTGTATACAATGTAGGACAAATATTACATAACATTTTTTGAACTTATCAGGTTACATATACAAAGTTAAGTAAAGTAAACCAAAAAAAGATTACGAAATTAATTTCATGTAAAGGAAAGACAGGAGCCCTGGTAAAAAGCAAAGCTTTGTAAGGTTGTAGGGGTCCCCTCTAATGGCTCTTTCACCGAAAATTTCGGTGATGCATTTATAATCATGTATGAGTAAAAAACAAAAATGAAGGTAAAACATATTTATTAACTAGCTAAATACTTATAAATGATTACATAGGATAATACGAAGAGGGTTTGGCATAATAGAAGCAGAAGAAAGGCTATGTACATAGAACAGGCCCCGTTTCATTAAAAGCATGAAATTTTAAGCATTTTTGCTTATCTTTAAATGCTATTCATAAATACGGCTTACAAGAATTCTTGTTCAAGCCTATTTTTGGCAGTGAAGCATAAATTCTTGATTTTTGCTAAGTCGAAAGGCTTAAATTAGAATTGCTCCTTTTCAAATCGCATCATTAACAAAATGAGAATTTTATCCTAACTTTAAAGCCTACTACTAGTGGCCAACTTTAATGTTGATTATATGGCAGTCTCATTGAGACCACAAAAATTTAAAATGACGATAATATGAAAAAATTTTCAGAATTTTTGCTTGTGCTTTTCTGGACCTTAGGGACAAAGTGCTTAACGTGTTTGGTATAAAGGCTAAGAAATTTTTTTCTCTGGACAAAATTTTAGAAAAAATACTTAGACTTAAGACAAATTGCTTAAGTATAGTTTATGACACGGCCCAGGACTTGGTTGCGGACATCGCGAAACGGAAAGAAAAGGGGGGGGGTAATAGAAATTGAGAAGAGTACAGCACAACATAAACAACAAATAAGATAACAAAACTGACAAAGGGAGAAAGGGCCGACAATCTGGATAAAAAAAAAAAAAACAGTTAGGACACAGCATATTGAAAGAAAAGATAAAAAAACATATATCATGCTCAGATGGCTATTATTTACAATATAACACTTGAGAGTCCACAATAATTGTCAAGGAGATGGACCTTTAAGTACACGTTTTTTTTTAAAATACAGATGGACTAACAGAAATTAATTTTGGTATCAGAGAAATTCCAGAACGAGTCCGGTATTAGCTAACGTGTTAAAGGCCAATTTTGTCCTCACTTTAGTAAGTGGAGAGCAGAAGCATTCCGCGTAGCATATATGTACTTGATTGTTTTTCTTAAAAAATGTTTGGACAGAGCCGGTTTGGTAGGCTCCAAAAAATGTAAATTCATACATAAGGACATCCAGGTTGAATTTGATAAATATTCTTGGAGCTTATAGAAATCTTGTGTCTGTAGAAAAGATGATTAGTGTTTGAGCGGAAGCCTCATTCATATGATTCTTAGAACTCTAACTTTGATCAAAAATAAGCTTTCGAGGCGGGTTTTTTTCAAAAGAATTACCCCATGCAAGAACCCATTAATTAAGATAGGAAGGATCAGTGTATGTAGAGGTTACATTGATAAAAAGAATGTCTTGAGGAAATGTGACTTCAGCTTATATATAACACCGTTTTTCTTGGGCTAGTGTTTTACATTAGATGAATTTATATTGAATTTTTCCAACTGGTTGGCCTCATTCAATGTACAAGCCAAGGAATTTTCGTTGATTGTACCCTATTGAAAACAATTTCTAAAACAGACTTCTTCCGCGGAAGAAATTTTATTGTATTACTAAATTAACATATAATTTGTCTTTTTGCAAGTTTATTAAAGATAATTTGTTTGCTTGGAATCACTGAGTGACTTTTACCTAGTTTCAGAATTAACTGTTTCTAAAAGAATCTGAGGATATTCTTGTGCGAAGTAATTACAAGCTAGAAGTCAATCAGCAAATAAGATAAATGACAAAACATCAGATATGAAAAATGAAGATCATTGAGATATATAATGAATAATAGCGGGCAAAGGATAGATCCCTGTTGGCACGCCACAATGCTTGACATTCTGAAACACTGAATCAATTACCGTTCAAAAGAAACAAAATGTTTCCTAATCAGTTAAGAATAACTCTTAAACCATCCAATGGAAGTACCTCTTGATCCCGTTACTGGGATAACTATATGGCTTATCATAAACAGTATGGATCGACAGTATCAAAAGCTTTGGAGTAATTCAAGGAAAAATGCCTAATGTGTGCATTCTTGGTCTATTGCATTGCGGAAAATTTTTATCAAATAAAGTGCAACAAGGGCATGGGAAGTAGTGTGTTTTTCCTCCGAAACCCTCGAACTTGAAAGTTGAAAATATATTGTTTTTATTTAAAATTTTACTGTTTACTGAACATGATATTTTTCTCAAGGATCTTCGAAAATGATGTTAAAGGGGATGGGACGTAATTTAGTGAAAGATTGTGGATCACCCCTTTAAATATGGCACTACCTTCGCAATTTTCATTATTCTAGTGTACTGTTCCATTTAACATTGTAGTGAAAACATGAATAATGGCTCTGTGATCCCCACAATAATTTGTTTGACTAATCGTATTAATTACTATCATACCCAGGACTTTTCCCACTCTTAAGTGATTTCACAATAGAAATCATGTTCCTTCACGGAACTACAGTGTAAAGAAGAGACTATTATTGTTTGGTTCTTTAAGGAAAGCTCTAAAATATTTTTCGCAGGAAGGGACTTGCCTGTGACAAAGTAGGACCAATGCTACAGAAGAAATCATTGTATTTCTCCACGATAATAATTCTCCATCTTCAACTACACGACCTATCAATTTTGATATTTCTTTACTCCTTGAGTACTTTTTGATTAAAAAACATTTTTTATCACTTTCCACGTTCCTTTATATCATTCGATGTTGCTTGAAATGCAAAGAAATGTGCTTTCTTTGCGGAAGCACACTGAAGTAAGATTATTTTTGTAACTAACATACCGTTTTCGTGATTATTCTGTCCCACTTACTTTATACAAATAATTTATAACTTGTTCTTCTTATTAATGACTTTAACAAGGAAGTGGTTAAACCATGGCATGCGAGGGAGTTTTGTACGGTCTCTAGTATTACGTTTTGACAAGGGGAACATTCTGATCATATAGTAAACATAAATGTATTTTACAAAGTGTTTGTATGAGGATATTAATATCATGTTCATTTAAGGCTTTGGTCCAATCAGCTTGTCATTAGTGCTTTCACGAAACTTTCTAATGTTTTTGGACTGTTTTTCCTGATATATTTTAACTTCATGTTCTATGAGAAGAATTGAATGCAGTGTTCAACTTTATGGAAAAATAGGGGAAATATCGAAATATCGTATTATTACTCCTGATGATGGAAAAGGTTGTAGATTACAAAAGATATTATCAATTAGGGTAGAAGAGTTTTCAGTTACCCTTGTTGGTTTGATAATCAAAGGCATCAAAGAAAAGGACATCATATTTAAAAAAGCATTAATATGATTATTTTCATCGTATTGAAGAAGATTTACATTAAAGTCACCCATTACAAAAGTTTTTTTATTCACAAAAAGTGGGTTTAATACAATTTCCTGTATTTCATTCACGGCTAGATCTAAATTACTCTGAGGAGGTCTGTACATAACTCCTATAACAATGTTCTTTTTGCCTGGAATAAAACACTCAACAAAAATAGACTCGAGCTGATCAGTCATCACATTTAACTCATGTCGCACCATGAAATTCATTCCGTCTGGAATGTACAAGGCAACGCCTCCTCCCCGTTTAGTATGTCTATGATTAGACACCAAACTATATACAGGAATATGATGTAAATTGACATCACTCTCACTCGAGAACCAAGTCTCAAGCATTTTATAGGTAAAACGCTTAATCAAAATTCGGATGGCTTTTGCCCTTTCTCCTTGATGTTATTAACGATGATCGATGAGCCTTGTCAAGCAAGTCAAAATGTAGTTTGTTGATCTAATCAAAGTTTATTTCAATTAGCTGTTTCCCCTCTTATTGTTTTTTCTTCTATTCCATAGACCAGTGACGCTGAAACGGAAATTCGATAATTTGGATCCAGCAAAAAAAATTGGTGTTCATCAAGGATATGGCAGTGGGTATGCCACCCAGTCGATACCCCTATCTCCCCGACCGATCGAGTGGGATCAAGCACTTCTTCCTGATCAGACATCCCGTCAAAGCCTACAAGTCTCTTCGCAAAGGTCTTCTAAACTTCATTCTTACCGCCGAACCTGGCAGCTTACCACCTGGATTTGAAATTCCAGACCCGGAGAAATTTCATATCTTTAAGGACCTCCCGCCACCACGGGAAGGAACGCAGTACAACTACGCAGCCGTTCATGAACTTTGGACGCACATCCGCAAGACAGTAGATGATAACCCAGTGATCCTGGACATAGACGAGCTCCTGGAAAACCCATCAGCCATGTTGCCTCGGTTGTTCAAAGCCCTAGGAATACCTTACTCCGAGAGCCTTCTGTCCTGGGACGAGTCATCGGATATCATCTTGAAACGGAAGAGCTCCTGTGCGAACATCCCTGCGTCACCTAGATATGCCATGTGGTTCTCCAATGCTTTCAAGAGTTCATGTTTCAAGGCTTCATCTACGACTGCATCACTTGATGATGCTACAGATCAGGCCCGAAACTAGGATTTTTATGGGAGGGTTCGAAATCTGCAAAAGTGGACCAAAAGGTACATCAAAATTTTTTCACGTCACGCCGGGCGAGCAAAAGCGTTTGTCTTTAGGGTATGGAAGGTGTTGATCGGTTGGTAGCAATTGTTATTTTATCTTTTTTTTTTTTTTTTTTTTTGTGATTGCGGCCTTTGGTCAGGTGGGGGGTGGGGGGTTCGTTGCTGGTTAGGCTGGCATTTCAGTTTGGGTGGCAGACCATGGAAAGCAATAAATCTGGAATTATGTAACTTTTAAATTAACACTCATTTGGAAGGGAATGGATGTCTTCTCAATATCATTGCTTCACTGTATGCTTGACCACTTTGCATTATTAAATTATGAATGTCAGGATTGACACTGTACCATTTGGGAAGTGTAAGGCGTGTATTTATTTATCAAAATTCCCCCAAATGTACTTATTGCTTGTACAATGTTGGTGATCATTTGTTAGTCAGGTTTTACTGTTGACCGGTTGATTTAGGGTTTATTGACGTATTTTATTTATAGAGCCATACCCTTTTTCTAGGTTTAGTTCTGTACGGGCCTTTTGTATTGGTTTGTGTTTTCGGTGAGTCAGTTCCGTTTGGATGCCCTTATTTTTGTTAATGTTGACTGATTTCTCAAGTGTCGTGCTTAGGAATTTTCTATGTTAACTGTATTCTGATTTAGCATTTTGCAAATGCAGTATAAATTTTGAATAATTATTTGTTTGAAATATTTTAAATGATTGTTTGGTTGAATTTTTTACCGCTTAATTCCAATCGAGAGGTTTTGTTGTAGTATTTATCCTCTTTTCGTTATATGATTGATAGGGGCCCCGTACGAAGTACTACAATTTATTCCAATTACTATTTGTCATAAAAGGAGCAATATTTTTGGACGCCCTTTAGATTGAGGTGATCGCAAAATTTACGAAGAGACACCTCTGAAATATTGTTTCATGTATTTTTTCCGAAAAAAGGTGACTTGTTTGTCAAAACAAATTTGACTTCTTGGGTTGGATGCCCTTTGTTTGTGTGCATCGCTTTTATTCTTTCCTTCCCGGTCGTATCTGCTCTTCATGGTCTACCTTTTATTCTTATTGGAATTTATCACTATCAGGCCCTTTATTAATTCTGGAGTATTGTTTTTCTGTATTTTATCATTGTTTTGGCCGAAGGGCGGATATCCCACAATTTCTTGGTTTTTATTTGATGAGTGATATTGTGTGTTTGGGCGATTGTGATACGATAGATGTCGCGGTAGCTATCTGAAATGGGAAGCTGTGTTGTATGTTCCCTGGTAATCTTTCACGTTTTCGCCTTTATTATGTATATAAAAGGTGGGTCGTTTTACCGTTGTGTGGTTGTCCATATGCTGATTCTCAGCCGCCAAGAATTGTGCTTTTTTTATTATTAATATTTATTTTATTTTTGAGCTTTGTTGTTAGGATGTTAGTTTCTAGTGAGGATGCATGGCATTACTAAACTGGTTTTCATTTTGTTTAAGAATTAATCGCATTTTATATCAGTTATAAGTATAGGTATCATTTAAATATAACACTTTATTTTTTTCAATTTTTTTTGAACCTAGGTTGGGTTTGGGATGAAATAGATTTTGTTGGTTAAGAAGTCTGATGCATGTTTTAATGATTAACGATAAGTATACTCTTCATATAATCTATTCTTTTTTCTTCTCTTTTTTCTTTTTTTGAACTCGTCCTGTATGCTGTAAACATGTTCCTTTGAACTTGTCCGTTTCACTTTTTGAAGGTTATCTGCGCTGCTATTGCTTCATTATCCTAAATTGTTTGGTTGTGTCCTTTGATTTATATTTTCATGTGAGACCTCCGGCGAAGAAATGCGAGATGTACTTACAGTGTTGAAACAGTTTTATATTGTAATGACCAAGCGCGGCGAAATCATGTTCACGACATTGGGGGGGGGGGAGAAACCAAGAAAAATATAATATCTGCAAATCTAATGAATTATTGCCGAGCGCGAAGCTGCGGCGAAATTTTGCATATAACAACATTGTAGATTGTATATTGAAATCATTTACTCTTTATTAGCTTCACAGCTGATCATATAAATTTTAAGCTTTAAATCGAGGGGGGGGGGGTCTCACACGCCCATCCCCACAAAATCTAGGGAGGGAACGTCCGCCGCCCCCCCCGAGCCAACCGCTCAGATGAAAACTATTGTCTTTTTTTAAATTGAAGTAAAAAACTATACGATTTTATTGGCAATTCTTTATCGCATAATTTCTATTATCTATGTGGCTTCAATGTTCATGTATCGAAATCATTCAAACTATTAATAGCATTAAAATTGTGATTCAACATCTCATACAGATAAACATACACGTTACCAATAAAACCGTGTGATGCTACAACTGGCCTCGCAATCATTAACTAACACCACTGAACACCATGGGTTCGATTGTGGGGGGATGGGGGATTGATCTGACCCCCCCCATAATTTCGGTGGGGGTGGTGTGTAACAATCATACCCCCCAATTTTTTGATATAAAAAATAATAAAATCATCAACATTAAATGCATATAGATATACCATTCAATTCGTTCATCATAGAAAAACATCTTTTATGGACTATTATAATTTTATTTGCAGTCTAAATGCATTTTGACATTACAAATCCACAAATTTTTCACTCTTTCGTAAACTTCCTTGTGTGTACCTGATATACTTTAGAAACCAATAACATACTATGTAAGATAATAGAGCGCAGAAAGTTTACCATTCACAAATTGAGGGAAAAAACCAAAACAAAATCTAATAGTGATATAAGGGGCCTGGGCTCCGAGTCGGTGCATAGGGGATCAGGTGCCTCGATAAGTAACTGAATGCATAGTATACCCAAATCCCGATGGTTTATAAAAATACATCTGATAGTAAATTTTGGATCTCGGGCATTGTTATATTCAACTTCCAGTATCATTGCCTCTTTTCAAATTAGTACCGCTATTGTCTCATAATTCAGATACTTTAAAAAATTGCCTGAAAATTTTCAGCTGGTCGCTTCGCCGCTGATTATAAGATAGTGCAAACTTGCACTTGGACTTTGTTCTCTTTATGCATGTAACAGTCACGATGGTGCGTTTAAAACAAAATCATCCCTGTTTCGTGCTCCTATGATGCTACTAAGTACACTTTTGTTCAGCATCATCAGTCATATATTGAGAAATTTTCATTAGGCGCTTCGCGCTCGCACACATGGCCCTCAATGGATTCCGTGCAATTTATATAGATTTGCGTTTGTTTGATAACGTCATGAATGTTGCGCTTCTAATCACCAGTTAAAAGCCTCGCTAAGCCCATCAATTTCGCACTATATATGATGTCGCTACAAATACCATTTTTAAAGTTATATTAATTCGAAAATTTTAAGCTCGGCGCTTCGGTCTGCATTACAGCCCTATGAATTCGAATGACATACAGACTAATATGAATAATAATTGCATGTCTGAAAATATCTAGGTAGTTTACTCATGAGGGCCCCTTTAACAACAGATAAAAAGCCCATTCCCGTTGCATTATTCTGAATATTCCTCATTCATGTCACTATTATTGAGAACAATTATTCAAGTCTCGCTTGCGCTCGCATATTATTTGAAAATATTTAATAGTAATCTCACATGCAAGCATGGTTTATTTTGCAGCCATTACATCATCATGGTCCCCCTTACAAACCAGTTAGCCCTTCATCGTTTCGCGCTCGCATATGCCAAAATGCCCCATTTTATTCCATATTAGATTATTGAGAATTTTTCAGCTCGCGTCACGCGCTCGGATCTATACAATAACATTTATTAAATTTGAATGTGTGTATACAAGCATCACCCACCCAACAAGGCATGCGCAATCATATACAATGTATGTGTACATTGAGGAAAAATGGAAGAATCGTGACGAATCATTCCCCCCCCGCATCGCCAAAACAATCGACCGTTGCTATGACACGTATGCTGCCTTAAAACGTAAATTTGAACAATAATAATTGGATTTCCGATGATTTATTCATCAACATATAATTGACACCGTAGTTATAAGTAGATGTAAATTAGATGTCATATACCCACACCCCACATTAAAATATAACTAACCTACATTAACTGATTGTGGTTGTTCTAGTTTTTCTGCTTAATGTTTTCCTGGTATCGCCTATTAGTTGTATAATGTTCATGGCATTTGTGTGGCAAAATGAATATAAACGGTATGAAGTCAATATTAGTAGTTTTGACTTTTTTAAAGAGGGTAGTAGGTTTTCTTTTGCCTTTTTTTTATTATTTGGGTGTGACCTTTTGATTGATCTTTTCTAGTACCCCATGTAAATCTTCTTTGACACCGCTTTCCCATGGCTGTTTGTGTAGGTTGATTAATGGCTTCATCAGGGTGGCAATGCATGTTTTTTTCTTTTTCTCGGTGGGTGTTGTCTATTGCTTTCCTTTTTTCGTGGGGATATTGTTGAGGGTTTTTTAACTAGCCATGACGTTTGGACTATTATCAATGGTCTGACTGGGAAGCGGGGTCCTTAATTTTGTTATTGATAGTGGGTGATTCTTTTTGTCCTTTTCTTGAAGGATTTCCTTTTTTACACTCTTGATATATCTGTACAGGCCTGTACCGGTGGGTTGGGTTGACGCCCCGCTGGCGACGGGTTTCGCTTTCAAAAAAAAAAAAAAAAAGTCTTTGTTTTTTTGCTTATCCATTTCTTCTGGGGTGGATCGCGTAAGCCTACCTACGTATTATGGTACTTTTGTTGAGGGAGGAATTTTAAGATCAGGTCCCCCCTCCGCTTATCGACGGCGGTGACGTTGATTTTCATGTACTTTTGGTGCGACGTGCGTGAATTTTATGT
>CALNVZ010002974.1:32571854-32681816 GCA_940671915.1 Paracentrotus lividus | reverse complement strand
GAGGAAATGTACAATCAAAGAATCACTATTTGATACAATTTAAGCTTAAAATGTTAAGGACCCTCCGTTTCTCAGTCAGGTACATCTTGGATAACTATTTCCAAACGTCATTGTGCCTAGTATAACATAATTACCCTCAGACAAGTATGTCCCCTATGAATAAAGGATAAGCATATTAGACAACACTCTTTCACAGAAGAGAAATGAAATTATAACAAATCATTGGTCCGGAGCCCTGAGTGAATGGCCATTATATGCGAAACCTACACAAAACTAGCCATGGGAAAGCGTGTGTCAAAGAAGATTTGTATTGATCGTAGAAAAAATGATCATATCTAAAGTTCTACAGCCCCAAATGAGATGAAAAAAAATTGCAAAAGAAAACCTGATATTCCCTCTTTATGAAAATGTCAAAAACTACTAGATTGTAATTGAGCTTCATACCACACACACAAAAAATTGTTTTCCACTTGTACCATTTTATTTGATACAGACTGTAGTAGTTTTGTACTGGGTATGACATGGGAAGTAATTTGCATATTGCATGGAAGTTTGAGTATGTGGGGGATGCTTAATAATTATATATGACTACAAATATCTTTCATGCCCCAATGCTCATAAAACCAAAAGTTGTTCGAGGTGGTACTATGATTTTCTTAAGTTGTATTTTCGAGATTAGATTAATAACCACAAATTTATGTAGGTTAGTTATATTTTAATGTGGGGGTGTTGGGGTGCATATACATTACATATACATCTACGTATAATACACGTGTCATATTATAATGTTGATGAATAAATCATCGAAAAATCCAATTATTATTGTTCATATTATGTAGCGTTTAAGGTCAGCATACGTGTCAGAGCAACGGTGTCGATTTGTTTTGGCGATTGGGGGGGGGGGGGAATGATCGTCGACATTTCCTGTTTTCCTCAATGTTACACATACGATGGTATATGATCGCAATGTCCATTGTTGGGGTGGGGTGATGCTTGTATACACACATGCATATAAATATTTAAAAAATGTATTGTATAATGCGAGCGCGAAGCGCGAGCTGAAAAATTTCTCAATAATACTAATAGTGACATAAAATGGGGCATTTGTAGCATAATGCGAGCGCGAAACGAGGAAGGCTTTAACTGGTTGTTAAAGGGGGACCATGATGATGTAATGGCTGCAGATAATAAACACATGCATGCATGTGAGTATCTACTAGTAAATATTTTCAAATTATTATGCGAGCGCGAAGCGAGAGCTGAAAATTTTCTCAATAATAGTGACATGAAATGGGACATATTGCAGAATAATGCGAACGGGGAAGGGGCTTTATCTGGTTTGTTAAAGGGGGCCCTCATGATGTAATAACTATAGATATTCAGACATGCACATTATTATGCATATGAGTACTAGTATGTCTTCGAATTCATAGGGCTGTAATGCGAGCGCGAAGCGCGAGCTTAAAATTTTCGAATTAATATTGAACTTTAAAAATGGTATTTGTAGCGTTACATGCATATATAAGTGCGAAATTGATGGAGGGCTAGGGGGCTTTTAACTGGTGATTAGAAGCGGAACATCATGACGTAATGCAAACAAACGCAAATCTATATAAATATGGACGAATTCCAGTTAGGGCCATGTTGTGCGAGCGCGAAGCGCGAGATGAAAATTTTCTCAATAATAGTGACCTGATGATCTGAAACAAGATAGTTGTACTAGTAGCATCATAGGAGCACGAAACAGGGAGTGAGTTGTTGTTTTAAACGCACCATCGTGACGTTACATGCATAAAAGATGAACAAAGTCAAGTGCAGTTTGCACTATCTTATATTATGCGAGCGCGAAGCGCCAGCTGAAAATTTTCAGGCAATTTTAACAGTTATCTGAAATTTGAGAGCAAAGTAGCGACTAATTTGAAAAGAGGGCAATATACTGGAAGTGTATTATATAATCAATGGCCCGAGTCCAAAAATGTTACTATTCAGTATTTATTTTATCAAAACCATCGTGGATTTTTTTGGGGAATACTTATGCATTCAGTTTTACTTATCGAGGCACCTGTCCCCTATGCACCCTGGGACCAGTGCCCCTGATTATCATCTATTAGAATGTTTTTGTTGTTTTGGTTTTTTTTCCCTCAATTGTGAATGGTGAAACTTCTGCGCTTCTATTATCTACAAGGTGTATTGTGTATTACATGTTTACTAAAGTATATCAGGTACACACAAGGAAGTTTAACGAAAGAGTGAGAAAATTTTGGATTTTTGAATGTCAGAAATATGCATTTTAGACTGCAAAATAATATAATTATGTCATAAAAGTGTTTTCTATGATAACGAATTTGTAATGGGTAGATCTATATGCATATAATGTGATATTTTTATTATTTTTTTATATCAAAATATTGGGGGGGGGGATGATTGTACACACCACCCCCCACCGAAATTATTGGGGGGGGGGGAGGATGCATCCCCCATCCCCCCACAATCGACACCCATGTGTCAGGGTGTTTATGTTGAATGATTGCGAGGCCAGTGTAGCATCACACGGGTTTTAATTTGTATACGTTGGTGTTTTTATCTGTATGAGATGTTGAATAATTTTTTATGCACTTAATAGTTTGATGATTTCGATACCATGAATCATGGAAGCCACAATTAGAATTGTAATTAGAAATTATGAGATAAAGTAATTGCCCAATAACAATCGTATTATGTTTTTTTAACTTCAATTTAAAAATGAAGACAATAGTTTCATTCATTGGCGGTGGTCTCGGGGGGGGGGGCGGGGACGTGTCCCTCCCTAGATTTTGTCTGGGGGATCGTTACCCCCCCCCCCCCTCGATTTTTAAAGCTTAACATATTTTAAGTAGTGATCAGCTTGTGAAGCTAATAAAGAGGTAAAATGTATGTCAAATACAATGCTAAATGTTGTTATAAGGCAAAATTTTCGGCTCGCGCTTCGCGCTCGCAATAATTTTCATTAGATTTTGCATGAGTGTATTATTTTTCTCTTTTGGTGTTTCCGTCCCCCCCCCCCCAAGTCGTGACATGAATTCGCCGCGCTTGGTTTCATTACAATATAAAACTGTTTCAAAACACGTATAGTATCTTCAAAGGCAGGTTTTCTTTTTCGCCGAGGTCTCATCAGTGAATATATACTATACTATCAAATGGATCATCAACCAAACCAATTTGTAGGAATAAATGAAGCCAATTATCATTGTCAGATGTAACTCTTCAAAAAGTGAAACTGGGAACAAGTTCAAGGAACATGTTTACAGGCATGACAGGGATGAGTTGCAAAGAAAAGAAAAAAGGAGAAGAAAAAAGAATATGATTTTTATATTGAGAGAGTTTAGTACTTTAGTTTTAATCATTAGAAACATTTCATTCAGACTTCTTTAACCACAGTAAATCTGATTTCATCCCCAAACCAACTAGGTTTAAAAAAGTACTTTTTTGAAAAATATGAAAGTGTTTTATTTTTAAATGTATTACCTGATTATTGTAAACTGATATAATAATTGCGATTATTCTTAAACAAAAATGAAAAACCATTGTTTATTTTATTTGCCATGTCAGTTTCCTCAACGATGGAAAATAATACATCCTAACTATACAAAGCTTCAGAATAAATAAATAAATATTAATAATAATAATAAAAGCACATTTTCTGGGCGTTGGCTGAGTAATTCTAGCTATATTGTGGACAACCTACACTAATCGTAAAACGGACACCTTTTCATATACATTCATTAATTAAAGGGCGAAAACAGTGAGAAGTATGTATCCAGGTCAAAGCTATGACAACACTATGTGCTTCCTTCATTTTTCTGAGGATAGCTAACTCGCGACATCTTTTTGTATTCGTATGCATGCAAATCGTTTTCCCAAAACATCACACATATTCATCTTTCATTCGAAATAAAACCAAGGATAAATTTGTTTGTGGTTGAATATTTCGTCACCTCGCCAAATATACGTAATTGATTAAAAATACTTATATAAAACGAATACGCCATTGAGATTAATTTAATGAGGGGCCTTGATATGTGGGTGTATAAAAGTTTCAATTTGAAGAATGAATAATTATGGGTATACCATGGAAAGAAGTCAGACGATCCGTGGATAGGAAAGAAGTAAAAGCGAATGCACGACAAACTATAAGGGGAGATCCAACCCTCAAAATGAAGGTTCAAATGTTGTTATTGTACAAACTAAGTGCACCTTGTTTTTTCGAAAGAAAATATCATGTGGAAACAATATTTCAGAGGTGTGCTCTTTCGAAATTTGTTGCGATCACCTCTTAATCTAAGGGGGCGTCCAAAATAGTTGCCCCTTTTTATGACAATAGTAATTTGGAGATGAAATTTGTACGGTACTTTCGTATTCGCCCCGAATTTCAGATCATATAAAAAGAGGATTTAAATTACCTACAAAGCTAAAATCCTCTCTGATGGAATTGAGGGGTAAAATGAATATTCAGCCCAAACAAGTTCATTTTTTATAATATTTTTCAAAAAATGAATGTAAATCAAAATTTATACTTCGCATTTGTCAAAAATGCGTAAAGAATATTCAGTTGTAACTATTAGAAAATTGTTCCTATATGTTGCACGACATCTTTTGAGAAATCATTTCGTATATCATTTTAACAAAAAGTTATAGCATCCCAAAGTCGTGAACTTGATTTCACCGGAAGAACGACAATCTTGCTAATATCAAAAAGCTCCGTACACGAACGTGTATTATCTATGGGAAAATTAGGTTCTTCTATAAATAAAATAACGTTTCATATTTTTAAACCCTAAACAAACCGGTTTCAACAGTAAAACTTGATAACATTTAATTGATCTACACACATTTGTACAAGCAAATAAGTATCATTTTGATTGTTTTGTATGAAATAAATATAACAGGTTCTTAAGCACTTTCCCAAATGTTGTTTACAGTTGTGCAATCTGACATTTCATTTAATTTTGTAATACATGCAAAGGTGGTCAATCATACACGTGAGTGCAGAGTGAATTTGAGAAGACATTCCATTCCCTTTCCAAAATTGCAGTGTTATGTTTATAATAGTTTGACATATATTCCAGGATTTTTTTTTTATTTGCCTTTTACATGGGGTTCGGCGCCACCCTAACAGAGACTAAATGCAGGCCCGTAACCAGGGGGGGTTCGGGGGGTTCGACAAACGAACCCCCCCCCCCACTGGCGACCAAAGTCCGCCTTCACAAAAAAAAAAAAAAAAAAAAAAAATAGATAAAATATATCTATATTTTTTGCTTATCATTTTTTTAGGCCGATCGAACGACCTTAGCAACCCCTATAGCTAATATATGGTACTCATCTTGAGGGCCGAAGGCACAATACCCCCCCCCCCCCCCCGCTTATCGCGCGGCCAGCGTGACGTCAAAAAATTTCAATGTACCTTTTTGCTCGCCCGGCGTAACGTGAAAAAAATTTGACTGTACCTTTTGGTCCACTTTTGCAGATTTTCGAACCCCTCCATAAAAAATCCAGTTACGTTGCCTGTAAATGATTGGTTGCCAGTAGGATAGAAGGGATAAGAGGGTGCAGCTCGTTGTTCGATGGTTATTTGTCCGAAGGTTCGATGTTCAGAAGGTTCGTTTGTCCGAAACCAGAATAGAGTTCGTTGTTCAAATGTTTATTTGACCGAAGGTTCGTTCATCCGAAAGGATTTAGGTTTCGTTTTTTCGAAGGTTCAATAGTCCGAAGGTGTCACTCGTCTGAAAATGAAATAGGGTGCATTGGTTCTAAAATAAAATATGAGTCATTTGTCGAAAAGGAACTAGGGTTCATTCGCCCTAAAACAAAATTATATCCCTATTTCAATTTTTGGACAAATATGAACCCTTTATTTAGCTTCGCGACGAAAGTTACCTTCGGAAAATGAACCTTATTTTTCATATAAACTTCGGAATACTGACCCCGATTTTATTTCGGTACTAACTTCGATTATCTATTTTAGCGAATGAACCTTCAATAATGGACATCAAAACGTTCGGGCAAACGAACCTTATTTCATTTTTACGCTGTAATCAAAGATTCCAAGTACGTGTTCAGAGAGACGAGCTGTAACAACGAGCTGGGGATGGATGCTCCTGGGCACGGCCTATCACGATTAATTTCTTTTTATTAGTCAGTATAGGGGCATGATCTTTTCATCACCCCCCCCCTCCACTAACAAAAAAAAAAGCGTCCCGCTCTACGCCAGTTCTCCAGGAGGCAGGGGTATGTAGGGTTATGAGGAGAAGCATTTACTTTGATAATACTTAAACATATAATTTTTGCTCTGATAGAGAGTGTTCTTTCAAGATTAGTGCATCAGGCAGAAACTTTTTTGCTTTCTATCATTATACATAATTACATATGAATTATCAAATTGCATTTATTTCATTACTTTTTGTACCTGCAATGTATAGCGAATAAGTTTAACCTCAAAAACTTTTAATATCATATCAAAATATATACTAAATAAAATTAAATGTATCTCTCTGTATAGTAGGCTACAAAGTTAATTCGATAGCAGATCGGCCCCCTCCACCACCCATCTATACAAAACACTGCACCATTGTAGCCACATTTATTACAACGCCTTAAATTCAGAATAGAAAAAAGCTTCCGCATTTCCTCTTTTATTTATATATATCTATTTAGTTAGTTATAGTTTTTTTCCAATTTCCTTCATTTTCATACAGTTTCCGGCAGCTTTATGACTTTTTTTTCAAAGTGTATTTCTTAATATAAGCATTATTACGTGCTAGTATTTTAATATCCGTGCTCAGTGGGAAATTGTTAGTGGCAGATCCATGATTCTATAAGGGGTAGGGGCCGGGGGAGGTATTTTCAGGTTAACCATGTTAACGTACACCTCATTTTTGTGTCGGTCACTTCGGCAAGGATTATCTTTTGTAGGGAGGGGTGTTGCAATAAAAAAAATACTTGTTTAAAAATATTGCAACAGAAACAATAGTAATAACAAAATCATTGTAGCCGTTTCACTCCGAACTGAAAAAAAAATCAATAAAATAAAAAAAAAAAAAAAAAAAAAAATGGCCATCTGCCTTCCTTAAGGTCGCATATCAGCCACAGGGGTAGTTTTATGCCCGTCTATCGGGTATTGATATTACTGTTCTCATTATCTTTTTGTTTGTTTGTTTGTTTTTATCAATTTGGCGCCCCAAAGTTAAGCGTCAATTTGTCGCCCCTTACTTCAAGTTCGGTTTGGCGTCCCTTAAGGTCATTTTGCCGCCCCTAGAGCTCGTGCCCTCCCCCCCCAGAATACGGCATGAACCTATTGTAATAGATCTTGTAATCAAACAATATCTTTGATATTTCTTTCTTTCTTCTTTTTTTTTTAGATTCCCTCATTTACTTTGTGTTATTCTTATGTTATTTTGTTTTAAATTTCATTTTATTTATCTATTTATTTTTTGAGCTCCCTTCATTGCACAAGTAAATAGATGTATTGTTTTAGGGATCCGAGATCAAATTTTACCAGAACTATTGCATCATTAAAAAAAAAGAAATTCCTAAATAATTCATACAATATTCGAATGCATAGTTAAAAAAAAAAAGAAAAATACAATGCGTATGGTTCATAATAGAATGAAGGAAATAGTTGCACCTCAAAGAATAATATGGATAGTGCAGACTCATAATTCGTTATCAGTGTAAAGGATTTTCTTCCTTGATTTAATGTAAATATTATGTTGATCCTGGAGGATTAAAGTCAATGCTAAAAATCCGTATGTTTCTATATAGACTAACATTTGATTCAATATCATTCCATTTAATACAATGGAGTTAGGGTTTAATCCGAAAGATTGTCTGTAGTCTTGGAGACACGCCCACACCAGAAGGGCGCTCATAAATTATATTTTCGCGCCATTCGGCCAAGGCATACACTCCACGTGTCTGCCTTGGCCTCTCACTCTTGTGCTGTGCAAGGTTCTTTCTTAGTATAAATTATGATAAAGTAGTGTTCATAGACATGATAGATGTGGATTGTAGATATATATGGATCTCCTGACCGTTGAGTTGTATTGTACAAGAGAAGGGCTATTAAATGTTTTAAAATTATAACTCTGGTGTGACCGTGTCTCCTTACGACGTAAGTTTATTGAAATTGTTAATATAAGACACCATACCTATTCTCATAGCGTATTACACGTACGTGTACGGAGCTTTCATAGATATTGACCAGAATGTCATTTTCGCCGAAATCAAGATCACGACTTTAGGATGATATAACTTTTTTTCAAAATAATTTACGAACCTGCAGTTCTCTCATGATGTAGTGCATATATTTCAAAAGTTTTCTAAAAAGTTACGATTTTAATTTTTGTAAGCAGTTTTGACAAGTGCGAAGTATAAATTAAGATTACATTCATTTTTTTGGAAAAAAATATGAAAAATTAACTTGTTTGGGTTTATTATCCATTTTTACTTCTTTGAATGCCATCAAAATAGGTTTCAGTCTGTAGGCAATTTATTCCTCTTTAATATGATCCGCATTTTATAGCAATTTGATATATCAATCAAAAGTTATCTTTAAAACATTTATCAAGGGCAACAATTTTGGACGCCCCCTTGAATTTACAGGTGATCGCAACAATTTTTGAAGAGCACACCTCTGAAATATTGTGCCCTATAACATTTTGTTTAGAATAAACAAGGTGTGCTTAGTTTGTACAGAAACAACATCAAAATCGTTAACTAGGCATCTTTTTCAGGTTTGGATCTCCCCTTACTATAAAAGACCATTCCACTTATACTTTTGAGGTTTCCGCTTAGTATGATTTTAGAACCACAAGCTTCAGAATGGACAACTAATACTTCACCTTACGTAATACCATTCATGTTCAGCTTAAAATCCGTCAATATTTTTGTTGAAGATTCAGTGGCGGATCGATCCAGGCGAGGGCGCAGGGGACGCGCGCCCCCTCTATAATTTAAAAACCTCTCATTGACTATACATGTTAAAATTGGAAATTTTTCAGCTGCGACCTCTATTTTTCAAAATTTTTGGGATGCGCCCCCCGTATTTCTAAATCCTGGATCCGCCACTGAAGATTTATAAAGTAATCGACGAAAAATGATTTGACCATATCACATGAATTTGATGAATCAACAGCAAAAGTGCACCTAGCATGGAAACGCTTTCCCTATACCCTACTGTAGTTATTTGAATGCTCATGTTGTATGTTTGTTTGTTTAAGGGTATATCCATTTATTTGTGAATACCTGATCCGGTTCCCTTTTTTCAACGGTGCCTGCATACCCCGCATAATTTATAAAATTTCCCAGGGTTGTGTCATGTGACTACGGTTCAGCGAGTCACGTGACCGGTCATGTGAGATTCGTTGCACAACAAGTTCAGTTGAGGATCATGACTGTTTATTATGTTTGGTGCATTTTGACTGTCGTTCATCGTAGACGTAGTTTGTAACTAGATTTCGTTTAGTCATTAACATTTTATAACCACAAAACGGTACATTGTTCAGTCAGTTTGCCAGAATTACAACAAGCTCAACTTAACCGGGTAGAAAATGAAGAACGCTGCATTTGTGAGCATATTTTTCACAATGGTCGCCGTTGCGGCCGCGCATGTTTGCATGCTGAGTCCTCCACAGCGCGGCTCAATGTCGAACATCAACAAACCAGGTTAGATTTGTATTAAAATTTTCTTCTTTTCGTTCTTCTTATTCTTCCAGTCAGCCTTTCCCCACCCTTTCCTCATCTTCCTTCTTCTCCTTCCTCCTCCTTTTCTGTTCCTCCTCATTTCATTCTCTGAAGTTCACATCCTCCTCCTTTCTCATCTTTCCTTCTCATCCTCCTCCTTTCCTCCCCTCCTCCTCCTTGCCTATTCCTCCTACTCTGGCTTTCCACCTCCTTATCCTCCAGTTATTCTGTTCCTCCTCCTTTCCTTCTCCTCTCTTATTCCTTTCCTCCTCCTTTCCCCTCCTTTTCTTCTCCTCTCCTCCTCATGAATTTCTCTTTTCCTCCTCCTCATCCTCCTCCTCTCCTCCTCTTTTCCTCTTCCTCCTTTCCTGAAATTCCTCCTCCTCTTCTCTTCTATCTCCTGTCCTCCTCCTCCTTTCCTCCTCCTCCTTTTCTTCTCCTTTCCTCCTCCTTTTCTTCTTCTCCTTTCCTTCTCTTTTCCTCCCCTCCTCCTCCTCTTCCTTTTCACCTCCTCTTCCTTTTCTCCTCATCTTCCTTACATCCTCCTTTCCTCCTCCTCGTCTTCCTTGTCTCCTATTCTTCTCCTCTTTCTTTTCTTCTACTTTCCTCCTCTTCCTTTTGTCCTCCTCTTCTCCTCTTTCCATCCTCCTCTTCTCCTCCTTTTACTCTTCGTCCTTTCCACTCCTTTCCTCCTTTCATTCACCTCTATCTTTCCTCCTCCTCTTCTCCCCTCTTCCTTCCCTCCTCCTCCTTTCCTCTTCCTATTCTGCATTTCTTCCTCCTCCTTTTTCTTAAACTCCAACTCTTAAACTACTAAAGCCCTGCCCCAGCTCTGCCACCCTGCATGAAACACTCCAACTCTACAAAAGAATAGTGACACAATTTTTTTTACATGTTGAATCATATTTAAAATTTGAAATTGAATGGTAGTTCAGATTTGATATGTTTCATCAGAAGAAGAAGAAGGAAGAAGAAGAAGGAAGAAGAAGAAGGATTGTGTATGAAAACTGACATCCATTTTTGATTTATTCTCATTTGAAGCATCTCCTGACTGTGCATTGCTGTCTGCACCATGTGGAGGGCGTAATTCCAGTATGGGATCTACCATCGCAATCAAGTAAGAATCTTAGTAATCGGGTGCAAGATTCATAATTCATGTATTCACATCCTTTAAAAAAACATTTTCCATTTAAGACAATAATCAAGCACTTTGGGTCTCATGGGAAAAGCACAGTATAAATATTAGGTATTATTATTTTTAATGTATGTTATCAAATAAAATTCAAATTTCATGAATTGAAATAAAAAACAAAGAAAAAAAAAGAAAAATGTACCTCAGATAAGGGGACCAGTAAAAGCTATAAAAGCCATGTCATGGATCTGGTTTTTAAGGAAAAAAAGTTATCCTCATTGAAAATATTGATGTTGCTCTCAGGGGTAACCTAAAATGAGCTCTTATTACAAAGATCAAATGTGAGCTTAATGATCCTATTCCTGTCCCATAGACATATTTATAAAATGTACCATAATCTCACATTTATCCCTTTCTTAATTATTCCTACCATATTCAATCTTCAAAAATTGAACCTACTTTTATTCCTTCCTTCCATGTAGGGAGGGCAGTCTCTTTGTGGTATCCTTCCAGAAAAACTTGGATCACTTTTACGAGAGCAACCCTGTAAGTATGATTCTAATTGAGTCAGGGATGCAGAACTTTTGTGAAAATGGGCAACTGAGCCAAGAGTGAGGGGGGGGCGGTGGGCTGACAACCATTAAAAAAAAAAAAATCAATTATATTCATGGTTTTGTACTTGTTTACTGAAAAAATCCCCACTGCCTTCCCCCGACTCTGCACGGCCCCTGTGTACTTAATATCAATCATGATTGTGCGTTATTAAATGTTTGTTGCATGAGTAGTATTCCAATTGATAGAGTACAAGAAGCAGCCTTGATGTGAATAGATTTCAGCAAACGTACATTAGAGACATATTTATTTTTGGCTATAGGGGCAGGTGACCCAATAAATATTTGTTTGGTCTTGTAAGTATGTACATTGTGAATAAACAATGTCTTAATTCGTCTTAATTGTTAAGATAGTAGATTTTGGTGCTTGACCTTTTTTAAATGATATATTGTTTGGGAGTCTGTAATATCAATGTTGGGATTCAAGAAGTAGATTTGTGTTTCTCCTGGTCTAATTCTTTGTAAATTTCTGTATTAATTTATGAAGTATAGTTAGTTTTAAATGTTAAAAATTAATTCAGGTAACTCGGACAACTCACTGTTCACGATTGATCATAGTGCCATCTTTCGAGAAAATACCTTGCTTATTTATAAAAAAATTCAATCATATTTACATGTAGCAAATACAGTTCATCTATATTATACATTGGTGATAATTTTGTTAGATTTCTGTTAAAATCCTAATTTTGGGATTGTCACCAATCTGTGGGTCTTGAATATATCAACAATCATAATGATCGTAATTTGTGTCAATATTTTAACTCCAGTTTATGTACAATAATTGGTCGTTTTACCACAAGAAACTAATTTTACGTTTGAAAATCCAAACCCATCGTCGTAATAGATTGATATTACTAACCTAAACGTTTTGAAGATCTTTACATCATTATGATCATACCTATGTTGCAAAAAAAGAAAGAAAATAAAATATAAACTTTAGTCCATTTAAAAAATATCAGACAATCCTTATAACAAATTTGAACTATCAAACATTTTCTAGTTGTAATGTAAGTGTCATAGGACAATTTATTGTGCCAAAATGTGGTTTTGCGCTTTTCAGTGTGTATATTCTTGTGAAATAGGTGGTATTAACACTGATATTTCTTCTATAATCTTTGTAATTAGCGCAATTATTGATGTTCCTGTATTTTTTTTTCAAATACCAAACAGGGGAGCTTAAAGATTTTTTAGCTTTGAGTTGATGGTTCTCTGATAATTTATACATTGTAACTTAAACAATTATTGATGTTCCTTTCTTTCAAATACTAAACAGGGAAGTTTCAAGATTTCTTTGATCTTTGAGTTTGATGTTTTCATAACATGCACGATTATTGATGTTCTTTATTGTTTCTTTAAAAAAAAAAACCAAACAGGGAAGCTTCAAGATTTCTTTGAGCTTTGATGAGGAGAAGACTTTCCAGCTTCTGAAGTATCTCCCGGACACTGCTGATCCATCCCTGACCCTCTATTACATGAATGTGACCATGCCCACTGGGTGAGTAAAGGGTTACAGCCTTATAATCCGCTTGGCCGATAGTCCCCAAGGCCAATACCGGGTCACGGTGACCCTAAGACACCGGCAACAATATCCTAGGATCGCATTTTGCTCTATGCCCCAACCCTAATCCTAACCCTAGGATGCCAGGTCACGATGACCCTACACCAAGGTGTAGATGTCTTATAGGCACAAGCAGACTCTCGGCCCCGCGGACTATAGGGATTTCCCGTCGAAAGGAATTTACAATGTACCAAATCAGTCATTGGCATATCCAGGATTTGAAACAAGGGCAGGGTGAATAGCCTGCAAATTGGGGGGGGGGGAGAGAGAGAGAGAACAGCCAAAAAAAAAAAAAAGATTGATTTGAACATGTACAATCAATGCTCCTATGCCCCCTTCCCTTGGGATCTGCCACCGATTAATCAATGATAAAAGGTTATTAAGCAGAAACTTTAAGTTACTTAAGGTTACTTTTTTTTGCTGCATTTTCTTATGTGCTTATCCCAAATACTTAATTTTTTTATCTTTCAGGCCTGTAAAGAAGCCTGGCACATTGAGGGTAAGTAAACACACGAGGATTGTAGAACTAAAAAACCAAAGTAAAAAAGATATGTTCAAAATTGATTACCTGATAAACAGAAAAGACAAGAGTTCAATGAGTGTAACACTCACCCAAAAAGATGAAGTGAGGGGGGGGGGATGTTCTGATTCAGTGATGTTAATCCATATAGAGGGGATTATGAGAACATTAATATACTGCCCCTTGGAATTGTTAAAATGTCTAATTATGGCCCTATGGATTTGTTGTTTGTTTGTTTTTAATTCTTGTTTGGGGGAGGGAGTTGTAGGGGTTTTCCCAGCCCTCCTTTATTAATTTTCTTTCTAGGGGGTGTCTCCAATGCGCTGTTTGATTCATATTTGTAATGTAGGTAACATATAACTTTTATGTCAGTATTTGCGAAGGGTGCCTTCAAAAGTTACATGTTCAGTGGTGATGATTAGGGCCAGTTAATTTGTGTACTTCATGGCTAAGTTGCATAGATATATACATGGGGAAAACATTTTTGTGCTTTATAGGACCTTGTTTTAGCAGGCACTGAAATTTTTAAGAGAGTCGCCTTTAAGAAACATAATATTTTGATTCTTGATTCTCATTTTTTTTTTTGCAATTTAGGTAACCTATGTAACCCAGAACCCTCAAGCTCCTGCTGATTTCTACCAGTGCAGTGATATCATGCTCTACTAGAAATTGTCTGATATTTGATGGCAATGTTGCATCGTTTAAAAGCACAAATAATCTTCAGGAGATCATCCAATCATAGACTGAAGAGCGCCATCTACAGTCCAAGATTTGTCAACCACCTCTAAACTGTTTCATGTGTTTCCAACAGATGAGGTTTAAAACATATATGTTCCATACTCATTTCTTAAAAACATGTTTCTGTTTTTCCTCAATATTCTTACTCTTACATATGTAACTTCAGGTTGTTATATTTTTATACAGCCAGGACAAATCTTCTAAATCTAAGTGTACATGTATGTGTCCATAGATCCCTACATTTCATCACATTCTACTTACAGACTATAAATTTTTGCAATATTGTTTACATTTTTTTGTTGATTATATTCATTTGGCAATCAAGCATGGTATCTGTCTTTCGATTTAGGCATATAGATAAGAAATTTGTAAAAATATTCTTTTATCGATGTACACATATCTATTTGTGTTTCTATTTTTTTTTTTCATCTTTAACTGTCAATCTTTTGTACAAATGTTAGAATTCAGGGATCTATATTTACTTGTATCTTTTATTGTGTAACTTTTGTAGATTAAAGAATAATATTTCTGGTATATGTATGTTTATGCACAAACTTATTAGCAATCGCTTTGGGTATAGCATCTGTAATGTTCATACAAGGTACTTTTGTTTAGATTTGAAAGGTCTCTAGATGTTAACTACTTGTAACTAAGTGTAAAGTAGTGTACTGGTCATTGTAATGTTTTTTAAATAATAATGAAAAAAAAATGCCTTCCCTGTCTTCCACAAAAGTATGCACAAAATGCACAACAATTGCAATATATTACTGAAATATCTGATATGTGTGAAGACTAAGTTATACCATCATACTTCATGAAGTTTAAAAATGAATTCAATTTTACCATTGCAATAAAATATTTAGGTTACTACCTTGAGCAATGATTTCATTTCTTTTTTCTTTTTTTATTTCTTTTCAAAAATTAATTTAATTTACCATCTAATTTGATTTATACAAAAAAAAAATGACTGTAAAAATTGAAATGAATTGAAATATTTGAAATTAAATTATTTTGAGATGAACTAAAACATGTATTTTTTTAAAGCTATAACTAATGTAATAAACATAAATGAAACCTTTTTTGATAATTCATGTCATTTCTTATTTGAGGGGGATCAGTGTTTTAGCGTGTTTAAATGATTTAATAAAACAAATTGCACAAATGTGCGTATATAAAACAATGTGATTGTAATAAAAGCGAATTATGTTTACATTACTATTGTGATATTATTCTTGTTAATGTTGATGTTTGCATTTTAACACAGAAATGCAGATTGTAGATAGCCATTCAATTAATGTGAGAAATTGACCACGGAGCAATTGTCGCCTGAGCATACATTGTATGTGACTCATCACATCAAAATGAGACACAAATCACCAGAAAAAAAGTCAAGGATATCAGTAAAATAATCCATTTTTAGATACTTTCCTCTCATTGTTTTCACTCAATTTTTTTTACAGAGCACGCATGAATCACTGAAAATTCAGAAAATTCAAAAATACTTTCCCCCAAAATTTGATATCTTTTATTAGTTTCCTTGACCCTTTGCTGAGTTTGCTCAGTGACTTGAGTCTCATTTTGATATAATGAATCACATATTTCATATATGTCATAAACCCCACTTACATTCACCTTGTACAATACAGCAACAAGACTGGATAACATTGCTTTCCTTGGTATTGTGCAGAGTGCTTTTATTGGCAACACCATTCATACAAACACAATCAGTGTAAGTAGTCCCTGTAAGTGCATCTCACCTACTCACAACAAAAATATTTTCATCATCTCTTATCAAAAAAATAAGTGAAAAAGTGGAAAATATATGCAGTCTATGCACACATTTGACACAAATATATAGACTTTCGATATATAGTTCTTACAATATATATTTCTTATTGAATCGTACATCATCATTATAAATACATTATGATACACAAGTAAACTTGAAAGAATGATTTCTTTTTTCCCCAAGTTCATTTACAGCTGCAGGGTGCATTGATTTATGCCATATTTAAATGTTTGGTCAAAAAAAAAAATACTTTGTGAAGTACACAATTTCATTATACCACTGTAAGTAATTAAATTAACTATAATCATTTACCAGTCTAATGCACATGTGTATGTAAAACCTGCTATAAAAAAAAAAAATAATAATAACTTAAAATTTATCAACTGTCTACAGAAGGGGTGAAAGTAAAACTAGCATTCATGATATAATCACTGACAGTAAAACGATATTGAGGTGCAGGAGGCCTTTAGTTCTTAAAGGAGAAGGGTTGACTCTCATCTGGCTTTCAATAGATAACATAATGTCAAATAATTACATCAGAATGAAATAAATATTTGACTGCAATATTGTGCCAAACCATGAATTCAGGCTTTCTATCATCAGTTTAGTGGCTTAACTGTTGAAATAATCTACGCAGGATAAACAAGCTCATGAACATGTAGATCTGTTGACTATTGAATATGCTGGCAAATGGTTATAATGTTGGTTGAGTATTAAATCTCCTTTTTTGTTAAAATACAAGTTGGATTGTCATGTTCATTGAAACAGTTTCGACTTTCTCTTACATGTATGTTGAGCATGGAAAGCACCTTGGTATATAGATGACATTTTGGATCTCCATGTACTTGTAATAATTTCTTCCATAGCTCCGGCTTTAGCTTGGTTTATTATGATAAAGAGCGTGAATATTCAAAGAATCTCTTTCTTTTGGTATTCATTTACCTACTGTAATTGGGAGATTTTATCACATACCCTAATATCTAACAAATAATGATTCAAACAATATTGAAATACATTTTAAAGCACTTAGTAACTTCAAAAGTGATTTATGGTTGTATCTCATGTGCCATGAGATGGATCTGAGATTAGAGACATCTCAAGAGTCCCAGGAACAGCAAACATGTTCATATTTATGAGTTACAAAACATTTCCATTGGAAAGATACCACCTTTAGTTTGCTTTGCCTACATGATATTTTTCTGTTCGAACAAAATAAAAATAGCAATGTGTATCAAACCACTTTGTATTCTAAAACTTTAAGGCATTTTTCAGTGAATATCCCTGATGCACCACATTTTAAATGAATATAAACTACACAGAATCACATTAATCATAATTACTTCGCAATGAGTTGTTCAATCTAGGGCAGTTGGAATTAGTTCTTGGTGAGATAAACGTCATGTACATATATACAATGTAATCTACAAGGCATTGGCCTGTTAACACTGAAACACACATATCGCATAGTTCATAATCAACATATCTATATATTTGTATTACTATTGTCTGTACAATGCAACACGATTGTAAGTCGTCTCCTTTGTTCAACTTTATAATATGTATGTACACTATTCTACACAATGCAACATATCACCTTTTGTTCCTGACATCCATAAACTCTATAGTACTGAGTGCAGAAAGGACGCTCTTTCACAACGATATGCCATTTCTTTTGTTCTAGGGTATTAAGCTGAACATACAGCCTCATTTGCACATGATAAAAAACACAAATATATTGCTGAATGTTGTATACATTACAATGATATAATAACCAAATAGTCATGCTCCTAAAAGATCTTCCCTCAAAATAAAAGGGGAGCACCTTTTTTTTGCCATTTACTTAACCAAAACATCAATATGAGAGAATTCATGACAATAAATACTAATTATCCATCTCATATAACAAGCTTTCAATGCCATTTCATTTGGGGGCAAAACAAGTCTTAATATACAAAACTGTTTGTACATGTAACATGCTGTACACTAATGTTTTCACTGTAGACTATTCTATAATTATAATTATGCAAGAGAAATATCAATGAAAGCAGTTTTGTATTGTATTTTTGTCCAAGGTTGCACTGTCTGATTTCTTTTAGAATCCTTTTATTTTCATTCCTGGTAAAAAATAAAAGACCAATACTGATTATGTAAAGAGAGTGAAAGGGAAAATGTGCCAAAGAAAATCCTGTTTATAAATCTTAAACTGATCTCTGTGAAAAATATACAAGAAATTGCACTTACTTTTTCACACGAGAATAGGTTGAGAAACTCTTATACCCTACTCTAATAAAAGCAACAATTGTTGAATTGTGCAACCTTATGAATTTCTTGCTAAAATAAATAATAGCTTATCTTTATGGACATGAGTCCCTATTGAAATTATCAACACATCTGTATTACCCAATTTCCCTTTTTTTTTTTAGGGGTTTCCCCTCAATTTTTTTGACAAGTTTCCTTTAGATAAAGTAGAAAGTACAGGGGAAAAAAATCAAGACATATTGCCAATGCATGTATCATAATGTAGTAACGGAATAAAGTGTGTAAATGATAAATTACAACAAAAAGAGAGAGAGAGAGAGAGAGATGGAAAAAGGCTGACATCTTTTCACACACAATCTTGAGGACAACAACCTATAAACTAAAGTAAAGCACATTAGCAGCATAACTGAAAATAAATTATAAAGTATTAGAGTTGCATTAAAAAATAGGAGAAGAAGGCTTTTAAGGGCAAGAAATAATGAAATTTTGGAGTAAATTCTAAAGCTGACATTGATGTCGAAGTCCTGTTGCAGCAGCATACATGATTGAATTCATTCAAACTAATGCTGCAGTCACACAGACACTTACGTATAGTTACGTTTATCTTGTTTTATCCTTATTTCATCTTCTATTTTATCATTTCTCATGTTTTTCTTTGTTTAATTGGATGAACAATATTATTACTATTTATACTGCTGACTATGACGGGAAGGCATCCGTTGGGATCCGCAGAAATTTTTTTTTTTAGACGCAACCCGGACGTAACTCAATGTAAGTGTCTGTGTGACTGTAGCATTTAGTGTCCCTCCACATTTGGAGACTTAAACGTATAAATGTGCATCAATGCACATCAAATTATAATGCCAATGGATACAATTTCAACAGCAACCCATATCCTATGGTGTGTGACCTAAACCAGGAATGCTGTCAAAACCCGTTTTGGTCTCTATCAGTTCCTTTGGTCCAAACTTTTTAAATTAATCTAAACAAATAAGTTCAATACTTATTTAAATTGCCATGAAGACATTTTGTTTTGATGATATACATGTATGTATATCTTGATATTGCAGTGATAGCACAAAACGCACAACTTTGTTCTGCGAGACTAGACTGAATTTCGCATAAAAAATTGAAGAGAAGCAAAGAAAAGGCTATATGTAATAAATAAAAAAAATCAATACAATAATGGGCCTTATCTATCATTAGATAACCAAAAGCAATTTCATTCTTTTGCTCATTATTGCCGATTGACAATGTGGAAAAAATGATTTACCTAACCATATTGCAAACCATGTTGGCCTATTGGTACCTGATTCATATTTGTGCAGGAATGTTACTTGATATGCATTTTCTTCTCACATACAATGTACATGTACCACAAATCAGGTCGTATATAGAGTCAAACCTTCCGTAGCACCTACATATTTAACTATATATTCGATAAAGACTTAATCACTTCTTTCTCTTGAGTGATTAAACGTCTGCTTATATGCAGGATACACTGTAACATTTTCCACTCTTAACCCTTATTCTACTTTGAAACATACTTGATGCAAGATGTTTTTTTTTAAATAGTAGCAAATTATAAATTTTACTAGCGGGACAACGTCTTGTAAACCATCAAAAACTCTTGCTATTTCTGCACAAAATAAGTTTGATCAATGGCTAATTTGCACCATAATAAAAGACTATTGCATACAATGTTATGTCTGTGCATATGTCTTTCACACACTAAGCTGGATTCTAACAACTGACCATAACAAAGAATAATGCCGGACTATTGCATATTTCTGCATGTAGCATTGTAAACCAAGCTGAAATCTGACAGCTAATCGTCACCATCACGAAGACAGGCCATAGAAAGAGACACTAATTGCAAGGCATCTTTTAGTATTGCCACTATGCCACACAACCAGTCCTTTTCACAGGAAACAGCAACCAAAGTTGCATATTGAGGGCATTGGAGAACTCTTTCTTTACTGTAGATTGAAGCCCTACACTGCCATATTGTTCAGAGTTAATTTCCCATATCACGTGTGACAAAAAATGAACAAAGGGCGATAACTCCTATTTCGTTCTTTTCAAAGAGCAAAGCAGGTCAAGAGCTCAAAAGGACTGTATCTCTACATTGCTAGCTCCATCTGTTGACAGCATTGACAGTATCACTATGATCCTAGCTTCCATCTTAACAACATCACTTCAACAGTATCTCCAGGATTCTAGTTCCGTCTGTTGACAATACCTCAATATGAGTTTTGTAGAACATGATTTGGCGAGTTCAATGTGTTGTTTGTAGCATGTTGTTCTCATGTTGGTCTACATCTAATGCTCCATTCTGCCGTGGGATTGACCCTGACTAGTGCCATCATGTTCGTCTCAGGGTCAAGACATCTTTCTCCTGTAAAGATAAAAAGGGAAGAAAAGCCATTTTACAGTCAAGATAATCAGAATACTAATGATCATGGCATTCTATTTTGGTGGGCTTACATGTACTTAGTGTGAATTCGCAGTGTATTATAACAGAATGCTTGTCAGTGGTGGATCTAGCTTTCGTCCAAGGGAGGGGTTTGACCTAATGACCTTGAGCTGCGAACACCTCAAGAGGGGAGTTTTAACCCCTAACCTCCACCCCCTTCCGTAGATCCGCTATTGCTAGTGATGTTGTGATATTTTTAGATTTAATGTAATATAACTCTTTTTTATCAACCTTCATTGACATTAATTTAAAAAAAAACGCAAGTTATTCAAACTATTCAGTCTTATGTTCAAAATGGCATTCAAACAGAACGAACATGCAGAGTATTATCTACGTTTCCAACTCTACATTTTTGTTCAGCACAGTTTGAATGAAAATTACCCTTAAAATCTCTAAATTTATAGCAATTCATAATCACTATAAAAATCTGCTATTTTTAGTTCATACATGAATGGTCATTAAATATTCATTTATTTTTATTTTGTCTAAAAGATGTAAGAGTATGAGTGAAATAAATAGATAGTACATAATTGTGCAACTAAATCTGACGAGGGATTACCAATTTATTTACACTGATACTGATTAATGGTCAAAAAGGAAATTTGTGATCACTCTCGCAAAAAGTGTTCACTAGCTTACTAAGAAATTTGTGATCACTCTTACAAAAAGCGTTCACTAGATTACAAGTTTATGAGCTCTTTATCAAGTTTATTGTTCAACTCACCTATGCTACCTCCCACCTCATATAGATAGAACTTAGGAGCTTTGCTTGATGTGATGTTGCTCACCATATCAAAACTAGAATTCCTACTAGAAGAGAGAG
This sequence comes from Paracentrotus lividus, assembly GCA_940671915.1. NCBI lineage: Eukaryota > Metazoa > Echinodermata > Echinoidea > Camarodonta > Echinidae > Paracentrotus > Paracentrotus lividus. The sequence goes on along the minus strand of CALNVZ010002974.1, from coordinate 32,660,193 downwards.
AGAAAAAACAAACAAAATTACAATAAAATGGTCAAATATTACAGGTGTTTACAATGACAAGTATATGTTAACACAAATGTATACCAACTAAAGTTTTGTATATTTACTACTTGCAAAGAAAGGTCGATCTTGGATCAGAAAGCTTCAGGTAAAAATGAGTAAACAATATTTTGTTTTACTCTTTTGACTCAACTCAAGCACAAATAAATACACACTTGTATACAGACTCGTATACAGACTCAAATATAGACTCAGACCCAACTGGCGTTGAGTGTTGCAATAAGTTGGAGTTGGGTGTTGCACGTTAAAGGTTGATGTCAGTTGCTTTTTTATTCAGACTATTTAGAGGTAACAAAAAGTGTCAGGTACAGTTATTCAGATCAAATTTTATGTGTTCTAGCAGTGCATTTTTGCTCCATCGTAGAGACCCTAAAAGAGTTGAAATGTGTGCCTCATATGCACCATTGACATATGTATGAGGAGTTTGAAGTCAGTGTATCTTAGGCTTCCATAGGTAATTTGGCACCATGGAGGCTTACCCAGTAAAAGGTGTTGTCCATCACCTGAAGTTTTTATAACTGCCACCAGACCTTATGTAATACTTGTATATTCCATCCATCACACCATTTGGGAAACTCGCTGTCTTACTTTCCCTTGCCTGATAATGCCAGAAGCAGGCCAAAGAATGTCTATAGTGGACAGCTTGTTTTGCTGTGGTCCAGAAATTTAGCTTCAATACTGCTATTTCCTGAACTTTTAACAAATTCTGGGTTAGCAAATTATGATCCACTCCCCAGAAAAGCCCAATAATCAAGCTCTTTACATTGAGTAAGACTGGTCATGAAGACTGACCTTTGCATGGATTTCTTGCGGCTGCGTCTCTTGAGGCTGTTCCTCTTGAGTGGTGCTGGTTCCAGGGTGGTGAAGGGTGTGTCTTCGGTGAACTTGGCTACGATGTCTCCTGCGGTTGTTCTCTCACTCAGCTGTATGGTAGTCAGGACCTTCTCGACCGATCCAGGGGTCTGAATGCGAATGATCCCTTCTGCTACCTCCTGCAGGCATGGAACAAAAAACAAATGAGAGAAATTAATTAAATGTAATAAATAAAATAAAATGTAAATATAATTACAATTTGGAGACAGCCTACATGTAGTTGACTAGGAAGGGTATTATAGACTAGAAACATTTATGGAAAATGACCTCTAAAGCGCCTTTTCTATCTTTCACATAAAACCAATCACAATTCAGGGGACAATGTGTATTTTTAAAAATTGCAACACATTTTCAAAAACAGATTACATGTAGTTTTTCTTTAGAAATGGAACTGTTGTCAGATACATAGTCCGCTATGCTGCACTCTCTTTTAAGAGCAAAAAAGCCCTCTAATGCCTCTCTTGTTTTTACTCAAATGAAAACAGTCGGACTTATGATGAGGTATTATTGTTAAGAATGAGGAACAGAACTATTATTCATCTAAACGATCGTCAGTTAAGTCTGTTAATGGTGAATCGTGATTCCAGAACTATACTACTAGTTTGACCTCTCAAAATTAAAATAAAAGTTAAACTGGTTTTAAAATTAATGTAGACATACATTGTTAACCACATAATGTTAAAAGTTAGTTTTGTTAGCTATACCCATGTACATTATATTTATACAATTCCACTGTACATACATATTGTTAGTAAAATTAGGAGGTTATGACCATCAAAAGAGTACACTAGTAATAATGACAATACAGTTTGTTTTTAATTAAAACATAATGACAAGTTACAAAATGTACATTTGTACAGTTTATATTAATACACCTTTAGTTTCATTTGTGAATGATGAAAATTAGTGATCTAAAAGCTTTTTATCCTTTCTATTCTACTTTAAAAAAAAAAAATGTCATCGACTTAAAAAGAAAAAGATTAAGATTTTGATGCTTTGTAGATACATGTACGAATAATGTAAAGTGTGAGTAAACCCCTGTTAGAATTAACATTATTAAATATATCTATGTGTGTCATAATTATATTAGTACACGATGCAGCTTAGTGTCCCAATTCCAATTGTACATGAACTCATAATTCATTTAGAGTAAAATCAAGCAAAAAATTAAGATAGAGAATAACTAGGAAGAAGGACAGATAGAGACAGAAAGAGAGAGAGAAAGAGAGAGAGAGAGAGAGAGAGAAGGAGAGACAGAGAGAGAGACAGAGAGAGAGAAGGGAGAAAGAAGAAACGAAGAAAGGAAAAGAGGAGTAAAAGAAGGAAAAGGGGAGTAAAAGAAAGGAAAAGGAACAGATAGAAAGAGAAGCATTGAGATTTACAAGGTTAAATGAAGTGAAAAGTGATTACATTTCAATGTACACCAAAATAATATACACATGTACATGTACACATACAAAGTTTATTAGTCATTATTATACACGTAATATTGATTTTTTTTAATTTCATGTTTAAATTGTTGAAAAATAATGAATTCAAATGCATATGATCAAATAGTCAAGTGAAGAAGAAAAAAGTTTAGAAAAAGGGAAATGAAAGATATAGTAGATGAGGAAAAGGGGGAAAATCTAACTTTGCATTTTTTTCATAATTAAAAAAATAATAATTTATATACATGTACAGTTAGATAAATTATAAATATGAATAAAAAACAATGTGTTGGAAGTGATTTCTTATCATGAAAATAAACATTTGTAGAGGGATCTTGAAAATAGTGAAGAAAACAAAACATGATTACAAATAATACAAATTATAAAAAGCAGTCAAATGAACAAATACACAAAATAATATCACAATTTCACGAATCAAACAAAACCAGAAACATACCGCAACAATAGCATTCTTGGGGTCAAACAATTAAAAGCAGCATTCAATTTTAACATAAACATGCAAAAGCACTGTGCTGAGGGGACAGCACGGTCATTATTTAGCAGACGCATTCCAAAAGCACAATGCAAAAGGATCTTTTCGTTTGTTTTAACCTCAAATATTCCACTTCTCTTGTCTTTGCTTCTCTTGAACAGCGTCATAACCTAGAGGGAAAGACATGATGGAAAGATAGTACAAGGTAGGTTCTTTGTGAAGAGACTGATAGAAGAATAACAAGAGGATATGTGCATGAACATGTACACTGTGAGTCAAATATCACTACTTTCCTACCAACAATGAAAGTGACAAGTATCTTAAAATTTTGTTACAGAAAGGGGAGGGTGGGGGCGAGGTATCATTACTCCATCACTTTTTGACCTACAACCAATACATAACTGGTCATTAAAAAATACCACCCACTTGGTCTACCATCAATGTGGTCTAAAGGCTATTGGTCCTAATTGTTACCAATAAATCTAATACCCATCACACCATGAATGGTATATACAGAATTGTTAGGTTAACTGGGAATTTAAATGAATAAGCATTAGACCAAATAGTGATTTGCCTAAATAACCAAATGATAACTTGTATTTAAAGTCATAAGAAGAGGACCATAATTATCAGTAAACTAGCTGAGGGTTCACCAAAAGTTAGATCAAGTGGGTATGGACCAAAGAACAATTTCCACACAATCTTGTCAGCCTATATACAGTACACTCCCATTATAACAAGGTGCTCAGGAATAAGACAACTACTTTGATAATATATTAAAGTCTTGTTATTCTGGACATAAAGGAACAACTTCACCAACGTTGATGTACCACATCAACGGGACAGACGTAACCCCTCACTGCGGTACGGGTGCAGGATTGGAGTTTATGACCCTTTATTTCTTCTCTTCGTTCAGTCTGGTCAAAATACCTATACTTTGTTTTCAGTTCTTTTTATTTATTTTATTTATTATAATTCTTTTTGCTTTATAAGAATGAGGTCAGTATTTCATTAGAGACTTATACGACAGATGTTTTGATTTTCTTAATAATCATCAAGTAAGGCTTTGTATTAAAAAAAAAAAAAAAAAAAAAAAAATCTTTTCAACAGGAAAACCCTAATTATATGATTTTCTTAAAAAGAAAGAAAGAAGAAAAAAAACTCGCAAATGATAAGGCATATAATGAATGAAAGCGCCGTAAAATATAAAAACAACAACAACAACAACATAGACACATGTGCACGTTTAAAATTGGGAACAGGAAAATCACCCTGTTCTAATTGCACTTTGTTGAACTGTGTTCATTGTAATGGGAGCATACTGTACAATACAGTGGCATCGATCCTATAAAATGACAGGCCAATTTCAAGGGATGTGGGGTGAAGCAGGAACCAGTCTGAACACCAACCAACCGCAAATCATAATTCGATTTGCAAAATGACATAATTAGTTGGGTTGTTTCACAATTAGAATTGCGAAACAACCTAAATCGAAAATTAAGACTTTCGGCTCTACCATAATTCCAGTCTCCTGAACTGAGGTTGTGTTGTAATGAGAATTATCCAAAAATGTAATTATGTTGTGTTGCAATTCTTATTACGAGTGGGTTGGTCGAGTTTATGATAGGTGCCTGCTTCCACAGTGAGGCATGTGAAACATAGCCAGTTTAGGGGGGGGGGGGAGGAAAGGGGAGGGGGAGAAAGGTTATTACATGCTTTTATTACATTCAAAAGAGAACAGGTATATGTTTGTGCTGAGCTTACGAGTATATAAAGCAGTGACACAAATATTAATGGTTTCAAAGCTCACACATGTTGTTTACTTCTATTGGAAGACATTAGAACTAATTCGAAAAAAAATAATAGAGTAATAGATATGAAGGAGAGAACATTTGTCCATCACTGAATAGTTGCTCTTCTATCAGGGGCCCAGTTTGTTGGTAAATGTAATATTAGGGGGCGATTCTCTTAATGAAATTTTCAGATGAACATGTTTGTATCCACACAAGTTGAACACTAAAATCATTTTTTTTTTAAATCAGAAGAACCATTTTTTTTTTGTATATACATGTACATCAGTGTGGGGAAAAAACAAGGATTACAAGGCAAAACTCTATAAATTTTATCTTTCCCTCAAAGAGATCAATTAAAAAAAGAAATATTAAAATTATATGAATATTTCAATATATCAAAATATTTACATTTGTATCTGTGGTTATATCTCTAAGGCATTTTCACATACATCTGGGAAAGAAAAAAGAAGCTTGTTATATATTACCACTTCCAAGACCCTAATTAGGTTATTAGTAATGTCTTTGTATATATAATTTCTACTGAATACAAGAGGACAAATTTGTAAGTAAATCCATTGAATATGTTTATTCTTACCGATTTTGAGTCTCTTGATCTCTTCATATCAACCTCATACATCTTACGGACCTGCTCTAGCATCCTGAAAGGCACCTGGGGAATGAGATAGTATAATAGAGATAGAGATAAAGAGGAGAAAGAGATAGAGAGAGAAAGATGGAATGAGGTTATTCATCAAAAGAAACTGGACGAGATAAACATATAATGAAATACTAAAAACAGGAGAGGTTTTATATTTCATTACAGGTTGAAAGCTTTTGTACTAAAACAAACTTTAAAATAATTTTTTTTTTATTGCCATGAAATAACATTTCAAGAAATTAGAGAATTGCTGGGGCTTTCATGGGGCTATTAATTGGCAAGTGAAATGAGTGCCCAAAATAAGATCTTTCATTAATGGAGTAATCTTGAAATGCTTCAAGTATAAAAGTCATATCATCCCCATTTTGAAAAATTAAAATGATTATGTAAAAATGAAAATTAGTCTTCCATTAACACTAACTCTTTTAAACTGCTTCATACCAGTAAATATGCTTTTTTTTCAAACAATAAAATTCTAGAAATGAAAACAAGGATAAGAGCACCTACCACCCATAGGATGTTATGATACTTGACTAGCATGCGCATGATGTTGGATGTCCCTGCTGCTATGTGTAGCTCTGAGTAGTCTGGTGATTTCTTCCTAGAGATGGCCTGTCCTGAGAAGAGGTTTGGTGCCATGATCATAGCAACGTTGTTCAAAGACATCTTGTTCTGCGACTCTTGACTGACCACTCGGCTTAGATAGGAGAGTAAGAGCTGAAAGTAGACAAATAATATGACAAATGGTAATATACATGTAGTTTTTACCTATTTAAGGGGTAGCCATTACAGTTCTCAAATGGTGTTCTAGGGGGATACAGTCACATTTCCATTGGGTGCCCTTTATACATGTACACATTTTTTTTTTTGGAGCAGAAATTTGAGAAGCTACAGGTATATTAGAAAAGGCAGAGAATATATATATATATATATATATATATATATATATATATATATATATATATATATATATATATATATGAAATAAATATATGTAAGAAAGCAAGCTTTAATACTGAGGGGTCAAACCACCAGATGCTACATGTACAAGTGCATTTTACAGGATTGTGAGATACCGCAGTATTTTGGGATGTAAAATCCTGATCATGCAGTGTGCATAATTGGTGCTTAATGTGTAATTCAATACATCATATCATCTGACTCTGATGTCATCTTTTCTTACCACCGCATTTTTCAAAGTAGATATCTTTTAGCTTTAAAAAAAATCATTGATTCTAAAGTTATGTTTCCTTTTCAAATGATTTTGTAATTTCTTCCACCTGCATTCTACATTAATGAAGAACTATTTTTAAAGTAGTAGCTAAAGTAATGAAAGAAATTGCCTATGGCTAATTGGCTAAAATAAGCAACACGGACATACATGTAGGCCTACACTTATTTATAAAAAAAAAAAAAAATGACAGCTCACTGTAGGGCGATTCCACACTAGAACTTGAAAAAATGCCAAAATTAAAATATTCTTTCAACTAATCATAAGTGGTGTAATATTTTACTCTGATACCTAAACTTTATGGAAATTACAATTTTTTTTCCAAAGTGAATTCGGAAATGGATTTTTTGGGGGAAAACGGTGGAATTTTCAATTTTCATAAATCTAACTGATTAACAGGTCGAAAACAAAAACTGCTTCAAAGCACTATAGAAAGAGCCCAAGAATATTAAAAAGTAGTACAAGTCAGTGGATTAATGTATCATGGATGGCTCCAAATAATTTTTAAAACATTTTATGATGCTTAATGGGGTGAGTAATGATTATTCCGAACCTGTTTTTGGCAATGTCCCGTACGACACATGGAAATGCAAAAGTTTTCACCACACTTTTGATTTTTATGTTGCAATCTTGCTATTTCAGTTTCTCTGTCTCTGACCCATGGGTAATCAATTGATCCTATTAGGATATAAAATCCGCCTTTCATTTTTCAATAAATGGCATTTTAAAGTTGTCCCGTACGACACACAATGTGTCGTACGGGACATGTCCCGTACGCCACACCATATATATTGCATTTCATTGGGGTGTTTTGATTACTACAAAGTCCACAAACTCTATAAGTAGGTCTATTTGAATTGAAACACATTGAAGCGACATTAATTAAAATTGAATAGGCCTTTGTTTATCTCTAGTGAACATGAAATATGTGATTCCCACCATATTAACTGACTTCAAATACATGTATTCCATTGTGAAGGCCTTCAGCTGTACTTGTGAATTCCACTGGTCAAAGCTTTTTAGACACAGGGTGCTAATTGATTTTTACCTTTTTTTCATACCACCCCATTTCTGTTATTGGTATAATTATGGAAAAGTCCACCCTTATTTCAAGTTGGTTCATGAAATACAGTAAAGTTTGACAGAGTTAGAACTTTTCTTCTCAAAAGAAAAAGAAAAAGAAATTTCTGGAATGGGCAGGAACTTCAGTACTTTCCTTTTACCATTTATTAATTATGATAGACACGATAATTCTCACATGTGTCTTAAGAGATATTGGACTGTATATGAAGTGATCTGGATTCTTGCCAAACTTTTTTTATTTTTTATTCTACATAATTTATTCATTTATTTTCAATTATCTATATAAGCCTATGGGGGGGGGGGGAGTTATAGGCAAATTGTTACACTTCTATTTTGCTCATTTCTGAAGAAATGAAAATAAGTAACCTACCAAAACCATATATTAGTACAGAGGTTATATATCAAGTAATCCTATGGACGACAAGAAAAATCACCAAAATGCCTAATTAGCATAATTTATGCAAATTAGCCCTTTTTTGCCAAACAAAACATCTCATCGATTGTCTGTTACTTGTTACACTTTGCATACTTATTGGTGAAATATGTCTCTGGGGAATGTATGGATTAGAATTTTAAATTAAGTTTTAGTTTTGTGGTAATTATGTCATGAATATATAATTAGCTAAAAAACAATAAAATACAAAAGAAAAAAAAATCAAAAAAATAAGAATATTTTTCGAAATTCAAATCCATACATTCCCCAGACATATGTTTGGAGAACATCTGTGCAAAAAAAAAATTGAGTAATTTGTGTGTAAGGTATTCAGTAGATTTCGTTTTGGGCAAAAAGGGCTAATTTGCATAAATTGCAGAAAACAAGTGACAAGTAAAGATAATACCAATAACTATAATGTCATTGGTATCATCATCACTTGTCACTTGCCATTCCCACTTTTCAAGTTTAGGTATGCATCCCCTTCACTTCATTTCCATACCTTTTATTCCTTTTCATATTTTGTGCCCTTAAAGTGCCCCTGGGGGCACCTGCCCATCCCCCCCCCCCCCGATACGCCACTGATTGTCCTGCATGCTTTGTTGCCGATACAAAAGAAAAATTTGGGGGTAATGCTTCGTTTTTGATTGACATAAAGTCCAATGTTATACAGCCTGGCCCGTATGACACATCAATAGCCAAGTGTCCCGTACGACACACTATATTATTCATGATATATTGACAGAACTATTCAAGAATAGTGCTTTGTAACATGATAACTGCCCTTTAGTTTCATAGGATTATCATTATTATCAGACAAATTAATTGATTTAAGAAGTAATCAAGACAAAAATTAAGAAAGTATAGCCCTCATTCAGAGATGTCCCGTACGACACATTTTGCATGTCCCGTACGCCACAATGTTCTTGAAAACTATAATTTGCCTTATTTATTCGTTAATGGTTATTTTGCAAAAATGTTTTTATATTTCTGTTCTTTGGTAACTGAGGATCAAATTTAGTTCACTTTTGATTTAAATTTCCTGTGCAACTCACAGACTTTTGAACACAAACTTGAGGCTTCCAAAAAAGTCACTTTTTCTGCGTCCCGTACGACACATTACTATTTTCAATCTCTAGTTTACAGGATATGTATTCAAGTCAAATCAAGTCTTGGTTCTTTTACCATTCTGGTAGTACTTGAAAGTGAACATCAGTTACTGGAATATTTTTTGTTTTTTATTGTCAAAAAGCTGTCAAATGTTCTCTAAATGTCCCGTACGACACGTATGGAATCGCCCTGTACTCCTGCATAGCAACTGACATAAATTTCTTCTCTAAATAATTTTCCTTGGAACTAATCTTCTTCATCCATCGTTTCCCTTACCCCTGTCAGGTGAGATGCATGACAGACCTCATGCAATGCCCTCAGGCCAGGGACAGGTTAATTGACCAATGACAGAAACTGACCATTGTCAGGTTCCAGTCCAGTGGAGAACTAGAACAAGGGGGAAGTCCTGGTCTAATTATTATCTGGGTTGCGTAAAGCGTCGTCATATAATAACAGCCATGCCATGCTTTTCCTCTTTCAACAAGAGAGAGAGAGGTCGAGATATTTTAAAGTTTTAAAGTGAGTAAAATGTGCGCCACCCTCTGTAACCATTCAATACAAAGCCTTAATATTGAGAATAATTATGTTAAAGTTTTGTCCAATATGGAAATAATCATATCAGATTGATACACCACCACCCCTTCCCCCCCCCCCCTGTAACATATGCCACATAATCAAGGAACTATGTTAAAAAAAAATAAAAAGGGACAATGTACAAACAATCGGTGTAACTAAGGTAAACAATGCGCTACGCGATCATAATAATAAAGCATGCTGTCATTGGTTGACGTTGAATCAGTCTTAGGCAACAGCAATATTGCATGCATTATTATTATGTTCGCTCTGTGCATTGTTTACCTTAATAAAGAGATTACAAAATAAGATTGTTCCTTTAAAAATTGAGTAATCAGTGACTAAACTAATTATGTTGGAAGGAGACATGACATTTGTAGTAAGAGGAAAAGTAATTATCATGCGTCTTTATCTTGCTATTGTCCCAGACAGAGGCATACTTCCTGATGTAAAGATAAGCCAAACTGTCTGGATAATGTTATCTCCTATTCATATTACATCTTCATTATAAAATGTACTTGTATCCGTTAACCCTTTGATTACTGAGTTCTCTTTTCCCCATCATAGACTTAATACACAGACCATCCGGTTCTGCAGACAACGCTGAGAGCCAAAAATTATAAATCCGATATAGAAGTAATGCCCTTTTGACTTTACCAACATAACATGTAGCGTAAAGAAAGAAATTGATTGAATTAGTAATCTAGACAGTCTCTTAATTATTATGAAAGTTTGTTATTCTTTAAGATTCATTACTTAGGCATTATTAAGGGCACTACAAAAGCATAATCCTTAATAATCCTTAATAATAATTGGATGCATATTAGTCCAAAACTATTACAAAGTTGATCTTCGCCTATTCTCTTTTGTTTTGCCAAACTATGAACTACTATCTAATCATTTGTTTCTTTCTATTTGAGTTAATGTAGAAAATATGTATAGTTTCGTTATACTATACATCATTTGAAGGGTTTATTTCCAAAAGGGGCTGAATCCACTTTTGTATCTTCTGAGAAAAAAAAAAGCGTTTGTTTGCCAAACTTTGTACCAGTGTCTACGGAAAGTGATATTAAAAGGAGCATTTTTGTTAGTATATATCGCTCTTAAAAATTCAGGCCTGTAATTTTGTTCAAAGGCAGTTTACCAACCTGAAAATGGTCGGATATCAGTAACTCAATATTCATTAAAGGTGGGTTTAGCCCCTTTCAGAATTCAGCTCTTCATAGAAATCTCCAATTGAGCCAAGCCTTATGAGAAGTTGAAATCTAGGCCAAGCATTATCTTCTTCAATTCTAAACATCGCATGAGTCTTTCCTGATTGTCACTATGACATCAGAAGAACAGTTTCACAAGCTTATCTCTAACTGACCCTTATTGTCACAAGGCTATCCATGCCACAAAGAAATCCTTCAATATACAGTGCGTCCCAAAAAGAACTATACACTTTTTAAATAGCTACCAAATAGAAAAATATATGATTCTTTGGGGAAAGATTTATATGTATATAAGGCTCATATCCTCAACTATCATTATGACACAAAAAATTCCAAAAATAACCCATGCTTCAGTGAGTAATGCCCACTTTTGTAAAGGACATAAAAATTAGCCTGCGCAGGAATTCACTATTCATTTTGCACCTGGTTATGGAACGCCGTGAAGGAGTCAAAATTAATGATGGAATCGATCGGCCAACAAAGACAAAAATTAATTGAAGTCAAAGCATAAATCAATGATATGGAAACAAACGGTGAAACATTACATTTTTGCATAATATTAATTGTTTTTTCTAACTTTTGGTTTATCTTTGACTCTGTTGGATGATTTATTCCATCGTTAATTTTGACGTATACATGGCGTTCCATAACCAGGTGCAAAATGAAGAGTGAATTCCTGCGCAGGCTAAATTTTGAGTCCTTTACAAAAGTGGGCATTACTCACTGAAGCATGCGTTATTTTCGGAATTTTTGGTGTCATAATGATAGTTGAGGATATGAGTCTTATATACATACAAACCTTTTATCCAAGAATCTAATAATTTTTATTTGGTAGCCATTTCAAAAGTGTATAGTTCTTTTTGGGACGCACTGTATATTTAGTTGAGTCTAGGTCAAGCACGTATACATGTCCACTTGTACAGGAAAAAGCTATTGCATTTGTATCTATGACAACTTGACCAATTGATGCATTGTCATGATAGATCATCACTTAACCTTTTTAAAAATCTAGTTTCACAAGGTCTTTTGCTCTTGAAACAAGGCTTATATTAGCTCTTAAATGTCAAGTTATAGCATAAGTAGCAATAGTTGAAAGAAAACTTTTCCAATTTGAATTTTCAGTGTACATGACAATTGACCTATACATTGACATCACCTTGTCCTTTTTAATCTAGTTCAGCAAGGTTGTACAGGTATATTGTAGCTCTAAAAGTAAATGGATGGCATAAGTAGCATAAATCAAGAAACATCAGGATTTTGACATAGAAACAAGCTATTGCATTAGTATCTATGATAATTTGACCAACGCAATGACATCACAGATCGACACTTGCTCTTTTTAATCTAGTTCAGCTAGGTCTTTTGCTCCATCGCTCGCAGGAAATATGGACCAAGAACTAAAAGCTTTTTGGTCACAAGAGGATGAAGATTGGCAACTCTTACTAAATATTTGACTCATCTCAGTGTCACTAAAACATTACACAAGTGTTCTATATTACTAACCCCTTTGGCAGACCATTGCTCTTTAATAATTAAATAAATACACAATCTGAATCAGTAGACATAATAACAGGTGAAGTATATTAATCTATATCCTATCAAAAGTACAAGCTTGTGTAGTAATCCCTTTGACGGAAGAAACTATACAGCCAAAGTGTGTAGTGTTCGTGACAATACCCATTGACATTACAAGGAAATTACTGACTTTATAAATTAATATCTAAACCGCAGATGATCTCACTATTCTTGGGATAAGGGAACAGGAAAATAACTTGGCATGCATGAGGTTCCCGTTCATGCTTCAAATGCAGTGCACTGCTTGTAACGTGTGTCACTGCTTAAAAATATCAGCAATACCCAGAAAATTGAGCAAAAATGGCCTTGCCATTGCAGAGCTGAACAACGACACCTTGAGAAAGTTGCATGATCATTCAACAAGCTAACAATAGCTTGGAAGATTCTTTAGAAACACTATAAATAATCTTTCGAGGAAATGTTGGGGTATATTTGATATTGTTGGAAGGTTGATAATGGGCATTTACACGATTGCATCTATCTAGAACTCTATCTTTAGGAGCACAATGAATGATGAGGGAAAATAAAAGAGCCATGTCTATGTGTCAAGCATTTACTAAAAAGACCAGTTTTCAACTTGGATTTGAAACTTTCCCAAGATGTTGTAGTCTGCAAATTCCTCTGGTTTGTAACAACCATACAAAGAATGTCCTGCAGCTATGTTGTAATATTAATACAGCCCTTCCTACAGAAACAACTCTTGTTTTCAAGAGGTCTAAGCAGATGTATGGTAAGATCTTAAAGAGAATCACAAGAGTTCAACAAAGGTGCCTTTGGGCTCTACAGAATGTAAAAAAGGACTCACTACAGAAGAACAAAATAATTTATAGCATCTAAACATAGCCATCTAGTTTTTGTGGTCATAAAGAACCTGATAGTCTGTCATCATGAGAGATAAGAAGGCGACAAAGTTTTGATCCTCTTAAACAGCACCAAGGGTAACCTTTTTGTAAAAAAAAGAGGACCTCCTTCATGTAGCTGAAGAATTGTTCTGTTAATTTTAGGAGACATTTGAGAGCCGCATAAGTAAGTAGTACTTTTACAGTGGTTTGGTGACCAGGAGGTCCCAGGTTCAATCACTTTTTGATTTGCTGGTACCCTTGGGTAAGACATTACTGTTACTCTTCATTACGTCATCATTTTGATAGAACTTAAAAGAAGCAGGTCCTCCCTGGTTGCTTACATGTATAAGAATTCAAATGCATTCTTAACCTGTTGGAGATGAGCTGATTTGGCTCACATTTCCCATAGACCTCAGCCCAAATATATTTGGGCTCAGTCCTTAATGGGTTAACAGGTTGAGGTACATACATGTAACATACCAAAAATCAATCTACATGTACATGCAATGGAAGTCTTCACTGGGAAGCAGAGGTGACAACTCTTCTCAGCTCTAGCTAGGTTTATAGGACAAGATATTTCAACACATCTAGGGCTAGATCTTCATCAAGATCTACGTAAAGACCATCATACAGAGTTCACTGAGGAAGCCCTCAATGTCAGTATAAGCTCAAGGCCTCGCTACTTGCGGTGGACTCTGTAAGGATCACATATCGAATGTCACATCATCATGTCCTGATACTGATCTTGGTTAGTAATGACTTCAACTCCTCAAAAGCAGGGAGAGTTTTGACAGAGGAGGAGCTCTCGAAAGAAGAACGTCAAACACCGCGTGAGGGTAAGCCTTGTGAAACCTAAACATGGGAAGCGGAAGAAATGAAAAGCTTCCCCTCATCTTGATACGATCTGACTCACTCACTCACTATCCTCCTCCTCTCTGAGTCAAGTCTAAACAGGATGCCTTCATCTCTCTCCCTCTCTTTCTCTCTTATCATCTCTCTCTCTCTTTTTCCTCTCTCTGTCTCTGTCTCTCTCTCCTTTTCCCTCTTTCTCGACAATTGTACCCCCCTCTCTCTCTCTCCACTTCAACGTCTACAGACTCCATCTTCCCAAGGGGGTGGGTGGGGCTAGCTAACTGGGGTCAATGTATCCTATCCTTTACAAAAGCTAATGTTCTTTGATCTGACATGCACATGATGAAGGTCTCTAGAACAAGGGGAGGGGCCTAGAGAATGGGGGGGGGGCAGGCGTTGTTGAAGTCTGTTGTTCCAATTGAATCATCACTATCTTTTAACTCAATCCTGAGAGTGTGGGCGGGGTCATGTATAAAAGGTAAATGGGGTCAATGTCTCATACTCTTTACACAAGCTACTGTTCTTCAATCCAACATGTACATGAAGGTCTCTACAAAAAGGGGAAGGGGGGTGAACAGGGGTTGTTGAGGTCTGTCGTTCCCATCGCTTCATCTCTAACTCTTTACTCAATCCTGAGAGAGTGGGTGGGTTATCTACAAAATGTAATAACTAGGGTCAATGCCTTCTTCCCTTTACAGAAGCTACTGTCCGCTTATCTGAAAATGTACATGGAGGTCTCAAGAAAGGGCTCTCGAGGCCAGAAGGCTATGGGGGGGGGGGCTGAAAGTCTGCCATCCATTTCTACACTCAATCCGAAGAATTGTGTATGGTGTATCTAACTGGGGTTAGTGTCACCCTGCCTTATTCAGCAGCTTTTACTGTCCTCTGAAATCCTTAACACAATAAAGGGGAGGGTCTGGATGCTAAGGCACAGGGAGGGGGGGGGGGTGTGTGTAGTGAAGTCTCCCATTTCAAATAACATTCACTGGCTAAACTCTACATTCAATCCAAATGGTTTGTGGGTTGGGTGGGGCAAGCTAACAAAGGTCATCGTCCGCCTACCCTTCATATGATTCTCATCTTTCTACTACAAATTTCTGGACAGAGAAAGATGTCAATAATATCAAATTCAATTCACTGTGAGCTCTTCTTTTCATAATTTTCAAGTCACCCATTATCTTGTGTGAGTGGGGCGGGCTGACAATCTAGAGTTTCGATGTCCTCTTTTACCTGTTCGTAACGGCTTAATGTCCTCTTACAGTGAGATCTTTAACCTATGAGCAATACAGGTACATGCAGTTTTTAATTTGGCAAATTAGAACCCCAATTGAAGTAAAAGATTGATTGTTCTGCTTTAGTCTAATCACAGATATTATATTACATAAACTAAATTTGATTGGAAAGTAAATGTCTCATAAAGTAAAACCATGTTTACTGCCTTTGCAATTGCAACAGCTCATAAAATCCAGCTTTGAAGATGAAATTTGGAAAAGTGTTTTATTTTGATAACAAAGTGACTGGTACACGTTCACTCTAATCAGGGAATTTATGCCAACAGTAAATGAAGGCAGACCCCCCCTCCCATTTAAAATAAAAAACAAACACAAACAAACTAAAACAATACGAAAAAATCAAAAGCTACCTGATACTATCTGCATTAAACATTAATCTTAAGGACTCAAAAACATGAGGACTACTTATTACGACTTCAATTAATTGAGCATTTGCATCATGAAATTATCTCTTTTTGTTGTTAATTGTTGAAAATGTACCCTGTACTTCTGAATTCATAATGCAAAATGCCATAGCATGCAAGCTATGTGAATGTATGTCACTAAATAGGAATAATGACAACAGGATATTGTAGAAATACAGTCTGTGTAAAAAAAAATGGTACAGTCGGGGAAAAAATCATTTAGGTGTGAAATCTTTTCATCTAATGTGTGTCTTTGGTGCCAAATTAAAGCCAAAAGATTTTTCTTGCTGATGCGCTTTGTCCTGTATAATTTGCTTTTGTAAAACAAAAGTTATGCTAAGTTTTGTGCGACGAGGAACAAATCGAAATTACGCACTTCTATTGTTCTGGAGCGCTGAATTCACGGTCATTATGCGAAATCATACACAAAGGCATGGGACGGCGTGCGAAAAAGGGATTTTTCTTTATTGTAGAAAATAAGTCATATCTCAAAAAATACTGCACCAAATGTGATGAAAAAAATTGCAGAAGAAAGTCTATTTTCCCTGCTTTATGAAAATACCAAACAATATCAGGTTGTTATTTATCTTCATACTATAAAAAAAATGTTTTCCACTTGTACCATTTTATTTGACACAGACTGTAGACAGCTTCAGGATTCTTGTGGGTCAATTTCCAAAGTATACAGGAAAGGAATACAATTCAATGCTACTTCCTTTAAATTTACTAAGGGCTATTTCTGAAAAGGGACATTGTCAAGAAAGAGTATCGGCATAAAACTGATCGCATGACAGAGACTGCTGCGCTCACTTCCTGTCTTCCCATCATGCTCAGCAACCAGGATGATAACAACAGGACATCATAACAGCCTGGAGATAAACACCCATTAGCTCTGTGCTTCAATGCAGGTGTGTTTATACCCATGCACTGTCAATGTTTTTAACAAAGAGATGTCAAACAAGTTGTTTTCTCCAGTACAGGGTATTTATACTCATGCGTTGAATGTTTCTGAATATTATAATATCAACAAAGCTCTTAACCTCAACATGAGAGAGAGAGATAGAGGTGGGAGGGGGTGGTTGAAAAAAAAAAAGATGAACAGAAATAGAGAGAGAGGGACAGAGGGAGAGAAAAGGGGAGATAGAAAGAAAATGAAGAGAAATAGAGCTAGAAAGAGGGAAGAAGCAAGTGAATGAAAGAGAGTGAGACAGATTTGAGGAGGAACATAAATAGATAAAGGGAGAGAGAGAGAGAGAGAGAGAGAGAGAGAGAGAGAGAGAGAGAGAGAGAGAGAGAGACAATGATGGAGGGAAAGAGAGAACGCATGAGAGAAACATATTGAGAGATGAAAAGACAGAGAGAGATAGAATGTAAGAGAAATGGTAAAGTGTGAATGCTGAGTAAGTAGGCTCCATCAGGGGCTCAGCATGACAGGTCCTGGCAGAGGCCTGAGATAACAAATAGATATTTCCTCAGGAAACGGCTTTAATCTTATTCCTGGCAGCCATTGGCAGCCTATTTGGGGATATTCCATAACTTGTCACGAACAGACATGAAGGAATAATTTAAGTAGGATTTAATGGGGCATGTAATTGAAAGTCCTTTGTTCCCTGTCTGTTCTTCGTTAGACCGTGAGCAATCGACATGAAGGAAAGGGAGGTGCACAGTCTTTCTAATTCTTGCCATATTGCAAGGTAAGACAGACATCTGGCGCTATCCTCTCAGAAATAGACAGACTTCAATGATCACTAAAAGATTTGTCCTTCCTTTTCTGTGATCTGTTGGGTGAGCAACTGAAGAAAGGCTGGACCATTTAGGTAATAGACAGACTCGCATGATCACTGAATGTTCATCCTTCCTAAAATCTCATTCTGTTTCCAATGTTATAAAAGAATGCAAAATTCTCATCGGGAATCCATTTTGGAAATAGACAGACTTTAATGATCACTAAAAGATCTGTCCTTTCTTTTCTCTAATCTGTTGTGTAAGTAATTGAAGGATGGCTGTACATTCGTATAATAGACAGACTGACATGAATGTTCATCCTTCCTGAAATCTTATTGTTTCCAATGTTTTAAGAGATTGCATAATTCTCATCCGGGAATCCATTTTGGAAATGATCACTAAAAGATCTGTCCTTTCTTTTCTGTAATCTGTTGTGTGAGTAATTGAAGGATGGCTGTACCATTTGTATAATAGACAGACTGACATGAATGTTCTTTTTCTGTTTCCAAAGTTCTAAAAGATTGCAAAATTCCTATCCGGGAATCCATTTTGGAAATAGACAGACTTAAAGAATAAAATACTTCCTCTATACCTGAAAATCTTACAATGAACAATGCAAGACAGATTGCAAAAGATTCTAAGTTTCCCAAAAGAGAATCCAGTTATAAAATAGACAGACTTTAAGAATAAGATATATGAGATACACCTGTTAAGCTTCCCCATATCAGATGGGAAGTATCAGTATCATTTGGAAAATAGACAGACTCTGATGATCAATAAAAGATCTAATCTTTCTGCAGTCTTTCCCTGCAAGTAACTTAGGTTCACCTGCACATTATGAAGTTTCCGTAACAGCTTACCAGTACCAATTGAAAACATGGATGGAATCTGGAGCTCACAAAAAAGACCCACTCTTTCTAAATTTTTGTTGCTATATTAAGTGAGTGGTATAGGATAGAGAGTTGCTTGCACACTGGCAAGACTTTTCCCAATATGAATAAATAACTTTTATTTTAGACAGACCTTTACAATAACTTAAATATCCTTCCTCATTGTGAATTTATATTTGTTACCTATTAAAGCAGGGAAAGGGAATAAAAAGTATATTTCCTGAGCATTCTATATTGAAATATGTAACTATCTTTTGAAAATTGAAAGACGTTTAGGATCATTATATCCCCCTTTGTTTTACTGTAAATTAGTTTGAGAGCTTTAATGGAAGGAAAATGTATCGCATCTCCTAACAATTACTACATATGAGTATGTCAACACTATTTAAAAAATAAAGACCTTTCACATCACTAAAAGGGAAAAGGAATTAAATGTACATCTTCTCGGTATTTTTTAATTTGAATATATCAACAACGTTTAGAAAATAGACAGACTTTTATGACCACTAAGTATCCTTTTTTAATGTTAGATATGTACATCTCTTATAAAACTATTCTAAGTTGGACTATGGAATATGTGATAGAAGACATTTTTTATGACCACTATAAAAAGGTCGGTAGAGCTCATTAAATGGACATTTCCCATCTACAATGCAATGTAATGATTATAATATGTGGTTATTGTACACAATATGGCAAATATTTCCTCTATCAAATGCTTGCATTACACACCTACACTCAATTATTATTATCTCAATTAATAGAAGCTGGTGGTGCTCTATTAAATTCAAATGTAGATCAGTTAATCTTGCAAAAGAATGATAGTCTATTAAAACCAAGGTACCTTTGATAAACTAGCCTGTGCACTTACATGTATATACTCAATTACAATCCTTCCATGAAAACTCCTCCCCCCCCCACTTTTTTTTTTATAATTTGGAGAGAAATATTTACCTTTAATGTTGCTCTATGTGTATCTGGTAGCACCAAGACAAGTAAATTAAGGCACTGAAGCTGCTTTTTCCTGTCCTTGATTTCTACAAAAAGGAAAAAACAAAGGAAAGATTATACTCCTATCAAGTAATTACGCTTATCTGCTATCTAACAGGAAAGTCTCACTTCGGCCATTGTTTGTTTTAATCTTGTCCATTAACATAAAACATTGGAAAATTTTCTGTGAAAAAACAATCAAAGATTGCTTTATCATGCAGATTCTAGGGTTAATCGTACAATGATACATTCAGACTTGAACATTTTTTTAATTAAAAACAAATTCAATTTTGAACTTAAAACATGGATTGTTTTTCCTCAAAACTTAGGGGTACATTGTTACTCTTCTTCAACCCAATAACAAACAACTTCTGACCACCACTTATTTCTAAGACTACAAATTCATATATTATATAATATTTAAGTGATGTCTACATCTACAAATTTCTCAGACTTGTTTCAGTATACAAGTGTATTGGTTGAGAAAAAATAAAATCTTCATGAAATACAATTGATTTTCAGTTATAGAATTAGAAAACACTTTTTTGTTTTGATTTTGTTGTAAATATGCCTGATAAATTATACATAGAGTGTTCTATATAAAACTTTTTCATTTCTTGAATTTGTATTCATGTATTTATAACCCATAATATTCTTATAATGCTATAACAATGTGTCAGATAAAATAAATTGTAAAAAGACAGCATATTCCCATGCATGGCTGTATTTGGAGGACAACAAATACTTACTCTCCACCATTGCAAAGGCATTCACGTATTCAAACGTGAGGATGGGAGTGGGCATTTCCCTGAGAAATTGCTTCAAGAGACCGACCGCATCGTTTATTCTCAGATCGTCAAAGCTGAACTTGCCGTCATAAAAATCCCGCTCTATCTCTTCTCTCAGTTGCTGTAGAATAGAAAGAACACAAGGAAAACATGAAGACCTTATTATTTTGTTATTTACTTTAATCCAGTATCATGTTATGTATTTGGCTATCTGCGCATATGAATTGAATAAAAATTAAATTGAAATTCATTTACAATCAATAATTGGTTTCACATGACTGAGTGAACAGAATTTAAAAAAAAAATAAATAAAAAAATAAAAAATAACACACACACATCCAAAATGCATAAATAGACAAATTATAAAAAGGTTAATGAGTAATCATAAACCAACAAGTAGACCTACATGCATTTAGATACCCAAGTTCTTCATTCTGATAACCGTAATATTTACTGATTTTCAAAAATTTAATGGTAATTAATGTCCATGTAGATGTACACCATTGATATTTTTGTGTAAATTGCTAATAGCTATGATTTTCTTCGGATTGAAATGGAACAGTATTACCATAACTGCATAATATGTTTCCAATCTACAATTATCTCCAGTACTCTAGAAATCATTCATGATATAATTGTATATAGAAACTTGGAGACAGCAATGGAAGGTTTTTATCTAAATCACAGCCAAACTGTCCCTCCCCTGGGTATGGAGCATCAAACACAGATTAATGTCTTCCTTTATGTGCATGCCATAACTTTATATGGCTAAGGTCCAATCTCTCTCTCTGATAAAAAAAAAAAACCAACCTTTCCCCCAAACTGAATGTCCCTGTTCCCCTAAACGCACATCAAAAAGATTAAGTTTGACAACTATTGGGAGTGCCCGAATGTAGCCTTTTCGTTAAAGTGCAGTAATAAACAGAAACAAGGTTATACTTCCTGGGAAAATAGATCTTTTCCTATTTTCTCTGGCATCAAATCGAGGCACATTCCACTTTTTACAGGGCTTTACTAATAGTATTCAATACAGTTAAAGTATTCTTCTATTTTTGGAGTACTTAATCATATTATTTATAACCTCTATGGGAACTGTTTGCAAGAACTACACACAGCTACAAACTGTAGTATCAGTGACTTTAATGAGAGAAAGAAAAGTTTAAAATCATGTTTTATGGTTCAGTTGTAGGTATTAACTTGCACATATCAGATCAAGCTGGCTTCTCATGAAGCTTAATATCAATAGTTCATGTACTTTAATCTAACTTGTGAACCTTAAATATATGTCATATACATATTTCAGATTATCAAAAGGTTTAGAAAACTACACACCTATCTTCCTATACTTTCATGAAACATGAGAAAGTTGGACTCATACATGCAACTCACATACCGGTACATGTATTCTACAAAAAATTTTTTCAATATCTGAGGCAGCAAACGCCAATTAAACAAATTTAGACTATATGACAAAAAAAAAACCTTACATTTGGAAATGGGTGGATGCTTTCCTTTAACCCCCAAACCCAACGATAATCCGTCCAAGGACAGAAATTAATGTCATTATAGTCTGCTATCATTATCATACAATCCTCAATGACAATACGTCAATCTAGAGGGATTATCATAATTTCAATGAATTAATGCCAAATTTACTCCTTTCCCTCTCCCAACCAACCCTTACATACAACCATACACCCAAAGCTCACGTATACAAAATCTACTGAAAATTGTTTACCCCATGGAGACAGAATTTCCTCAAAGGTCTATTAAAATGAATAGGATTTCCCTCATTAAATTGGGAACAATTAATTCTACTTCTTTGTTACAGTAAATGAAATGTACATTTCTATGAAGATGAATGAAATTTAGAAAACAAAATTGGCCAACTTATGTATGAAAATAACAATGTTTTTAATGAGTGTTTGCATTGCCAATTTACAAATTGAAAGTTTGAAATTTTGATTAACAACGATCTGAGACATGAAGCACTACCCCCCCAAAAAAACCACAAAAAAAAATGGATACATGTTAAATTGTCAGCGGTTTTTCTTGTAGTGACTTCTGCCTATAGATATTCTATGCTACTTGTATAAAGCCAATCAAAAGAATCATTAAAAGGAGACAGTTACAGCTACATGCATGGTTTTTATTATTACAATTACATTTCCACATCATAATTTTGATGAGCAACTCATGGTCGCTTTAACAACCGCTTCCATTTCATCAATATCATGTGAGGCATTTCCTAATAAATTTAGAATAAAATTGTATACCACACTTCCATTTCTATGTTCTTCCGAGCTTATAACAGATAAATATTTTCCTAAGATAATCACATTTTTCTCTCAAAATTGGCAACGCAAATGTTTCTTACATAATAAATGACAAGTACATGTATTCATTAATATATATCCATACAGGAAATGCTGTATATATTGACAAATCTTATCCTTCAAAATTCTTGATCCATGTTGGCTAATGTTGCCAATTTAGAGGTTATATACCTCTTTTTATTTTTTCATTTAATACTCTCAATGCTTAATTGCAAAGAATATTAAAATGGACAAATATTGTGCAGTGGGTAAATTAACGTAAACAAAAACAATTGGAATTGCATGATGCATAATTATTGTCTTTTATATGCACATCCTGAGAAAAAAACTTAAGTTGTAGGCACTAAGAAAAACTTTTAGTTATTTCCCTACTTTAAATGAACTGTCAGTGGCTGTTATTTCTACACTTAAAACATCAGAAAGAAAATTCCTCAACTTCCTTTCTGTGGATAACAAACCCTTTACACCCAGCTGCTAATACCCAGCTCAAATCAACAGGAAATGTTTCTACGCTTTTACTTGCTATACAATAACTGCTAATCAGTACAAGTCAGGACCGTTCACACTGATTGACTGCTAATCATATGCTTTAGGTGGCTCAACACAAAGTATTAGGACCTTAAAACGTTTTGGGAAACGTAAAAAGCACAATCCCTATTGCCTATCCTAACTATATCACAACAACTGCCCCCTGGACAATTTCCCCCAGGACAACTTCCCCTCGAAAACAGGGCTAGAGTTACATGTAGGTGTAGAGTTAGGGGAAAATTTTTTGGCTGGGTAGTTGCCCTATGGGTATTTGTCCAGGGGGTAATTGTCATGGAACCAGGTAAGGATGTATTTGTCGTCGGTTGAGGAAGAGAAGGGTGTTAACCCATGTTTGTGTTCGCGAGATAATCACGTTTAAAGTTTTTGAGGGGGGGGGGGGGCTTTGAAACACGTTTTTAGCACCTTTTTCGGGAGCTCACGAGAAGTTAAAGTTTGGTTGATGAATGAATAATACATCTTTTACAACATATCTAGACAAAAATTAGAAATAATGACCAATTCCAATTTTAGAATGGGAAAATTACCTAACGCCCTTCTCAATCTGAGGAAATAAGAAATGGCAAAAAATTACGTTACCAACCTTCTCTTTCTCAAACAACAGTATTTGTCTGGGGGTATAGTATTTAAGAATCACACCATTGGTATAAGAGCCTTTGTAAACAAATTAGAACTTGTCTTGATGAAAGTTTTGGTATTGATTGGGACGATTGATTGGGCCGGTAGGCAGCTTGACTTACATACAATACTTATACATGTATGTTATGATGAGGTTTATATTTCCGTGAGAACATATCTATTCGTATTGGCTACTTGGTTTATATTTCAGTGAGAACATATCTATTCGTATTGGCTACTTGGTTTATATTTCAGTGTGAACATATCTATTCGTATTGGCTACTTGGTGGAAGCAGGAACAATGCTGATGATCAGTGTAAGGTCAGTTAGGCTGTTTTCATAATTGTTGTATCATTTAAGGGACACAATTACAGGCAAACACACTCTAGCTTGAAACAACATATCCTGATTCACACAGTAACACTTGATTTTATGTGTTTTCTATACAGATAGAGGTCACTCTATTGTTTTACAATGTCAGAATCTGTTTCATTTCGATTCTCCTCTATGAACCTTGACAACTAACATAAATTATAGCATTCACTGCTCAAATTCATTAAAGAAAAGGGTACGACTGCAAGTGCACTCTCTAAATTGGCAACACAGATTGTGTCGCTTTGCATCCATCTGTTATGAAGCAAGCAATTGGTCCATGACACATCCAATTACAGAAATTTAAACTTCTTTGAAATTTTCGGAGTGATAAATTGTCTCAGGAAAAACCGATCCATGGATTTATAAAATCACATCATTAAAATGGTTCATAATCTCAATTTAAATAGATTACCTTTATCCTTGCTGATGACCCGGGTACTCGTAACACACCTTCTTCATGTAGACCATGTGTTTCTAGGTAACCTATTAACTGATAGATAAAAAACAAAACAAAACAAACAAAATACATGAATATAACATATCAGCTTAACTCTTGATTTATTGTAATACACGTAAATAATTGGCTGAAGGGAGCAATCATGGAAATTTACTTTCCAATAGCACATCTAAACACAATGAATAATACAAAACAAAGAGAAAGCTAGATACCGGTATACAAATAAGCAAATATAGGGTGATGCACTTAAGTATGCATACCCTCCACATATTGAAATGGTGCCATATCTCGGTAACTATAGGTCCTATCAGTCTGGTCCAATAAATGTTACATAATTGATCATAAAGGTTGGAAATAATATCAATATGTCCAATCTTGATTGCATAAAATGACAGTTCTTCCTTTTCAATGGTATCCTTAGGAAATCACCAAAGGATAAGTGGTTTGTCTTTGTCTTCCTATCTGTCATTTCTGCCATAGCCTTGACTACACCTTTATGGCAGCACACTTAAATGACCATGAGAGTATTATTCAGGGTGATTTCAAAACAAGGGTGTTTCATTTCAAACAATCGCCAGGGGCAACAATATAAACAAGGAAAACATTTCTTTGAAAGTTGTGTTTAGTTGAAATACATTGTCATCTTTAAATGTCATTAATTTAATTATCGATTGGGATGTGTCCAAAGTTGATTGACCCTACATGTAGCATCTATTTGAAGCTCTGTCACTCTATGCATTTTGGTCATGAGCTGGAAGCTTTACTTCACCATATCTCCTACTCCACAATTTGTAATAATGACATATATTTGAAAGGTCTTCCTGGATTTTCTCATCCCTTCCTTTGCTTCCCAACCCCCCCCCCCCCTCCCCGAAAAATAGGGGGAAAATACATTTATATGTTTGATCATGAAAACTAAATGGTTAAATCTTCAATCACTCTTAATAATTAAAAAAGAAATTCAATATTTTTCAATATAACAGGAATCATCATATTTTGGAAGCCTGTGGCCCATGGCAAGATAGCTTTTGAAGAACTAAAAACCAACTGATTAGAAAGATCACACCATATCATAACACTGATTAGAAAAATAGATATCGTAGTGCTCTTTTAAAAGTTACAGGGCTGGTAATCTACCACAGAATCATTTCAGCAAATTGTGTTTTGCCCCGTTCAACAATAACATGCTGAAAGAAAAACACTAGTTGTCAAAATGCATGTCGGATGTCAATGTTTCTACCAATGCCATGTCATGTGTAAAGACGATCACGTTCCGCCTCACAGTAGATCATGATTAGATATATAACAGGTGTATAATTTGACTAGGGTGCCCATCCCAATTTAAGGCTTCAACCACTCCTTGCATTTCCTTTGTAATGTTTATTGAACTAAAAACTTACTATCTTCAATCTACCAAAAATGAAAATCTTTGAATGCATAATCGATTAGTTTTCATCAATTTGCCTAGAATTATTTGTTGTCTATTCTTGTGCAAGCTGAAGAAGAATGGTACATGTATTAGAATCACTTGACTGGAGATACAAATTTTGTAGGTTCGATGCTGGGCATTACAGATATGTCCATGCACGAGGAATTCGCACACCAAACAGAGCTATAAAAATGATGTTACCAGCAATAGCCTATATGATATTTATTAACGGTCTGTTTAAGAGTTGTGATTAAGGCTTACCTTTTGAAGGAATAGAGGTGTAGTAGTTTCTGGACTCCACATTCTATCATTGGCAATGAGATTCCTGAGAGGCACACCAAAGACACCATGTTCTGAGAGGGAGGCAAATGAAAGTAAGAATTAGTAACTTTTTGATACAGAGAAAAGAAATTAGGTAATCATGCTTTTCCTCAGCTCTATCAGAACTATCTTTCTCACATGGATACCTATTATCATCAACACCATCATCATTATCCTCATCATCAACATCTTCATCATTATAATCATCATCATCATCATCATCATCATCATCATCATCATCATCCCCATCATCATCATTATCCTCATCACCATTATCATCATCATCATCCTCATCATCATCATCATCACCATCATCATTATCATCATCATCATCATCATTATCCTCATCACCATTATCATCATCATCATCCTCATCATCACTATTACCATCCCCATCATCATCATTATCATCATCATCATCATCATCATCATCATCATCATCATCATCATCATCATCATCATCACCGTCACCACCACCACCACCACCATTATCATCATCACCATCATCACTATTAACTCCATCATCATCATCAACATCATCAACATCATCATCATCATCATCATCATCATCATTATTATCATCTTCTTCATCATCATCATCATCATCACTATCATCATCCATGATTATTACCTTTAACTCTCCTCTTAGTTGACTTCCTGACCGGTTCAAACTCTATGCCCATCCTATCAAACATGGCCGTCAGCTCTATCAGTGCTATCTTTCTCACTTTATCAACATCTTTCCCCGAAAGGAACTCCACCGGGGTCGTACCCTGGGCATCTTTGGCAATAGTAATATTCTGAAAATAATTAGAAGATAATTATAATAAATAATAATAAGATTTTGGAACAATTAACATGCAATTTCGACTCACAAGATCTTAGACATTGAGGAGTATTGTAAGGCATCAACAAATTAACATTATACTCAGGGGCAGATCCATGTATACAGTGAAAAACTAGCAATAATAACTTAAATACAATAAAATATTTGATAGGTAACCAATGAAATGAGGACAAAATTGGAGTTATGTGTGTAGAGGGTCTAGTAAGGGTAACAATTCGAGCTGCAAAACTCTGTAATTTCTGTAATTTTTAGAGTTGAGATTGTGGAAGTTGAAACAACAGTGAGTTACCAAAGTCAAGCCGGGACAATATTAGAGCATGCACTATCTTTTCTGTTACCGAACGATTCAAATAACATTGGTATTAACTTTGATAACTAATTTAAAAGTTCCTATACATGTACCAACAAGAAGAGTTGCATCTATGGCTATACAATGCAATTATATTCTGAAACAATTTGGAAAGAGATCTCATGATAGGAAGGTGTGTGAATAAATGTGCCAACAGTTAGGCATACATGTACATTCAGGGATCAAATGAGTACTCAAATTAAATATATATATATATATATATATATATATATATATATATATATATAAAATATTCTCCTACACTACATATGAGCAACTATTTAGGAATTAAATTTATCAATATTAAACTGCATTATCAATAAACATCTGTTACATGTACTTTGCATTTAGCATTTAGCTTAAAACCTGTTGGACCAATACTTACTGGTAGGGTTGTTTGAAGGTTCTTGAATAAATCTTCTTGTTTTAAAAACACATCATCACCATGCAGGTCCTAATTATCAAAGATACAAAAACAGATGAGGAGTGAAACATTACTATTTGACAAATTGACGTGAATGTAAAAGTAGTTCAATACATTATCAACTAAAAATTGCAATGTCAGACAAAACACAATTGACAGTGTAAATTTTGTAAAGAAGGAATAGCTCTTAAAAAGTCGGTAGAATGAAACATCATTGATCAGTTGGTATCAAATTCACAGTACAGTAGAATAATAATAATCAACATTGAAAATTTGTTATTTCAATAGAGGAGTATAAATGTACTTGGCACACATCTTCGAAATGGGAGCAACGAGCATACATTAAAAGAACTTTGAGAAGAAAAAAATACCCAAAATACAAATTTAATACAATATTTTCATTATAAAAAAGACAAACTCCATTATATATTCAGACGAGTGTACACACAGAAATTACAGATTTATACAGATGAAATGTTACAAAACATTTACTATCTGAGCATTTAAAAGGGATATAAATGTAAATATAAGTACAAAATTGTTATTCTTCCCAAGAAAATAAAATACAACAAATAACAACAGTCCTGATGGAGTGTGTGAAACTACATACACGACTCGAAAATCTTGTAGATAAACTAGACTCGTCATGAATACCATATTCATAATTATTTTGAAAAGAAAATAAATTTACCTGAACTCTTCTTGATTTTGATCTCTTCTTAAAGAGAAAACTGCACAATCCAAGCATCATTTTGGTTAACATGGACAAGCGAATTACAAATCACAAAACAGGAGATATCAATTAGAACTTAGAAGCAACAAAATGATTGCATGGGCATAATTCCTGACATATAATCCTTTATAATCCTAGAAAGAGGCAATCTAGACCAGCAGGGAAACTCCAATCAATAGATTGCTCAATAAATAGCAAATACGATGGTGAGGGTCTGTGTAGATCCAGCTACACAGACTGATGAAAAAGAAAGACTATGAAGAATTTTATCGCAATGTTAACATGATTTTCCAAGAATCTTCCCAAAAATAGTTTGAAGCGATTTTCTCCTGTAAATTCTAAAAGGACAAGAGGCATCCAGAAGAAGAAAAAAAAGTTTCAAATTTTCAATTTTCCAACTCTATATATTCAAAGGTTCCAGAAGAGGGACACAATCTGCAGCAAAAACTTGTCAAATAGCATTCTCCTGAAGTTCTGCAAATTCTAAAGGCGTTCCAATATTGTCCTCTTCGCATTAAAGGTAAATCCTAATAAGATGATTCAGGATCATTCCTAGTTGTCTTCCCCATGATACCTTGCAACAAGGTGGTACTCTCCTATACTCTAGGAGTATGAAACACCATCAGGTTAAGATGAGTCACGCTGATAGAGTGATCCAGTCGTGTCCAAACCCAACAGTGAAAGTGATATGAAATCCTTCTAGCTACCAGTTGCGTGACGATCGATCCACAGCGAATAGACCTTCAGCTCTAAAGTGAAGCCTCTGTGAAGTATCAGTCTTTGGCAATGTCCTGTCAGTACTTCCTCATTTGGTTGGTTTGACAAGATTAACAGAGTGTGGTAGATAACCGACCAATTAGTAAAATATCTATTGAATAATAACGACACAGTTTAGTATTCAATTACTCACGGTACATTTGACATTTGGTTACCAGAATACTTTGCTTAGGATCAGTGATTTTTCCAAGTGGTCATTTCAGGAAATTGATCAAATTTACATCCTTTCCTTGACCGTTGTTCAACTTGGAAAAGAGGCCAACAACCAAA
The DNA here is from genome assembly GCA_940671915.1 of Paracentrotus lividus. Classification (NCBI taxonomy): domain Eukaryota; kingdom Metazoa; phylum Echinodermata; class Echinoidea; order Camarodonta; family Echinidae; genus Paracentrotus; species Paracentrotus lividus. The sequence goes on along the minus strand of CALNVZ010002974.1, from coordinate 32,630,402 downwards.
ACGGAACCACGATGTCTGCAAAGAATCCTCAAGTTTGGTGGAAGAAAATTCAAAGAAATTCAACATGCCGAAACATGTTAAACAGGAAAATCATAACCCCATTGATGGAAAAACACTGCAATTGCTACAAATAAAGATTAATATCTCTTGGAATCTCCAAAAGATTTTAGAGAATATATAACTGAGTTGTACCAGTGAGCCAAGCTTGTGCCAAATAAAGGCATGTATTGAACGTTTGTTGATGAAATAGGAAATTATAAAGTTGTTATTGGGAGAGAATCCTCCCTACGTGCAAGGCAAGAGACAATGCAATGAAAGTGTGAAAGGAAACGCGCGAGGGTTGGTAGTTAACCCAGAGGTACAGGCCAGTAGATAGCACGATATATGTCACAGAGTTACAGGGCACTAGCACAATATATGTCATAGAGGGGTTTCCTCTGAGGCAGGATGTTACACTACATAAAGGTCAAACCAACTTAAGAAAACTGCTGATTAATATTTACCTACTTTCATTTTAATATTAATGAAACGGAAAGTATACTGTGATGACTATATTAAGAATCATCATAACTGTAGTATTGTGGTTTCTTAGAGATCTATAAATAGATTACCCTATTTACATTAACATCATAATTAAAGTATATTTAGATATAATTCTAAATTAGAACAAAACTTATGTGGGTGGTTTCTATGGTGAAGATATTTCTATGTTAAATCTTACAAACATAGACACTGTAATGAACATTAACCAGATTATAATTAAGTATACTTATATATAATTTAATTTAGAAAAAAAATACTTACGTGGGTGGTTTCTATGCCAATTAAACCTTACAAACGTAGACAATTGGAGAGTGCCTAAAATTTTGTAGAAAATTTGAACCCCCCTTCCTGACTCAAGAAGAAATACTGAAGGTCAACAACAACACAAAAGTTGATAAAAGAAGGTTAGGGTAGGACCTAAAGTGGGATTGGCACATTGGGTCAGAATATACACCTGTTATATATCTAATCATGATCTATTGTGAGGCGGAACGTGATCGTCTTTACACATGACATGGCATTGGTAGAAACATTGACATCTGACAAGTATTTTGACATCTAGTGTTTTTCTTTCAGGATGTAAATTTTGTTAAAAAGGGCAAAATATATTTTGCTTGCATGGGGGTGAATAAGAGACAAGTGGGTTCCTTTAACTGCCAACGATTCATACTTTTGTTGTTTGGCTGGTTGGACTGATTTACTACAATTTTATGTGTATCTTTTGCTGTACATTATAGACTTTGTTTTTGATATTAATTTATTGGTACTAAACATATTCAGATAAGTACATCTTCCCATGAATATTTAGTGTTCATTGATTATTGACTCCCCAACTTCTTTTTGCACTCAAGCTAATCTTGAAACAGAGTATTTAAAGCTGGTGTATAGTTTCGGGAGAAAGAAAAATTAATTTTGATTCATATTAAGATAAATTATGAAAGATTGAATCCAAGAACTATAATAAAGCAAATTATAGTACTTGTAATCTTGTTTTAGTGTCTTTATTTCATAATATAAGGATAAAAAAGATAAGTCGGGGACCCGTCTCAGGTTAGCGCTCATGTGGAAAACCAATGGGAATTCTCTTGTGTGGGTGTTACACACAGATCGTTCGCACTAATTCACGCCGTAACCTCCGGCGTGCGAATCTGTCAACAGAGGTCTAAACGGCAATTAAATTACGCTTCACTAAAAAAAATTTCAATGAAATTCGTCGGAAATAATGAAAGGAATGTCACAAGATCTCTCACACATCTCTTTTTATAGTGCAATGTGGACAACATGTAACTACATTTGATCGGTTTTGTGCCAATTCCTTTTTTGTTACCAAAACTATACACCAGGTTTAAGCAACTTGTATCAAAATAATTTCCACATTTTCATTTCTTGACTTTAACATAGAGATATTCATAATCTCTTCTATTCCTCCCCTCCATCTCTATCTCTATCCATCTATCGCTCTTGCTCTCTCTCTCTCTTCTTCTCTGTCTCACTTTATCTATCTATTCCCCTTTCTATCCCCTCTATATTTCTTAATGTCTCCCCTTTCTTTTTCTTCTCCCTCTTTTTTCCACCTCTCTTTTTAATCATCATCCTCTCAATGAACATGATCATTCCAATATGAAACATCCCTATTTTTATAAAAAAAAAGAAATCAAACAATGTTCCCGGGTGCGGAGAACCGCTGTGACCCATCATACAAGTACATCATATCCTTTTCCTGAATGATAAGACTGATAAAGTCCTTCCACCGGCTAAAAAAATACTGACCAGGAAAAATTATGATACTTCATACGGTTTCCTGTATTCCATGACAGTTGTGTGGGTGATCACAATTGCCATTCAATACAAAAAGTTTTTATTTATTCGTATATTTAAGATGCTGGAATTTAAAAAAGAGGCAAAACTGTTTTGTGGCACAGTAGTAATAATGACAGGAGAAACACACATGTACATTGTATATAAATGTATAAAAGTGCAATGGAACTGTTCTAGTTATTGTTAATTGCTGTTTATCAAAGGCATTTTGCAGTTATCATATATTTTGTTGTTTTGAACATTCAGTGTAAGTTTTGTTTGATACTGTTATGAATTATTTCTAATCCTTCCATGAAATACGTTTGTTTTTCATCCTCTTGGTGAGGATTGTGGTGGGTATCATATGCAAAACAAAACCAATCTATTCTAGAAATTGATTAGTAATTAACAGGATGCGATTACATAGTACTCATACATTTAATCAATTTAGCGTGAATGACGTCAATTCAACTTGATCGAGGAAGCAGACATTATTAAAAACATAATTGCATGACTTTGATGGGATAAATATGTCACCGGGTATTTTGATGTGCAGATGACAGAAGGGCATAAGAGTTTTCATATACATGTGTAGCATGCAGTTTAGATGCTACTATTACGTCCTTCTGACAGTCGCACAATGTTTTATTTATCATATTAATGAGAACATACATATATGAAGCAAACCATTAAAATTGCAGCCTTGATATACACCATGATCATCCATTTAACAAAGGGAAAAATGGAGGGGGGGGGATCAAACTGACTTTTTTGGGGGTCAGGGGCTTATGTCTCAATTACAGTTTTGTAGGCTTAGATTTATGATTGGAAGGCCCAACAAACCAGAATGCTATCAAATCCTACTAATATTAAAGGTACATTTGTAAGAAGATGCAGGTTATATAAAATGTATATCTTGTACATATGGAGATCCTTAGAATTCTATGAACTATGAAGGTACACAGAGACTAAATAAATACATTATTTAGAGAATATATATTTGAAATTCTAAATAGTTATCAAGAGGCAGAATTATATTCTTGAGCCACAGTTACAATATAACTTTTGACAAGCGAAAAAGGTGCTCTTCTATTCAATGAGTCTCTAGTACATGTAAGAGAGTACAGTACATGTACATGACTGTATACAATAGGGGAGAGTGGTAGGAAAAGGGGGATTGTATTTCTCACAATAAAGCAGGAAAGCATAAGTGACAAGGACTAGTATTAATTTGCCATAAATCAAAGGAACAGACTTGAATCCCTTAAGAGAGTAGGGTTAAGCCTAGGACTACCGCTGAACAAGAGATTAAATAAGCTTTGGAGATTCTGAAGGGACTCTTGAGAATAAGCTCATATCTACAGCTGATCTCCTGTAAACTAATCTTTTAATGCAGTGTGAATCCCCCTTTTGAGCCGAGGACATCATAAAGGAAAGCACTCATTTGATTTAGACTAAAGCCAGGAGGCATGTTCACACTTCTAGTGGTTTCAGACCTGATTAAAAAAAAAAAAACACAACAATATAGGCCTACAGGCTGGAAGGTGGGGGGCATGCTCTGCACCAAAAAATGTTTTTTGGACCCTTTTAAATCTTTTTAAATTAACATTTTTTCCCCCCTCATTCATACACGCCTTTATTCTCGTTATCTAATCCTCAGAAAAGTTTTAAAGGGATGCAGTAACATTGAATGATATTCAAATCACATTTTTTCGATTTAGCTCATTTTGCCAACATAACTATAAACACTTGGGTCAGTTTTAGGTACTCTTTCAAAAATTGCAAGCTAATGCTTGCTTTACCTTCGAGATATCAATGATTTCATACTCAAAATTTATTAACCAAACACAGGATGGTTTATAAAACTATGTGCTTTTCCACACACCCATTTCCTGTTGTATAGTCCCCCGTCCCTAGCGGCCTGGTAAGCTATCAGCAGAGGGTACTGGTGTTCGGCTGTATGCTTGGCATTGTTTGTTACAATGTGTTAAGGTAAAATGACTTCCATTTGATCTGAAACTTTCAGTAGTTTGTTTTTACTGTTGGAACAATATACTTTATTAATCTTGATATAATTCTCTTGTTTTGAAACTACTAAATCCCTTTAATGTCATAGCAACACTGGCTGCTTATCCAAAATGCATTGCTTCTTAGGAATTATTTGAAAAAACAATTTCCCTACATTTTAACTGAGAAATGTCCTATTAAAAACAAGTGGATTAGTAAATTACACGATGCGTAATATGTCCCCGCCGATAATGTAAAATTCCATTATATCACGATCAGTGCTATCACATAAGCAAACAGAATCGAAATCGGCATAAAAATGGCGAAGAAGTAGCATTTTGTAGCCAATGTACAATATAAGTAAATCAAGGTCAAAGGTCAAAGGGGTCAAAAGTCAAAATTCTGTGAAGAGTTTTGTAGTTCTCAACCTAGTGCTATCACATAAAGCAACAGAATCGAAATCGATGAAAAATGGCAAGGAGTAGCATTTTGTAGCCAATTAACAATTAGGTCAAAAATGAAGGTCAAAGGTCAAAGGGGTCAAAAGTCAAATTCTGTGAAGAAGTTTTGTAGCCTCAACCAGTGCTATCATATAAAGCAAACAGAATCGAAATCGGATGAAAATGGCGAAGGAGTAGCATTTTGTAGCCAATTAACAATATAGGTCAAAAATCAGGGTCAAAGGTCAAAGGTCAAAATTCTGTGAAGATGTTTGGTAGCCATCACCTAGTGCTATCATATAAAGCAAACGAATCGAAATCGGACGAAAAATGGCGAAGAAGTAGCAAATTGAACTCACATAACGGACGCGAGCGGACGGACGAACGGACGGATGGACGGAGACGGACGGACGGACGGATGGACGGACGGACACACACACATACGTACGGAGCCCGTTTCATAGTCCCCTGCTCGAACTCGTTCGGCGGGGACAAAAAGGCATCTAAACATGATTATCAGCACAATGCATGATTTCAGATCTCTCTGAGTCCAATTAATGCCTTGACTACAAATCAACAAAACAGGCTTTGAAAATATGACCATACCAAAGAAGTTCATATTTGTTTACATCCCAATCCCATTAATAATGTCAATGACTTCAACTGAGCTATTGGAAACATCATGTGGACGTGACCACATCTTAGACCTAATCTCTTTCCATGACACATCCATGTACTAGGCATTGTGGGATGGATAATAATGGCGGAAGCAAGAAGCCTGTTGCATCGTCCACGATTTGTCCAAACAAAGTTTTGACTTCGCTTGACTCACCCTTGGAGAGGGAGAGAGGATAGTGCCTTATAGGATAGTCTTAACCGGTTGTGTACGTATTTGAAAGTGATTCTCTCACAGCCTGTGTCAGGCGGTGTCTAAGTCTTCCAACATGGCTGTAGCAGGAGACGGCCATCTTGCTCCTGGGTGCCTGAAAAACATGCACCTCCCAGCATTAGATGCAAAGATTTTCTGTAAAGAAATCTCATGCACAGAGCTAGGTATGACAGGTAAACAGTTACATGTAGGTGTAACCATGACACTACATACCAAGAATCTTTTTTGGAGAGTCAGAATGTGCCAGCTTTTTAAGTACAATTTCAAAATCAAAAGCTCTTCTCTGAAGAGAGCAAGAACCCCTGCTAATGCACAAACCAGAAAGGAAACAAGTCCCATTTAACAGGTAATCAAGCATATATCCATAAAAATGAACATATCGCTCATCAGCGAGCTCAAAGCTCTAAAGAAGAAAAGTTAAGTTCCCACTCAAAACACCAAATTATCCATTCAGTACCAGAAAGCTGTTAACTGCCTAACCATGCCTTAAATCATAATGAGCTAACACCCCTTTATCTCCAAGCCATTGAAACACTCCCTGTTCTATCCAATTTAGTTGAGAAATTTTTACAAAGGGCGATAACTTGTGCTATTTCCCGCTTATTATGCCACAATTGAAAAACCCCCAATTGTGAAATACTACTTTGAAAAACGAGCTATACGAGCCCCTTTCCTCTGTTGTAATGTTCTGCACAGTAGGATTCATGAAGATGTTGTTGAAGGGTATTATGAGCTAATTACCTGTTGTCAGTGAAGTTTTTCTATCGCGTTAAGGCTCTTTAATGGCGACTTCCATCCCCCTGTAATTGTCTGTAAATCAAATCATTTCTAATAAGCAATCAACTCGCTACACAACCACAGTATGATCTCCATTATTAGATAATTTACTCACTGCAATGAAAAAAATCAAGTCGAGCAATCTACTGAAAACAGAATCATTTTAACATGAACTCCTACTTAATTAAATTTACGACTTAAAAAGAAAACATACACCAATTGAATATAGTTATTTCACCTATTTGAACTACATGTATGGTATTGTATAAGCGATATTTTTTCGCGTACAGATATTTTTTTTTGAACAACGGGGTAACAGGCAATTTGGCAAGCTGTTGTTTTCACGAATTTGTTGAAAATTTGGCAATTGGAAAATGTTGTTTGATAATTATGATTATTGTTAAACTTGCCACTAACAACTAAAAATTCAGAAAAAAAAAACCACTGCGAAAATTTCAACAGTTAAATAGGAAAAAGACTGCTATAAACTAAACAAGATAATATATAAAAACCTTTATAATAAAGGTTTCGCTTTTCTGGTTGCAACACGTTTGTTTTAGACAGCAAAGACCTCGGGAAGAATGTTTTGTTACGACTTTTCTTTAACCTTTAGATGACACAATCATTTGAAGAGGATATTTTTCTATGCAGAGATTCCACTCAGTAACATTAGAAAATCTTAAAATTGGCAAAAAAGTCTTGAAAGAGCACGCAAATTTGGACGAAAAAAACACAAAAATTTGGAGTTGAAAGTTTCCTGAAAAGTGGTATCTCTGAATAGTCTTGTGTAGATTGAATGCTAGAAATTACTCTACAGACATGACACAATGTATTACAAGGTTGAAATGAAAGCCATCCCATGACAAAAAGGAAGCAACTCTGAATAACGACAATTTTGAGTTTTGGATGTTCTCATATTTCAGTTAGTGCCAACTTCTTTCTAGTCAAGTTTCATGCAGAAAAGTTAATCCATCTGAAAGATATTTAAGGTAAGACATTTTGAGATTCCATTAACATCAATGTAAATGATGGATACATTTTGCTCTTTTAAAGAAAATGTCATTTTTTCAGAGTTTGTGTTATAATTGTGTTAATGCCTTTTTGGTTCTCAACAGACAAGTTTTCATTATTCTTCAGTGATCTCTTTTGCATAAAGTTGGGTCATTGACTCTGAAGCACACCCTCCTAAGCGTAACCTCCAACGAGACAAAATATCATTTGCAAGTAATTATTTTGTCTCACCTTTTATAAAAACTCTCTTCCCAAGTCTGCATATAATCTATCTCGTGCCTAATCCCCCTTAATCCAATCCCATTTCCACTAATATCCCTGCTGCTTAGCAACCCTAATCCTCATGTCTGTGAGACAATCTTTTCATCATCATTTACCCCATCTTGTGTTTTTTTTAGCTGATGCTTTATTAGGGGAAAAAACACCTGCTGAGATTCGTATGGTGGGAAAATAATTATATATAGAATAATACTTTCTCTTCAAATTTCACAAATTCTCTCATTGCCCCCCAAAAAGTCAAGCCAACCTAGAACCAAGAATTTTAATCTGATATTTATGTAATGCCATAAGGTTTCATTTGACAGTATAAAATTAACTTGACAATGGTTTGAAAATATAAATTTACTTAATGTAGACGTCTCATTAGTGGGTAAAGTCAAAGATTGATACGAATATTGATTCTTCACATCATGACATTTGTTTTATTTCTATTCATGACACTTTTTTATGTGAGTTTTCATGGAATTCAGAAAGAAAGAAATATGAAAAGCATACAAATCATAACAGCCTCTTTTTTTTTTTTGAGTTCATTATCATTGTCTTGCAGCCAGTAGCTGAATTGCAAAAGATTTTGGATTTAAGACAAATGCAACATGGTAAAAGTGATACTTTAATAACAAGGTAAAAAGAGATACAAATTAGCAAAAGTTTGACAATAAAAACAGGCAGAGGGCTGCTTGCTACAACAATTCTCCCAGCTGGGAATTTGATTTTCATGTTGGTAACAATGTAAGGAACTTATCAATGAGTAGGCAAAAAATACAATAAAAACCCTAAATCAGCCCGACATGTAACAAACTTCTCCTTTTGAGCTTTCTCCGACAAATGAGAAAGAATGACTAACCAAGATCTTAAATTGGCAACAGCTTGATGTGGCAGCTTACCGCAGACAGATCTATATCAGGCACAGAAAACTCGGATGCACTTTCTTTCCGATCCCTCCCAAATTCCTCACGTCTCTGAATAACATGTCTTTGTCTCCATAAGCTGACACCCTAAAACCCAAACTCAAAACATAATGCTAATCTTAAGCCTGAACCTAGGACTACATGTAAGCCCAACCTCCATCCTAACCCAAAACCTAAACCTAAACCCAACCCTAATCCTAACCATGAACCCAACTCTAATTCTAACCCTAAACCCAACCCCAAACCTAACCCAACCCTAATCCTAACCCTAATCCCACCTTTAAACCTAATGCAAACCTTAACCGTAAGCCTAACCTCCATCCTAACCCGAAACCTAACCCTACAACCAACATTAATTCTAACCCTAAAATAACACCCTAAACCTAACCCTAATCTTAACCCAAACCCAACCCTAATCTTAACCTAAACCTCAACCCAACCTTAATCCTAACCCAAACCTAACCCTAAACCCAACCCTAATCCTAACCACAAACCTCATCCTAATCCCAAACCCAACGCTAATCTTAACTCAAACCCAACGCTAATCTTAACCCGAACCCAACTCTAAACCCAACCCAAGCCTAACCCTAAACCCAACCCTAAACCTAACCCTGATCTTAACCTAAACCCAACCCTAATCTTAACCAAAACCTCAACCCAACCTTAATCCTAACCCAAACCTAACCCTAAACCCAACCCCAATCCTTACCACAAACCTCATCCTAAACCTAACATTTACCCTAAGATTTATGGTTAGGGAGTCAGGGTAAGAAGGTGACAGGTTATTGTAAAGATCCTATCCTTTACCTTGTCTGCTGAACGTAAGAAACAAAGAAAGACGTTTTCCTGTCATACAAATCCATCAAATTTGAGAGGTGTGAATGGAAATAAGCATTTCCGCTAGACATCGTTTCCTCTGAGTAACGGCTGAGAAAGAAACACACCACGGAATCAAAAGAAGGATGGAAAATGCCCCCGTCATTGGCTGACATTTCTTGAGACATACACATGTATTTCCCTCACTAAAAATATTTGATAATACAGCATACTGATCTGCATCTCCACACAAGTTTATTGACGTTCGGTAAAATTGCTGAGGTTCTTTTTATTAAAAAAATTCTGTCATTTCAAAATAAACATTTCTCTGGATATATTGAACCATATTCCCACCACCATAGTCATCTCAACATGTACAATTGTGGCACAACAATCTTCATTTTTTTGCTTGCTCTTTTTCATGTTCAACTATCAGGCAGGAGACAGAGAAATTTCAAAAAAAGAGGAAAATTGCTACCAGGGAGGGAGCGTAGTGACCGAACCTTCAGGGGGTGGGTTCAGAAAATTTTGCAATTTTAGGTATAGAAAATTCGCGATTTCTTTGGCTGCAACTTCGTCAAATCAATCTTGTGTTCCAAGTCTAACACAGTGAGAGCGGAAAATATTTCCAGAATACACAATAAAAACACAGCTGAAAACACCTCCGCTATGTACATGGAAAAAAAAAAAAAAAATCTATTTTTTTTATTGATTTTTTTTTATAGATTTGTAATTTTTTTTTATAGAATTTCAAAATGTGCGGAAATCCGCGAATCAGCGGAGAAAAATCATGCCTGAACTATTAATGGTATTGAGGTTTATATTTACAATACAGTGAACATTGTTATCTCACAGACTATAACCAAGAAAACATGCAATATAGAGTTTACAGGGTCTTTTAATTGAGTATAATGCAAAAGTTACTTTGTAATTAGATGTGTGTATGGTCTTTTAATGTAGTACTTAAAATCAGACTTTCAGTCTTTTAACATCTAACTAAGATAGTAAAATACTCTCCTTTTAAAATGTTTGCTGTGTACGGGTATTTTGGTGATTGAAACAGTTCTCATAAATTACGGTAATTTTTGCTGATCGGGTAAGTGTGAATCCACCTACTGAGATGCAGATGGGTTAAATGAAGGCAATCTTTTCCCCCTACCTGTCATGCCATCAAAGAAAATGAAGGACACGAAAGGTACTAATTTTGGAGAGAAATTTAGCCGCGAGACAAGGAACAAATTTAGGGGAGGTGTCTACAGTCCGGTCACGGGGTGCTGAGCCTGTACTCCTGGGGAAGGCAACAGGGGGCACTCTTAACCAGACAATGCGTCATTGCTTCACACCTGCTGCTAAAGGATGGCCAGGGATTTGTAAGTCCAGATTTTTGTAGGTGAGGTAAGGGGGTCGATATCCACCAGAAGGCCATCGTACACCTTTAACGACCGGATTACGATTGGGTTTTGATTCAAGAGAGGAGTCGATATGGAAATTTTAAATTTTGACCTTTTCCAGATAAAGGTCCCAAAGTGGTGATCAGACGTTTGCTCCGGGCTTTTTTTTTTCAGTCAAAGATAGAATAAGTTACGGCTTGCATTTAAAAAAAAAAGCTCCATATTTTATTGTCCGAAACAAAGGGGAAACGGAAGCTACGATTCAGTCTCAGATTAGTTTGAGGTTACCTGGTATGGGTTATGTATATGTATATTGTTATTTTCATGGTCAAAGTTTGGAATCCATTTAGATTTCCAGGTGATTAGACATTAGGTCAAGGCTTTTTTCCAGCAAAGGTACATGTAGAGTTAGTTTGGGCTTGTGTCACGATTCAATCTAACATTAGTTTGAGGTAGCTAAGTTTGGGTCAGGCCTATGTATACTGTTATTTTCATGGTCAAAGTTTGGAATCCATTTCAAGTAAAGAAATTGACCACAGAGAAATGTTGTCAATGTCTCTGTCGTATGATCCATGATGTGTAGTCTGAAAAGTAAAATTGAAATTGCTTGGTGAGTTGTCAGATACAATATCAGTCATCCTAGTGATCGGCCAACAAATGGCATTAAATTCTAAGCTGTAAGAGTTTGTCGATTGAGACTACTCTTTGCTTAGAGGAAAGTGACAAATCGACTAATCAGTGAGTGTGAAAACTGGGGTTAAACAGTCACAGGGCTGAGAGACAAGAATTATACATTTACAGTAGCCTGCTTCAAGCTGTCAAATTATTATGACCAATTGCAATCCATATTTCGTGGAGGCCTATTAATCCAGACCGAACTCACCCAAAAGTTTTAGATTGGGTTTAAACCCTGTCCAGGGGTCCATAACACAAAGGTTTGCAATTAATTGCAAAATGGCAAATGCATATCAATTGTTCAGGGGGTACATGTAGCTGCCCTAGAACCCCCTATAAGCCCCTGGAGACATAAAGTCCTAATACAGGGATACTTTATAAAACCAAAATATAGTGTCAGACGATTATTACAAAAAAGGGAGATGTTGCACAAAATGCCTCTTGGTTTGACTTTGGCACAACTTTTCTGTGACCTCGGCCACGATATATAGGACATCTCTCTAGGCCCCTGGAGACACGATATAACAGGGCTATATAAAACCTGAATTATTACGGACAATTGCTCATCGCATTCAGTGTCCTGGCCTCATTACTATACAGGAAGGATGAGCGCCATACTATATTTGGACAATAACCCCCCCCCCCCCAAAAAAAAAAGGTAACTTCCCCAGAGTGAAAAATATCAGGGGCATTACTAGCCTAGATAATCCCTACCAAGATTATTAAAAAAAAAAATTAGTTGATCTTCTAAAGCGCATTGCAAGACCGTATCTAAATTTTACAATGTGCAATGGTTGAAGTCCTTTGAAACATTTTTTAAATGCACATCATTGTGGAGCGGAGATAAATTTCTTTATTTGTGGGTTTTTTTCAAAGTTTTGACCACATATAGTACCATAAGGTCAACATAATCTTCTCATTCGTTAGTACAATACACGGTTCGCAATAATTACAAGTGCTCAATCTCACTCTTGGGTTTTTGCTCTTGGTTGCATGGTTGCTAGGACAGCATATAAACACACATACCCCGCCCATCCCATGGCTTCAAGAGATAAGATTTGAACTTTCCCTAAAAAAATTCAAAAATGATGATTTACAAATATAAGCATTAACTGTAAAAGTTACAGATAATGTTATTTATTTAGGGTACTGTACTTGAAATAATTTTTCACTTAGAATGTGTGAATAAGAATAAAGCATTACAATTTCAAAATTGGCAATGTACAGAGAAATCTATAATCACTGTTTTTATGCTCAAATTAGCAATATTTTTTTATTGAATTTGTAATCATCATTAATGTATTAATTTAATGTTATTTTGAAAATGTATAAAACATGGATTTTCTCATGTTAGAATATGAGTGATGTAAAAATATAATAGTGCCAATTTCAGGACAAAAAGATTATTTATTGTGTATTCCATGGCTGCTAAGGGGTTAAAGAAACAGAAAGTCTTTAGGGTATAAGGGGGTCTAGAGAGGAAAAGGGGGATGTCTAAGAACTAGCTACGGGTCAGTTAGATGAATCAGGGTGAAACGCAACAGCTGGGGGCTATGTGATCTACATCAACTACGGGAAAGATTCATCACGAGGGGCACACTCGCAAGTAGCCCTTTACTTTCATCCTTCTATCTTTGTCTCTCTCACTCTCACTTTCTACATTTTCCTCTTTATTCCTTTTATTTTCCCTTGCACTATCACTCTTCTTTCTCCATCTCTCTTTTTCTTTCTCTTTTTATATCAGCATTGTTCAGTATGCTATTTTTTTCTGTTTGTATAACAGGCGTTCTCTCTACATCGATGCCTATTTCTTTACCCCTTTCCCTTTCTCAACCTATCTCTCTTTCTCTCTCTCTATCTTTCTCTTGATATTCTTTCTTTCTATTAAAAGATGAAGACCTTGTACACCTCTATTCTTTTTTTTTAATTTTTTTTGTAGTATCTTGATGGTTATCACATCACTACCATAACTAGCTCTTCTCTGTACCTTCCTCCCTCCCCTCCCTCACCCTTGAGCATAGGATATGGGTGGTTGTGCATGGTTGCTCTTCTGATTACAAATTTCCACCCCTGCTTAACATGCATGCTTCCTCTTCCTTGTACCTCAAATAAAATTTCCTTCTGTTTTTATTTAGTCTCCTCCTTAATAAAGCAATGAATACCATTTGTAGACCCCACTCTTATGTTTTTGAGGGGGAGGGTGGTCCAGAACGTATTTATAACGGTTTGAATAGATTAGGGCCAATGTTAAATTCAACATTTTGAGGGCCAGACAGTTCAAATTTTGCGGACCCAGTTGAACTAAGCACAGGCCCTGCCATATTGTACATATAATATGCAATGTAGACAATCAAATCTGTCATTATACATGTACATGTAACCCTCTTGATGAAATTGGTCAGCTTTTCAAATTACCTCTAGATTATTATCAGATTAAGCACATCCACATGAGTTGCAGGGGTTCTAAAAACTTAACTTACAATAGGTCTGATGGGGTAGGCCTGTATTTTTTCCATTCTTTTTTTGTATTATAAGTCCATACATGTACATGCACAGACAAGCACAAAACGTACACATAGTTGGGACAACACAGTAAAAAAAAAATTGAAAAAGAAAGAAGGGGAAAAAAAAAAAAAAATCTGAATCCTTTCTGACCACATAAGCAACTATATTTGAAGGAACAAATCTTTGTACAGCAAAAATTAGACTTACAGACTTCACACATCTACACTTTCAAATCATGTCAATCTAATTGTCGCTTTGTAAATAATTCAATTCCTTTTTAGATTCAGTTAATAAGAGCCAATTGTCCCAACTTCACTTCCAGTTAACGGAATCGATGAAATGATAAGAAATATCTTGTGATCAATCAAGGTGACGATTCCAATGAAATTAGACCAAAAAGGGAAATAAATCATGACCGTCGACTCCAGCATATCAGTATTGGCCCGGCATTGTCTGCAGCTATTACTTGCTTAATTTGGGGGAACAGCTGCAAAACTGAATCACAGATTCCCGTTGATCACGCCATTACCACAGAACGATTCATTCCGGAAAAGTTGCTTCGACCTTTCCGGCAAACTTTTGGCATGGAACGGGTCCAAATTTGGTGTTTATATCTGTTCAAGCTACATGCATGTAGAATAAATATGGATGTGAATTGCTAGACATACAACCTGTCTGATATAAATTATTCCTAAGTCGTTACGACCAGAAAAAAAGAAACTTCAGCTTATACAGTATTGTGAACAACACCAAAGGATGGATAAAATGCTAACACCTAAGGAGTGCCGTGGGGTACCTACCAGTGTGGAGTCTGGACTTTGGGTCCTCATGCTCACTTTCAATCTAACAGACACACTCAGACATAAAACACAGAACAAACAGAGACCAAACAGAAAATTTTTATGAACTTCACCAAACAAAAGATCAAATAGTTCAATCTGAGGTGCAACCATTGGGTACCTACCTGCGTGGAGTTTTGGCCCTCGTGCTTACTTACATACTTTTATTCTTCTAACAGACAAACTCAGACATAAAACACAGAACAAACAAAGATCAAACAGAAAATTTTTATGAACTACACCAAACAAAAGATCAAATAGTTCAATCTGAGGAGCACCATGGGGTACCTACCAGCGTGGAGTCCGGTGTTTGGGCCCTCATGCTCACTTTCTCCTCCCGGTCTTTACAGCTAGGCACTTCAATGGGTTCTGTGTGAGTGAAACTCAGGATCTTGACACCTAGAGAGGTGGATGTACATGAGATTAAGATAGAGGGAAAGAGGGAATGAGAGGGGGAGAGAGGGGAGGTGAAAAAGGGTAGAGAGAGAGAGAGAGAGAGAGAGAGAGGGGAAGGAGAGATTGATACAGAATCAGAGAAAGTGACAGTTGGAGAGTAAGATAGAGGAAGGAGAGATGGATATACAAAGAGAGAAAGAAGGACAGGGAGAGAGAGAGGGACAGAAAGAAAGGGGAGAGAGGAAATGAGAGATAAAAAGGAATAAAGTACACTCATTAGTTTCATTGTTTTTGAAGCATAAGTCATAAGGATGAATGATATGAGTAATTGATACGTAGTGCCATTTCTATATTTGGTTAGATGTAATATATATTTCCTCATTACCATCAAAGCCACAAAATAATAATCATAGGCAAAATGTAATCAAACAAGACTATTTTAGTTTTTTTTTAAATTTATATAATTTTTAAACACCATTGTTATACTACTTCATGGAATCTTACATATTTTTGTTACAATCTACATCAAATATGTGCTTTTTCTCTGTTAGATCTACATGTAAGGCAGGTGTGCAATGAAGAGTTCGCTTCAATTTGTGTTTATTATGACAGTGAAACGCAAAAAACAAGATGAATCCTCGACCGCGCACGGTCGAAATTTATGCCTCCGCCATTGCCAGATCAGAAATACACAGCACATTCATCTATTGATTTTCCTTTATACAAAGACATCTTTGACCTTGACCTTTGACCTTGTGACCCCAAACCTTATTAGATCATAGTCCTTCCTAAATTTTTTACCTACACACTCCAAAATATAATAAAATCGTCTTCATATAGCGATAACTAACACAATACATGAAATTTCACAATTTGACCTCTGTGACCCTTGACCTACATTCTCCAAAATCTAATCAGATCATCTTTCTATGATGATACATACCATCCCCAAGTTTGAAGTTGATATCTCAAGTGGTTCTTAAGATAATGCGATAACGAGCTTAATACATGGAATTTCACAATTTGACCTCTGTGACTCTTGACCTTTGACCTACATACTCCAAAATCTAATCAGATCATCTTCCTATGGTGATAAATAACATCCCCAAGTTTGAAGTTGATATCTCAAGTGGTTCTTGATATATCGCGATAACGAGCAAATGGGACGGACGGACGGACGGACGGACAGACGGACGGACGGACGGACGTACGGACGGACGGACGGACGGACGGACAACCCGAAAACATGATGCCTCCGGCACCACCTTCGGTGGCGGAGGCATAAAAATTGCATGATTTTGTTGGGGTGCTGAATGTTTTGTAAATTGTATGTCTGTTCCGTGAAAAAGTACAATATATGTATCTACTTTATTGAAAATAAAAGATGAGAAATATATATACCAAGTGTTTATTTTGGAATGATTTGTTCTTTCAGATAGTACTTTTTTTAGATTTATATGCAGTATACCCTTTCATATTTATAAGTAAAACAAGAGACCCACCTTTTTAACCCCTCACCAAAAATAGGATATGATCTAAACACTTGGCATCTCAGACTTTGTTTTTCATTATTTTACCGATTGAGCAGCCAATCTAAACATAGTAAAAGAGTTATATTAAAAAAAAAATTGTTTGAAAAAACCTCTCAATTGAATCCTCCCATGTCACATTTACATATGACCATTGTTTTGCACACTCAAATCAAAACTCTCTAATGCAAATTTCGTTGGACTTCTGAAGGAGAATGTGATATTTTCACCTGCCACTTCTGACTTGGGATGATTTTTATCTTTATTCTAATCTTCAATAATTGAAAGGGGAACTTTTAAATGTGTCAAAACTTTTTTCTTCTTCTCTGGGGGAATGTGATTCAATGAAGAGCGCTGAAGGCTGTTGATGCAATTACTCACAACCTAATAACGTGGATACAAACAAGGTTTGGCACATACTCGATAAAAAGCATAATAAAAAACAAAATATCTAAACTTCACATGAGTCACATTTTACCAGCTTTGAGCCAGGGAAAACATAGTTGCTCATGAACCGGATTTTCTCTCTCCACTTTTCCCCTGAGAATCTTGCCAAAATTTGTCATATCCCATGTTTCCATTTTATGGAAACTATGATTTGAAGCATGTTTTCAGTTTGATCTCCATGTATATGCAAGGTTAGGTAAAATGTACAATTCAATTTAAATTGTAAGTAATCAAGTTACTAGAACATTCTCAAAAACATTGTCTCTCCAACATGTATATCTCACTGCATAATTTCCATAACATCAAAGAGAGCTTTGAGAGGTCTTTCTTGCTTCTCCTTTCCATAATTAAAAGAGATATTTTCTTTAAAGATGTTTCAGGTTGGGGATGCCTGTTAGTTTAATCCAATGGGCCCCCAAAAAGCTCAAACTTGTAGGAAACTCATATAAGCTGTACCATATAAGCCTCTGAAAACCTGAAATCAGGCAACAGTCTGTATGTAGCTTTAAATTGAGAAAATTTGGGCCTGGGGCTCTAATTTGGGAGACCATGTGCTCTGGGCACTTTTGGTGTTCGGCCTTGTGTATAATTGTGGATCAAATTAAATTCATGAATGTCCCAAATTATTCGTGCACGCTGACAAGCACATTCTTGTTGAATTCGGGTCGAAAGATGAATAACATGAAGCATGGGTATTTCACAATTTTTAATGTATCATGATAATACCGGTTTCTTATGAGGTGCTTTACAAGTTATACCAAAGTGCATTACCACCCCGGTCATTGGATTCAATTACGATCCAGTGCAAGTTTTCCACTGGGAGCATTCCAACTGGTTGCCTGTTAAGCAAACACTTGCTAACCATATGAACATTCACACCCTACTAGGGTACCTACCCTGGGTGGGGTGAAGCACATCAATAAAATGCCTTGCTCAAGGAACATAGAGCCACCGTAGGGACCCTATCAGGGTGCCTATTCTAAAACCATGGGCGAGGTGAAGCATTTAGATAAACTAATTTTCTCAAAGAACATACCAGCCATCCTGGGGACACTTTCAGGGTACCTACTCTAACACCCTGGGTGGGGTGAAGCATGTATATAAAATGCCTTGCTCAAATAATATAGGAGCCAAACCACGGACGAAACCCAAGACCTTTGATTCAGAGTCAAGTATGACAAAGAATTATACCAACCCATGCACAGGCATTATAGAGTTGCTGTTGTCCCAAGACAATTGGGCCAATAAAATGCTGTGTCAGAGCTGAAGGTGGATTCGCACCTGTCCCCAGTCAAGTAATCAGCTACAATGACACTCCTAGATGAATATGAACGCATCAAGAAGAACATTCTTGATGAACCCAGCTGGGAGTATGTGTCATTGCATCTCTGGAGTGGGCGTGTAAGGTTCAGCTAGAGGTTTAGCTACCCTGTGTTTTGACATGAGCAATCAATGTCATGTATCAAGCTTGAGGTTTCAACCGACCTCGTTGCATCGCTGGGGAATCGTAAGCCCTCTCTGGGCTTTCACATCGGATTCATCAAATGTTTGCTTGGAGAAAGTTTGTTGACACCTGTTGACTCTTTGCCTTCATCCCAAAAATAATAACAATGGGCATTTATATGCATCATTTAACTTGAACAAGTATTCTGAAATGCACAATTACTTTGCATCTATGACATGTATGACTTGATAATGTGTTTAGCTCTCTTTTGACTCCTGTCTTTTCCTTTCACCCAAAAAAGTAAATATTAAATAAATATGATTTTGCATCTACGAATGCGTCATCTGCGTGAATCTTTAACTGCTATTCTGAAATGTAGAAGGAAATATAAAGGAGGGGATATAATTGAAAAATGAATGTCATACCCATACATCAAGCTGTACTTACAAAAAACATTTCTTCAACTTGGATTTAAATCCCTCCAATGATTTTCAAGTTCTTGGATCCATCGGCAGTTTCTTCCAGATAATGGATACTTAAGAATCTTTCCCAACATATAATTTATGATCCTGGAGTCTTAAAGGGATGCAGTAACATTGAATGATATTCAAATCACATTTATTCGATTTAGCTTATTTTGCCAACATAATTATAAACACTTAGGTAAGTCTGGTATCTCTTCAAAATTGCAAGCTAATTGCTTGCTTTACCTTTGAGATATCAATGATTTCATACTCAAAATTTATAAACCGACACCGGATGGTTTATAAAACCATGTGCTTTTCCACACACCCATTTCCTGCTGTAAAGTCCCCCGTCTCTAGCGGCCTGGTGCGCCTATCAGAAGAGGGTACTGGTGTTCAGCTGTATGCTTGGCATTGTTTGTTACACTGTTTTAAGGTAGTAAATGACTTCCATTTGATCTGAAACTTTCAGTAGTTTGTTTTTACTGTTGGATCAATATAATTTTATTAATCTTGATATAATTGTTCTTGTTTTTGAAAGCTACTTAATCCCTTTAATGGGTAAACGTATTTCCTCTACCCACCTCCCACCCTCCCCTACCTCTCTTAATTTATCTATTGATTTATCTTCTTTCTCATTGTAAATCTTGTTTTTGTACAATTGCATGTACATTTTTCCTTTCAAATTTAATTTCATCTTTTCAATCAGCCTAGGTTCTATCAGGGGCCAGGTATTATGTTTTTGACATGACCAATCAATATCAAGGAGCTTGGGGTCTCTCCATCTGAACATCACTGGGGAGAATGAATCCTCATCGGTTGTCAGTTCAAATCTATGACTTGGATAACTGTTTACCCTTCCTCTCCTTTCATTTATTCATCTATCTATTTATATCATTCCATTTTGATATAACAGGGCTGAAGACTGGAGGATGTCTGTTATTTCCCTTTTATTTGCTTTTCTTTCATTCCTGTTCATCTACATATATTATGTACTGACATGGGTGCAGCTCGTTGTTTCATTTTCGGACAATGACTATCCAGGTATAGGAAATTTAAGTGTTCGGAACAACAAACCTTTGGACAAATGAACCTTCGGAACAACGAGCTGTAACCATTGACATGCCCAATCAATATTAAGGAGCTTTGGGGTCTGGGGAGAATGAGTCCTCTTCGTTTGTCAGTTCAAATATATGAGTTGGAACACTGTTCACCCCTCCTTCCCTGTCATTCATCTATCTCTATCTATCTATCTATCTCTATCTATCTATCTATCTATCTATCTATCTATCTATCTATCTATCTATCTATCTATCTATCTATCTATCTATCTATCTATCTATCTATCTATCTATCTATCTATCTATCTATCTATCTATCTATCTATCTATCTATCTATCTATCTATCTATGTATCTATCTATCTATCTATCTATCTATCTATCTATCTATCTATCTATCTATCTATCTATCTATCTATCTATCTATCTATCTTTTTATCTCACTTCCTTTCAATAACACATAGCTGAAGATTCAAGAAATTTTGTTCTGGAATTGATTTTTCTTCACTTGGTGCACATATGATAATTATCATTTGCATAAAAGATCCATGATCAACTAAAAAAATATAATTGTTATTTATGTAGGTTAATATGTCCATCATGAGGAACTTGTGCACATGTGTATGTCAATTAAAAATAAAAAAAAAAAAGAAAAAAAGAAAAAAAAACGATGGAGAAGAAAAAGAAGTTCTATCTAAAATGATATGGACATCTACACAATCTATCTCTACATGTATGTCATCTTTACTTAAACACAGGCTTCGAAGGGTCTCCGAACCACCATCTGTAAGGAGAAAACACTAATTATCCATATATTGTTATAATTCTTTTCTTTTTTTATTATTTAAATGATCAGAAAAATAGGATTTTATTCATTTTCGTCCCTTTCTGACTTGTTTTTTGAAATCTAAATCAGTAAAAAAAAAAAATCTCTTTACACTCTAGATAAGTATTCAATTAATTTTCCCTTCATGGGACCCCAATCTAAGTTAGGAGGCACCTGCGATTTATTTCCAAAGTCTTTCTCTTTATTTATTTACGTGTATCCCAATATAGCTCTCGAGAAAACCTTCATGACAATTAAGACTCCTGAGTCATTAGCGCACTAAACACGGAAACCAGGGCTTTTCCTTTTCTAAGCTTGGCATGCAAAACTTTAGTCTGAATGAGAAATTATTTTAGAGGCCATGCATACCTTGTTGTATCCCCTCTGTTTATAGCTAATTTTTTAATGATTTTTTTTTGTTGAGAGTTAGAAGGTTGTTATCTCATATATAATTTTACCTATGCAATGTAGTTAATGCCTTTTGTTTCTCAGTTATATGTTATATGTGTAGGTTTTCTGACGTCGATTGGGGCTATCCCTTATAAAAGAGTACTGTAAACGTGGAAATTTTCGCGGTACATTAATTTTCGCGGATTTCGCGCAAAGATCGTACGGCGCGAATTTAAAAACACGCGAATATATGAGCATGATTGCGTTCGTACGTAAATGCAGCGCGAATTTAAAAACCCACAAATACGCTTTGAGGCCTCTAAGCGCCAAAAATTAATCACGCGAAAATAACAGCGAATACAGTATACACGAAACTGTGTCTTTGAGGGTTGGTTGTACAACCTTTTAGATCTGAATGTGTACAATGCAGGACTGGTGCGTGCAAGCTGCACAGCGGTGTTGTGGACCGGATGAACTAATTCCCCATTATTACGAAGAATAACAGGGAAGCGGTATATCCGGCATAAAATCCTGGCATATATTCACGCAAGGGGCCATGGCTTTATCATTTGGTAAGTCGCCTTACATTCCTTACACACCTCTGTACCCCTGAGCACTAAAAGAACCTGCAGGTGACCAGATTAACATCCTTGTCTTTACGAAGAGGTTATAACCTGCACAGATGTAGCCCTCCTACACGTGGGACCTCTATTTCACGTCCTATCCGAGGGACAAGAACTTATTTTTCTAAAATGTGACTAATCATATCAAAATAAGACACAAGTCGCCAGAAAAGAGTCAAGGATATCATTAGAATAAGCAAATTATTTTTTTTACTTTGCCCACATTGTTTTTACTCAGCTTTTTTTACAGAGCACACATGAAACATTGAAGATTAATAAAATCAAAAAATATTTTCCCCAAATTTGACATTTTTTAAATCATTGTCGACTTTCTTGACCCTTTGCTGAGTTTGCTCGGCAACTTGTTTCTCATTTTGATAGGATGAATCACAAATAATCTTCTATACTTCAGGGTTAAAGACAAACCTGTGTCAAGATCAGCCACTCCTGAAGACATTTCTTTGTGGTTCTTGACGATGGATTCCCGCTCCAGATGGCGTGGGTCTGGTAACGTCCTGCTCTTCCGCCTCTTGCTTCCCTTGCGTCCCGTCGGGTAGCCATCAGCTGAACTGACTGACGATCTCTGTATGGTGCAAATAAAGAGACAAAGAGCAAAGAAAACCATGAATGAGAAGTCATGATACATAGTTCAATGGTAACATTGTGTTTAAATGGTCTTGTATCTTGTATCATGTTTTAAGTCATTGCATGGACAATTTTCTACAATGGCAAGAGAAATAATAAATGAGATATTATTGCTGATCATCTCTGTCTTATTCCTAAGAGGAAAAGATCAAGAATAAATGAATAGACATGAACTTACTGAAGACCTCTGTATAGAGTGCAAACAAAGAGACAAAAAGAAAAGGATCAGTGAATAAGGAGACATAATGGCTTGATTTTAAATCAGATCTAAAAGAAAAATTGACAAATGTTCTTCTAAAAACATATCTATGTATGGCCATGCATTTTGAACTCGCCCCCTTTTGTGTTACACCACCTAAATCAGGATCAAAGTGTCATAACTTTTTAAATATTAACTCTAACCCTACAAATTTATAAATTTTCAGGAAATGTCCTTTAGATTTCAAAATGCCATCCACTACAATGTAGGGTGAAGTAGTAACATACTTTAATTAAAATATTGAATTTTTTGGGCCCTAAATTTTTTTACTGCAGCCCCCAATATTTTTTCTCCCTTTGATCCAGGTCGTAATTGCCCACATATTTGAATTGTTCTTGAAATTTCCTTTCAGAAAATATGTAGTTATAGGGGGTTTAAAAAAATTCTTAACCGTAAAAGGGCCCAAATATTTTGGTCAACATGGGTCGGGGAGGGAGTCGCCCCCTCCTCAAGATCTTGGTCATGGTGGGGCCAAAGTTTATAAAAACTTGCATGTAGCTGGGCTTTCTTATAATGAATAAGCTCACAAAGTTTCAGGCCCCTATCTCAAGTAATTTTTGAGTTATCTGCATTTATGTAACGTCGCTTCACATACAGCGGGAACTGTATTGAGTTACTTTATGTACAATACACAGTCAATAGGGAAATTGTCATTTTAAAGCGTAACAAAACCACCCTTTTTAGGTAGCGAGTTCAAAACACATGGCCGTATACTAAAAAGCAAAGATGCAAACAATAATGAGTCTTTGCAATTTCATGGATGGATTTTCAGTCATATTTTAATGTGAAATTGTTCCCAAATTCCTGAAAAACCTCACAGAATAATCTAAACAGCCAAAATTGGCAACAAATGCGAGTCTGTTGATAAACAAGGATTATGCAGATGATAAATCTTCAGCAATTGTCTGATGGCCTATGGCAAGCCAATATGTCAATCAGGCAAACAAAGTGTCAAATTTTGACAAGCTTGCAAGTTGAAATTTGATATTACCAACACATGATGACCATGTAAACAGATGTGTTGAAAAATTAAAAGTCTGCTTGGACTCCTTTTTATTCATACTTCAAGAGTTTATCTGATATCAGCATGAAACTTACATTAAATACAGCATATTACAATTAACACAGTTAATAGTTCTCTTGGTGTGGTCACCTTAGTAGAATTAACTTTACACACGAAAAGTATGGCCATGATAGGACAAATGCAGAGCTAAAACATTAAAGTTTAAAGAACTTTACGAGCACAGTGTAAATTCAAGAACAAAATAAAGCGGTTTGATGTTTTTTGTTTGTCTACATGTATAAACCATTTGAGTATAGATTAATACATTTCTCAAGAAATGAACCGTGAAGGACAAGGAAATGACATTGAAAAATGGGTCATTTAGAGAAAATATTATTTTACTCATTGTGCAGGCTACATTGTGTACCAAAACTTTCTATGCAAACATACTCTGACTCAAGCCAATAACTTAGACACTCTGTGCAAAAATAGTTTAAATAAATTAATAATTATATAATATTAGTTAGGCCAAAAGTTTACATTTACCAGGACGTTTCTGTAAAAAGAATGATGACCTACAAAAGATCATGATTCTGCTCATCAAAATATATTTGTGCTAACACAACAATTTGGTATCAAACAATGAACCAGCCATGCTCATTTATCCTACTGGCATTTCATAAAGACTGAAGTTATATTCATAATTATAACTATAATTGTCGTTGGAAAAAAATTAAGAACTTGATATCTACCCAAGAAGCAAACAAAGTTTGTAAATCATGTCATTTGTAATATTAGAGGCAGATTGTTTGTTGGATTTTTAGATTTTCTAGAAACTGTCCATTTTCCCTTTCATATCAAAAGCAATTCAAATGCAGAATTAAGAAATAATATTGCTTTTTAAATATGGAAAAAGACTTACAATGTAGAAGTTAAATTTAATAATTGTAACACAGATTATGTTAGCATTCCACGTATGTCATTACATTTATGTTCTAATGTGTATATTTCTAAACATAAAATATTCTGAATCTTTGTTAAAGCTTTTCCTTTTTAATGAATACATCTACATGTATCTCTAGTTACAAAAAGAATGAACAGGTTGATTGATTAGCATTCTAAACATTTTTTTTGAAAAGACAATCCATTCATATGTTTTTTTTATAATTACATAACTTTAGATTAACACTCTCATAAACAAAGTTGTACAGATCAATATTCACTATCGCCCTTCATAAATTTGATCATCTGTTTGTGTAATCAGGCACAGAAAAAATAAATTGTTAATGGATGTCAATCTACTGCTTAACATTAATAGACTGCAATTGACAAGAGTGTTGTGAGAGTGGTAGAAGATACAAAAGATAGGGAGAGAGAGGGAGAGAGACTTGTAGAAATGGGAGAGGGAGATAGATAAAGGCAGAGAGACAGAGAGAGAAAGATGTAGAGAGAGAGAGAGAGAGAGAGAGAGAGAGAGAGAGAGAGAACAGGAAAGAAGATAGTTTTTCATATCTGACTTGAAAAAGAAGACATTTGACAAAATCTAACTTCTTAATCCTAAACTTGATGTTTGGCAGACTTAGATTGTTGATAAAAATCAATTTTCTGACTCTGCATGATTTACAAAATACAATGTTTTATTTGAAAATAGTTAAAATTATTGAACTTTGAAGCAATATTAATTGGCAAGTAGTGAAAAATCTATTCAATTAAATAATCTGAATTTTGAATTCAATGGAATAAATACCAATCTACTGAGATAACCATGTAGATGCATTTAAGTTAAATGAGTTGTCATTACAATAATTGTAACAATAATTGTTTTTGAGGTCCTAAAAACTGTCCATCGTCATATTTTTGGCAAGATAGAACGTTTGAAAGAGGTGCTCATTTTCTGATACATAATAACAAATTTGTGAAAAATAGTTTTTCCATTAAAAAAATACTGTAAATGCAGTTCATGATGATACAGTAATTAATGCTTGTCAAAGCAGAACATGTGATTCTTCCCTGACTTACAGGATATCGATTTAAATGGGGGATGCTAGACTACATGACATAGAATTATCCGGAGTTAATTGAGATTAATTGCAGAGAGATGGGTAATTACAGCAGGAAACTAATAAAAGAACAAACCCATTGCTTCCCAAAAGGCCTACTGTATATAGACTTCACTCAGCTTTGGGATATAAAATTCATCGTACCACTCATTAGATGATTATAGATTATTATCTTTAATCCTCCTATCTGAAAGAATAATATTCAGATCATTGATGGATATGAATGTTGAGATCATGTGTTTTTCATGACTTGTAGAAGAAAGTTGATTATTTGTAAATTTAAATGACATATCTGAATGATTTTATTCTGTCTATTACAGTTTGTAACAACAAAAGGAACCAACTGATCAATACCCCTGAGAATGAATTAACCAAGATAACTTGAGATTAAACTCTTTAGATATAGAAATTTGAAATTTGAAAAATAGAAGTAAAAAAAAATACATGCGATGGTTTTCCTCATTAGAATTCAATTTTTGTGTGGACACAACAGTTTGCCATTGCTTTGTTTGTCTTGCAATATTGCCATAATCATTCTTTAATATGGACGTTTGACATTGAATATTCAAAGAAGAGAATGTAGCTTACTCTTTTCTCTCGTACTACAAATCACCATAACGACAACCGTCCGAATCTTCCACGCACTGCAACGCTGACCAAACGGCATGGTACACAAGGCATGTTGGATAATAAGATATCAAATTAAACCAAATAATCCTTTTCCTTTCCACTGCTGTTCCACACTGTGTTTGTTGCTTCACCAGATGGGAATTAGTCCCTAATATCCCGTAAGCTTCGTGGCCTCCAAAGATTAAGTTCAAAGACACTCAAATTTACAAGCACAAGCAGCTGAAGTGCATCGTACATTCTTTAGTCCTAACAAAATGTGTTGTGAACGTCCTCAAGCGTAGAATAATTCTCAATAAACTTCCTTATTCACTATTGTTTATGAAAACACATGATCCAACTACCTTAGTGGATAAGTTTCAGTTTCTGAAGATTTGAAAAGAGAATGAGCCATTTAGTGAACCTTGGTATGCAATATTGATGACAACACACATTGAAACCGAAGAGTAAAGGTCTTGCACTAAAGCCTCTTACGATGATGAAATAATATCAACCACTCAAGTACAGGTATAAGTATTAATAAGTACATCGAATGTCTGACTTGGCACTTCCGGAAACTTCACGGATATGATCTCAAACAGATAATCTTTTCAAAGAATAGAATACTAGATTATTCCAAATTCATTTTTTGTTGTTCATATCACACCAGTGCTGTCCATGTTAATAATCCACAGAATATGTAAATCTCTTAAGGTAAATAGTAAACAACAGGTGCTTGTCTTTCAAACAAACTACATGTAATTCAAGAGAATCAACAAGAAAAAAAACAAAACGGTTGTGTCACTCCAACAATGTTCCTTTAGCGCTTATGCCGCAGAAAGGACTACAGGGTAATAATGCGATGTATCAATTCTGAAAAATGAATCCCTCAAGATCAGACTCAATCCCGATTACGATCAAATGACGGATTCAACTGCGTCGCAGCAAGAGACCCAACTTCAAGAGGTATTTCCAGCCGCAAACCTTGACTCGTCGCAGAGGCACGATGAAGCACTTTTAGTCACCAATTGGACAGACGGGTTGGATCAATCCGCGACCCTTCCAGGCGAGAGACAAGAGCTGAAGAGGAGAGGGGGGCAACGAAAGCCACCCGGTAGCATGACAGAGCAGTAGCCAGCTTTTCAGATGCCTCTCTTGAAAAATCTAAATGGATGACGCATCAATCAGGACTAGCCTGAATCTACAGACCTCTTGCATTAAGACTTGAAAGGCAATGCCATGAGGTGGTTCTAGAATATGTTTCTAGAAAATGTTGTTTACAAGTGAACAATTAGCATTATCTCTATTTCATCTGTTGAAAGCCGCAAGAGTGTTAACTTAATGAGAAGGGGAATTAATTATCACCCTCCTGGCTCTCTCTTAAGAATGCCTTCTTCTGAGAAATTGTTTTAACTTCAAGAAAGTCAAAATGTTAGAAGGCAGAGGATAACAACATGCTTCAAAATAATGGAAAACTATGTTTGTGCTAAAGCAGATTGGTATCCATACCCCACACTCAACCCTACCCTACCATAACCCAAGTCAGCAGCTATCGCCATAAACCATATCACCCATTATGTCAATGTAACCCTATACCTTCTCGTGTTGATATGAAATTAGCAACACATATAATATTCTTTTTTAAAACTAGCAAAATGAAGTACATGTATGATTTTTCCAGGTTTTCATACGCAAGGGGCCAGATGAATCACTGAATTTATTGCCACTATATCCGATTTAAAAAAAGGTCAGTGCTCTCGTTCATTCTGTCTTACTTCTCGTTTCATCCCGTCACTATTTTTTTTTAAACGTTTGTAAAATTTTACAGCAGTACAAGAAAGGTCTGGTACAAATCGACAAGCGAGACTACCGAGAATGACAGCTCGTAACTGTGGAAGGAAGCAACCCTATAGAGAATACTGCATGTTGATTGGTGGATGATGACTCGGACTTACCCCCAATGGTGATGAGGTAGGAGGGGGTACCTGATCAGGTGACAGGGATTGAGGGGACAGGTAGAGAGAGGTCCTTCCATCTGCTGACTAGGGAAAGTTTGGAAAGAAACATGTTCCTACCAGATCTTTGAAATAAATCTAAACAACGAAGGAAACTGACAAGAAATACAGTAATATGAAATATTAGCAAAGAAAATGGGAATCCATCAGGATTCAAACCCAAGACCCCCTTGTATAGATAAAATGCTGTCCATGAGGAACACGCATGTACTGTATCTCTTTCACTCTCTCTTTCTCTAATGCGGCGGTCACAACTCATCGTAGGCTATGGGGCACGTGCCATCAATGTAGCCTGCGTCGCATGTACAATGGTCGTTGGTCAATTTCTGCTATTCCTGCGTTTCTGTAGTAAGGGTATTGGAAAAACTTCCTGCACGTCGTACATGCAACGTGCCTCCGAGGTACCTGCGCTGCACAATTTTTCTACGAAATCCATCGTAGGGAGTTGCACGTCGAAGGTACGGCGAGTTGTGACCTACGCATTACTCTCTCTCTCTCTCTCTTTCTCTCTCTCTCTTTCTCTCTCTTTCCCTCCCTCTCTCTATCTCTTTCTCTCTCCTTCTCTCTATCTACCCGTCTTTTAACCCCTATCCTTGAGACAATAGGAAATTGCTTGTTGAGTGTGGAACTTTAGGGAAATTGGTTCATCTTCAAGACCACGCTCATCACTGCTCCAAATCTTCTCTCCTAATACCCTCAAATCTTTTTCTTTCTGCAAGTATTTCCCTAGGCTTTTCTATGATCAGATGACAAGTGTATTACTTTTAAAAATCTATTTCTGACACACGTATTGTGAATTTTCTGCATGAATAGACATACATGTACAAGGTCTTTGTCTTAATCATCAAATCACAAATAAAAATAGATGGTTTGAGTGAATATAACCTTCCATCCTTTTCTTATTTTTTTTTTATAGCTTCATTAAATTTTATTGCAGAAATTTATAGCAATTCACAGTATGTTATATAGGTCACTTAAAACAAATTCTCCACACCATGAAGTATTCAAGCCAGTTTACATGTATGGTGCATTTCAGGAAAAAAAAGTATCTTTGAGAGCCTTGTATTAAGAGCGTATAACTTTTGTCACCTTAATTTTTCATTATGTTATAAAGAGTAACTTATATTCTGTACAATGATATCAAATGTATACCTGTGTTGTCATGTCAAATTCAATTTGTACCAAGTTTGGGAAGAAGCAACCCATGCATTTCACACTAACAACCTTTTCCCCCATTGTATTGTGAATTAACAAAGAAAGGCTTACCTCACACAATGAATGAATGATCAGAAAGAAATGGGTTGATTTTGCCTAAACTTGGTACAAGGTGATTTTTTTTTTAAAGCCTTATTGCTCACTCATCCATGACAACATAGGTATTAATTTGGTATCACAAACAGAATATGAGTATTCTTGAACATAAAATAAAATCTATGACACACACGTAAATACAATTTTTGATAAAAGGCTCTGATAATCGGGTATTCAATTTCCGGAGCACAATTTACAGATGTATATAATTAATGCTTTGTCCACTCACTTTCTGTCCAGGGCCCAGTTACATAAAGAATTACTATTATAGTAATTTTGCCATCAATGGTAACTTAATGAAATACTGCATTTTGATTGGCTGTTGAGCATGTAATCATGGTAGTTACCAATGATGGCAAAGTTACTATAATAGTTACTCTTAATGCAACGGGGCCCTAGGTACCCATTTTATACCTGGTCGGGGTAAAGCAATATAAAATGCCTTACTTGAGGACATACATGTACATGTACATGATCCCCAGTCCCGCAACAGTGATTGAACTAACGTGAATGAGTCACATATCAAAGCACTTTACATAGCACAATAGTCCTGTATTCACAAAGGTGTCAAAAGTCAAGCCAAGGCTTAAATAGTTGTTTAACTATGCTTAGTAAAATGTGACACAATCCCGAAAAGCAGATGTTCGATTTATCAGAATTTCTGGTACTGAAACTATCAAAAACTGCCTGGGAATGATAAGTACAAAAGTCACTCTGTAACCATGATTATGAATATCCATATCTCATTAATTATGCAGATCACTATAACAAATGTTATAATTTTGAAAAGAGGATACCATCCGATATTGTCATGAACCATTCCTTTGTAAATAAAGATTAAAGTATGAATGATAAATTTGTTTGAATGCTGAAATGCGGCTTGTGAATGTCACTCCGTTACCTTGGAACTGCCCAAATGTGTTAGGAACATTCAACATAGACAGATTGTGTCACATTTTGCTAGACATAGTTAAACCACAGATTTAAGCTATGGTTTGTGTTAGGACACCTTTGAGAATACGGGCCATATAGACAAAAATTGTTGAGAGAATCTGATGAGTAATCATGTTGGATATGAAGAGAAGAACTTCCACAGGTAGAGGAAAGACGGAAACCTTCAAGGTATCTTAATTGTAAATAGAATATGACTATGACTGTCATGTTTATAGCTTTGGGAAGTTCCTGCTCTAGAGATGTCTCCGTCCTTATCCATCAAAGGAAGAAGAAAAATACAAGGTCTTTAAATTTTAGAAAGATATTTCAACTAAATTCCTCAAATAGGAGCAACAATTTGGTGATAATCTAAAAAAAATTAACTACATGTACTGTATAAGTCAATATTTTCGCGTACATATATTTTCACGATTTTCAACTGGTTTGGGAAATATGCGAGTGGATAATTTCACGATTTTTGTCATGTTTTCACTATAAATAGCCTTATGTTGAAGTGGAAATTTTCGCAAAGACGGACTAGCGAAGTTTGCGAAGAAAAAAAAACATCACAAAAATAACCATTTATACAGAACTGTCTAATTTTGTTATATGAGTTTTTATATAATCTGTAATTTCTTTTGAAATATGCACACTTTTCAATCTTCAAACAGGATGAGTAAAAGTCAAATTCCTCTTAAATTGTAAATCTTGTACAATTTAGGTGCAACATTTGGCTTCCTCATTTACAGATGAAAGGAAGTTGCACACAAAAACTTTCCAATAACGTAATTAAGAAAGGTGTGATTTACTCAATTGGGGATGGGGTGAGGATGAGGGTGTATAATATCCAGGAAGGGAAAATATACCTGTGCAGAAAAGTACAGTCATCCAATATGCAAGTCACGTATTGTGGTCTAGCAGTAGAGTCGCTTGACTCACGAGTTCTAGGGTTTGAATCCCAGCCCTTTTGGCAAGATATTGATTACATTTGCCACACTTTGCCAAGGTGCAGATGAAATATGGTAGGATTATTCCATTAGTTAACTGTCTTTGCAATGCAGAAAAAAAATAATTATAGAATCTCAAACATATATTTTCAAAGAATGTTATGTAAATTTCAGAGCAACCAAATTAATCTTTATTTGTACTCCAATGATTTGCTTGATCAAGCATTATGGATAATATCCCACAATTTCACTCTATCTTTGAACATAATAAATCAACAATGTACAGGTTGGATAACAGAAAAGCAAGTTTGATATTGCAGGGTATGCTGTCAATCTACAACAACAATTTTTTTTTCTTCAGGAGATTAAAATCGTTGAGGATGTTATGAAGCTATTCCTTCCGGCAACTCTAGACCTTAATGCCTCAGTCACTCTGTCAAACTGGGTCGACAGGCATGTTTCACCAACTCGTTAGTACAATGTACATGTAAGTTACAAAGCACTTTGCAAATGACTTGAAATTTGAAATTTGAAATGGGATACCAAAAATTCTTCCTGCGGTTGATTGTACTTTCTAGAATTTCAATTGAATTGTAGCTGAAAATATCTTGCACATTCAAAAAGTTGGTCACTTATAACAAGAATGATCCAAATCTGCACTTTTCAAATCCAGCTAAGAAAAATAAAAAATAAAAAGATTTAAGCATCGAATTGGGCTTTTGATATTTCAAGATGTTTGTAAACTTGCTCTTATATTCAATACAAAGGCATTGGGGAAACAGCCCATAGACAGACTCCAAATTGACCCCTAACTTGCAATTCATAGCAATGTAAAACTTTATTTTCGGTCCAGTGTGGGTCGGAGTTGGTCTCAGAGGTGACTGAGGTATTCTATTCTCTGTCGGTGAAGGGCATAGTGTTACTGACATGTTAATAGATTTGGGATGTTGGGATGTTACTTACCAAAAGATCCTGATCAAAGGGAAATACTTTCGAATTTTCCCCATTTATTTCCCCTTTTTTTAAAATGGAATGCCTAAAAAAAGAGGCATGATATCTTTAATTTCCTATTTCGTTGTAAAATACTGCATTTTTTATAAATCAACAAATGAACACTTCCCAAAATCATAACTTGTTCACAGAAGAAAAAAAGCACACAAAATATATGTATTTTGAGTGATATTCATTACCACTATTAAAGGTTTACTAAATTAGAAAAATAATTGTCAATTTTTCGTTAGGAGGAATCATTAGAAGTCACAATTTACCACCCATTTTTTCCAAAACATTTTTGGTAATCAAGGACAATCATTTGAAAAGCCCATAAATGCCCATTCCCGCTGCTATAAGCCCCGCCCCTAAAAAGCTTCATGAAGCGATATCGTAGTCACGTGACTGTGACGTATTGTGAGTAAGCCAGTGCAGTCGCACGGACAGTACATGCAGTGCATGCATGTAGAGGCATTGAGCACCCGAGCTGGCGGGGCTGCTATATCCCATGCTCCCGTTGCACGACGACTATACTGTTCTTTCACACATTACATTGGTCACTAGAATCTTGATTTTGGACACGATTTCATCAATAAATGTCTAATTTGTGTGTAGATAAGGTTATAGTAAGACCACTATGGAGAGGGCTATAGCTTTTATAAATACATCGTTTTCCAAAAGAGATTGAAAGCTTTTGGAGTTTGGAAAAGTAAGTCAAGCCTACTTTACTTGAGCAGACTGGCTTACAAATACTTGCAGTGAGTTTGCCGGAGTTGACTTTAAAATATTCCTAATTCGATATGAAGGAAATGAGAATACTGTTTACGTTGGTTTAGACCTACTGAATTAATAACATCTCTTCTACTTACAGAAGTCAATTTTGATGATGAAACAGTCACTGTGGTATAGTTGCATAGAGCGAAGGCAGGACAGTTTGCAATATCCCACAGGTGAATATTCCGTACAATGTATACACGAGACGAGATCAGACTCTGTACATGTACTACAGTCTGTGAGTGAGATGTGTATTCGCATGCTGCAGAAATATGCTGATGGGGCAGATATTGTCCCAGGAGTACATCGTGTGCGTATATACTAAATACCACATACGACCTCATAGCTGCCCGTATCAGCTCATAGCTTTGGGTCTACACCATAGAGTTACATACCCTTGTGGTCTACACACATAAACTCCTAGTCCATATAGCAGTCGTTATGTTCATTTGAGGTGCAACAATAGTGCACTAAACTTACAGGGACACCCAAAACGACTGTTAATGGTTTTACGATAATGCAAGCACAGAAAGACAGACGAGGATGTTTGGTAGAAGAATGATAATTACGCAAGATTTGAATATTTTGGCGCAAAATTGTTCACTGATGATGTGTGACAGATAGTTCTTAAGACTTTCGTATACTAAATCTACATTCATTCTTCTTCAATTTTCGTTAGTTTTCTCTGGCAAGAAGGAGTCCAATATTGCGTTTTGTGTACATACACGCATTATGCAGTCTCGTGTGTTTTAGGGTCTTACTTTTAATACGTCATTCCGCTAAGGAACCAATAAGCTCACAGGGTTTCAGGAATGTCACCAAAGCCTATAGTTTTTCACATTTTTCGTCAAATTGAGACTTTATTATGAAAAACAATTTTCACTTTCGTTTTTAGAAGGTAATTATCCGCTGAATAAGCCCAATTTGTTTTCTTAATTGAGTAAACCTTTAATGTACATGTACACTTTATTGACTACATGTAGGAACTGAATCTGTTAACTCTTAACATGCCAAATTAATTTATAGCCAAAATAGTAGACTTTCTTTTAAAATCTTTTAAAATAGTGTGTGAAATAGTCTTGCTTGGTATAAATGACTGGAACTCAATCCACAGACACAATGCAATCAACTGTGCTATTTGCAAAGCCTCTACTGCAAGCAATCAAGAGAAAATGAATTATTACGATTGTATAGATAATAAAACGTGTCCATGGCACGCTAAGGGTTAATGTATATCAAGCATTTTTTGTTTATAGTCCTATCAGTCTGTTTGCTTGGCATGAGTGGATCATGCATTCACGATTATGTGATATAATATAATAATATCTGATAAAACTATAAGATATTTGATACAATATCAAAGTATTTTTCTGACATTCAGGGAAAGTAGTTCAGGTAAAAAACCTCATAACCATTAAAAATGTAAATAGGCAATTAGTCAGACCTCAAACCTGTTTGTATAAAGTAGTTTTGTTTCATACACTAAAACACAGGATTTCCTCAATACAAATCTAGAGTTTGTTTTCTTGAAAATTGGGAAATTGGGCACATTTATGACTCGTTTGAAAAAGTTGTGGTATGAAACTGTTGCCGAAATTCTCTGACATAAATGTATAATTTTTACATAAATTATATAGAAATTTGGATCAATGAAATCTTGATAGGTTGCTATTTCAGGTCGCTAAATCCCTTTATAATGGAAATAAAGGTGGAAACTAAAAGCAAAAATGCAAAATTTAGATTCATCAAAAAAGGATGGGTGACCCAAGAACCATTTGTAATATTGCAAAGTCTTGGGACACGTTCAACGAGTAGCAACTAGCAAATTTTGAATGACTGAATACAAAATTGTCTTCTGAGCACCTTTAATCTCCAAATCCTGGATCCACCACTAGGCAGGGAATTAACGTATCATTATAGCACTATACATTTACACTTTCTATTATGCAACGCTTAGCTGTCAAATATCTAGGATAGATCTGTTAGGGAGGGATTACATGTAATAATAATAATAATAATAACTAGAGCTTTATAATTGTAATGCGTACAATTATCGGTGGTATGTACTGATATGTATGTGTAATGCAATAAGTATGCAGCAATAGGCTACAGGAGAGAGAGAACAAAAATGAAACGGAGAGAGAGAGTGAAATAAACTTTTTGAAAAAGAAGAAAATGAAATGTGTAATGTGATGAATTTACATTTAATTACCTTTCACAATTCAACTGTTGGGGAATTGTCTCAGCCTTAACATGAAAAGCATTTGGGAGAAAATCAACCAATATTTATCCTGATACTACATTTGGATTGAAAAAGAAGGAAAAAAAAAAAAAATGAAATTTGGGGTTTGCATGAGAATATGTCGATGTTTTATTCCTTAGACACACATTTTATTAGTGGATTATATTTACTATGTCATAAACTTTCAGCAAATGTTAAAAAATAAATAGGGTTTCGACCTCTCTGAGCTATGGAGGATTCTAAAGACGTATGTTGTGTTATGTTTTTACGTTATTTTCCCCATTGACGCACGCGCAGATTTTCAAATTTGATGAGCGCGTGCGTCCGTATGGTCGGCTGGAAACGATTTAAAATATATAGAAACTCCTAAGAAAAGTGTCTAAATTGCCAACCAAGAAAAAAACCCAGAGTTTTATGTGATTTACAAAGTGCGCACAAAACGCACGCGCGGAAATTTTTGAAATTCTTGAAATGACCTGAAACATACTTTGTATGAATATGGGGTGATTTTGAGCATTTTGAGATTTTGACGCACCGGTTTTTGAGATTTTTCAACCTGTTAAAGCTTTTAACCTGTTGGAGACGAGCTGATTTGGCTATAACACACATTTCCCATAGACCTCAGCCCAAATATATTCGGGCTCAGTCCCCAACGGGTTAACAAATAAGCTGTCGAATTATGGTGTATCCAACTCTGAAAAGATAATTGGGGGTTGCCGTTCATTCTGAAGAATTATTAAGGATTTTGTGTAGGCATGTTTTTCGCCAAAAATGGCATATTTTGGCAAAACTGACAAAATTCGTGTGCGCGTAGTTCCAACTTGAACAGACGATCATTTCATTATGAATAGTCTAAAAAGTAGTGATTATGGTGTCAAATTGTTGTGAATATGATCAAGATTACTTTAAGAGCAAAAATTGATGATCTCAAGCTGCATTATTTCCCCATGCGCATAAATGCGCGTAAAATCGTGCACGCGCATTTTTTCTTGAAATGCTTAAAATGACCTGAAATGTACTCTAATTGAGCCATAAAGTGATTTTGAACATTTTAAATTTTTGGGCGCGTGTAATTTCTTTATGCGTGCGTACGCGCGCGCAACATGTCCCAAAAGA
Source organism: Paracentrotus lividus (assembly GCA_940671915.1). Lineage (NCBI taxonomy): Eukaryota > Metazoa > Echinodermata > Echinoidea > Camarodonta > Echinidae > Paracentrotus > Paracentrotus lividus. Next base: position 32,593,445 of record CALNVZ010002974.1, on the reverse strand, counting down.
TGCGCTTCAATTTGAAGTTCATGTGTACTAAATATGATTAATCAATGATGATTCGTTATGAAGTTATGACTGATAATGTGATTTTACAAAATGGCGTCTAGATGACGTCACGTGATTGAGATTGATAAGAAAATGAGTTAGTGCTGAGACCTAATGAAGATCTATCATTGCTGAAAATTTGAAATGGTTCAATGCATTATTTTTTTAGTTAACATCTACACAAGATTTGTACATAAAAAATAAAGAAAAAGAAAAAAGAAGATTCGGACAATAACAAGAGGTGGTATGTATATTACATACCACCTAATAATAGTGGGTACTTATATAGCGCTCAGGTACGTCTATAGACGCTCATGGCGCTTAAGTGTTCACTTATTATTACCCGGGTAAGTTAGGTAGCCCGAAGGCGCACACACATTAGAGGAATTTCTTCCTACCGGTACCCACTTACTTCACCTCTACATTGGGGTATTACAGCACCCATTAGCAAGGAAATGATAGAAACACCTATGTTCATATTCTAATTAATGCATCATAAATATATACGATGATGATGTATGAATATCCGCTGTGTGAATGTGCTGTAAAAGAGGGGTGCTGCTAGAGGGGGGTACGTATAGGGGTTATTATATACGGCACCAATTCGCAAGGAAATGACAGGAACATGGATATGTTCAGATGCTATAAACGCTTCATAAATGTACATGATGATGCTTTATAAATATCTAATGTTTGAATGTGCTCTTAGAGAGGGGTGCTGTTGAAGACAGGGGTATGGGGGGGGGGCTGGCTATTATGGCACCCATTGGTAAGGAAATGACAGAAATTTTATATAAGTTCAGATTCTAAAAAGCATTTCATAAATGTATACGATGATACTGTATAAATATCTGCTGTGTGAATGTGCTGTTAGAGAGGGGTGCATGCTGTTTGAGAGGGGTATGTGTAGAGGGGTTATTACAGCACCAATTGGCAAAGGAAGTGACAGAAACACATCTGTGTTCAGATTAAAAAATAAGCACTTCATAAATGTACATGATGATGATGTATAAATATCAGCTGTGTGAATGTGCTCTTAGAGAGGGTGCTGTTGAAGACAGAGGTATAGGGGGTACTATGGCACCCATTAGCAAGGAAATGACAGGGAAACATACATGTACATGATCAGATTCTAATAAGCACTTCATAAAAATATAATGTTGTATAAATATATGCTGTGTGAATGTGCTGTTACAGAGAGGGGGTACATGTAAGGGGGGGGGGTATTACGGCAACCCTTTGGCAAGGAAATGACAGAAACTCACTTCCTTCTCCCTCATGAATGAACGGATAAAGGTAAGGAAGTCCTATTAAGATGATGGAATCATAGCAAACAGGGCTGTCAATCAACACAAAAAAGGCTAGATTAAGTGCAGCTTGGCCATAACAGGTTCAAACCGTACATCATCGAATTAGGCAAATCGATACAATTTCGTTTTGGACAATTTTTTGCGTGAGATCGAGTGATGGATATGTCACAACTGTGGTTTTTAAAGGAAAACCCAAACCCAAGGAATAATCAATTTCATAGGAAAGAGCATAATGAGAGGAGCAATTTAAAAAAAGTTTCATCAAAATCGGTTATAAAATAAGAGAGTTATGGAAGTTGAAAAGTCTCGTTTTACCTTCTATGGGTATCCTCAATTGGCAACATCAGCTTCAAATGGCTGATTTTATGGACAACTCTCCATTGGTTTTGTACACAAATTTTCAGATTTTCCCCCATTTTTCTTCAAAAATATGTCTTACCTCCTTCTGAGCTCAACATATGTTGTGTGAAATATATTTTTCCATGATATATTTTGAGCTCAGAAGTAAGTAAGACATATTTTGAAGAAAATGGGGAAAATCTGAAAATTTGTGTACAAAACCAATGGAGAGTTGTCCATAAAATCGGCCATTTTGAAGCCGTTGTTGCCAATTTGAGGATACCCATAGAAGGTAAAACGAGACTTTTCAACTTCCATAACCTCTTATTTATAACCGATTTTGATGAAACTTTTTTTAAATTGCTCCTCTCATTATGCTCTTTCTTATAAAAATGATTATTTCCTTGGGTATTGGTCCCCTTTAAACGTCAAAATTTTGTGAGCAGTTGGGATGAGAAGCATAAAATTTTGCTTTATGTGTCAAAAATGTGTTACTTTTTCAAGGACAATTGTAGGAAGTACCAAAGCTTGTAGCTTTATATGTCAAGATTTGCTCTCATGTATATTGATTAATGACATTTTAAAGCTAAATGTATAATACTTTAGCAGAATATTTTTTTGTAAACCTCATAGACTGGTTAAACTACACAAGTAGGTGAGGATGCTTCTAAGTTTTTCAACCCGATATATTTTTTAATCTGGGTGTATACTGTAAGTTTACCAACAAATATTGTAAGAGAATTTTCCTATCAACCATTGCATACAGGGAACTGGGTGGTTCCTTGAATCAAGCCTATGAAAATGAAAAAAAAATAAAAGGTCAGGATTATGGAAACAGAATGAAGAAAAAGTGCCAAAGAGCATGTGTAGTATACGTGTAGCCTTGCATGTGTTTTAATGTCTTGAGCTAATCAATTCTAGATCTGAAATCACTTGTATGTGCCAAAATGTACTTCCCAAAAAAAGACACACATGTTTTTTAATCTCTGTATCAGGAGTCACGCTAGTTCATGTTTTCTTTCCAATTTTCAATTTTGGAATCCAATAGGATGAACTAAATTTAAAAAATAATATTCTGGATTTAAATAAAAAAATAGTTGGACTAGGTATCAAAACCCACTGTACATATTACGCAGGTTATAGGATTCAGGCTTGTTTGCACAATATGCACATTCTCCACTCACTGGGAAGCATTTAAGCCAGTCACCATTTTAGGTGCTCACAATGCTGATCAATCCACAATGAGTGATTTCACGTTCGGTGTTGGTGTTGGTGTTAGTGTTAGCAGAGTGAAATTCTGCTAAAATCGAGCTCAAACACCGAGCTCAGATCTAGATGAGTCGATACCGATAGCCCAACACGCGCGGATCGATAGCCTAACACCGTCTGAAGAAAAATGGCGTCGACACAATTCGTAGCGAAGTACCGGTTTTGTTGTTTAAAACTGTTTGAATATACCTGAAGAAGGCCCTAAAAGGTTAGAATCATACCAGTAAATCGAAAATTAATCCTTCTTCAAACCTCTCTTCGATACAAATTTACCTCATGATGGATATTTTTTGACGAAACAGTAAGTTTACAGTTCATATCTCGGGCAGTTTTTTGCAAGCAGCAGGAAATGGAGCGTTACCTAGTTCACATCAAAGCCAGGCCGGGCCGCGCAGCACGTAGCCCCCAGACCCTATAATTTCGTACATCGGTTCAGATTAGCAGTGATTGATCACGCCTCTTGTTCCTAAAATATAGATTGGGAAGACATCCATGTTGATGATATTTATTCCCTATACGATTTACTATGGAATATCTTATTTCATATTTTCTAATCATTTTTTCCAATGAATTTAGATGAAATTTCTTGGACCCTTGTTAGGCTTGAATAGTAAGTAGCCAATTCTGTGAATCCATCTCGTTAACCCAAAATCTAACCAATTTGTAGTCTTGAAGTACCCTCTTTGGTCTAATATATTAACTGATTAATTATTCTGCAAAATAAAGTAATTGATTCTCTGCCACGCGAGCCTCCACTGCCCTTACTATTCACCAGACAAACCAAACGTTGGCCAACACCAAACTAACACCGAGTGTGAATGAACTTTTTCTTAATCCCTAGGGGTTTAGTGTTAGTCAATGGAAATTTGCACGTGAAATTTAACACCGGCTGCAGAGCTGGTTCAGCAGAACACATTCGACACAAAATGAAACACCAGCAACCGGAAATACGTCAAAATTTAGAGGTCAACACCTAACACCGACTGATTTTATCTCCATTTCACGTTCGGTGTTAGATCAGACTTCTGCTCCAAAATAAACGCTAACACCGATTATAACACCGAACGTGAAATCACCTAATGACGTTATAATCCTACCAAGAGCTTATTTAACCCTAAACAGACTGGGGGGGGGGGGCCATCATGGCCCCCCCCCTCGACATTTTCCGCGACCATTCCGCCGCGCGAAATTTTTGGTCACGCCACTTGCTGACTTTATACTTTCAAGTCTCACGCATCTTTTGAAACCATTTTCGCGAAAATCGGTCTTGACGTTACGATGCTGCACGATTTTCAAAAATATCCGTCAGACCAAAAACGGCTCAAAAACGTGGAGTTTTCTCACTTTATTCATAAAGATATGATTATTTTCACTTTCATTGGCTGAAATCAATTTGTTGAGCATCATTATGCTTCAAAATGGTTCTTCAATAATTTTTGCAAAAAAAACAAAGAAAAACAAAAGGTCGAAAAACAATGAAATACATAAGAAATTCATAAAACAATAAAATACATAAGAAATTAATTTCGATACGAGAATTTGTTCCTAGTACAATCGTTAGGAATGCTATAAGGAATAATAATACACAAAATTAGCATTCTAGGAGCTTTATTTTTTCAATTAGAGCAAAAAGTATGATTTCATGCATAAATTAGCATAATTAATTCGTATAAAATAAATCAATATTTTTTCGGAAAAATTAACAACGCAGTCTTGTAGATTACATGACGCGATCGGTCGCGCGATCGGCGGCCGAGATCTTAGGGGGGCCCATCATGGCCCCCCCCAGTCTTGACAGCTACCAAAACACCCCAGTCTTATTAGGGTTAAGACCTGGGTGAAGAGCAGCAAATCCAGATTAATATCTTGTCTAAATCTGCACACTCAGAGAGAAAGAAAAATGTATACTGTATTAGTGGTTATTTTCGCAGTGACTTTATTTTCGTGAATTTCGCGAGTCAGTCATCGCTAAAATTTCCACTTCAGTACAAGGCTTTTTATAGTAATGAAGTCATCACCAAAATCGCGAAATTTTGCTCTTGCAAACTTCCCCAACTAGTCCAAAATCGTGAAAATATTGGCTTATACAGTATATCACTAACCATAAAAAATGTAAATTCATGATGATGATTTTTATCTGCAATATGCTGCTAATTATAAAGGCTACTTGTCTGCCTTTTGGCACCCATGTCGCTTAAAGGGCCCAGCACGACCATTAACCAGATGAATTGTGGTTAATGCCATCTATGTCTTCTCCCATTCATCCATACATGAATCTTTAAACACGAGCGGTGCGTTAGTCCAACGCAATGCATGCGGGATGGAAAAGTGTTCAGTTGGAGAATACGTAGATGGCGTCAACCAGTATTCATTACTTGCTAGGCCCTTTAAAGGGAAAGTTCACCCTGGAATTTTATTGGTTTTAAAAAATGCAGTAAAATAAAATAAAAATATGAGTGAAAGTTTGAAGAAAATCGACCCAAAAATAGCGAGGCTATGAATATTTAAAGTTTTGATTCTGTGACGTCACATGCGAGCAGCTCTCCCATGTGTTGTGTATGTAAATTCCACAAATTTGTCTTTTTTTCATGGTTTTTGATAAAGGAATGGGTCAATTTGATAGAGGCATGTATATGAACATATGTTTGATGATATATCAAATGCACATGTGAAATAATTAATATTCTTCTGAACAAATAACACTTCATGGAATTTACGTTACATACATTGTAACACATGGAAGAGCAGCTCGCATGTGAGGTCACAGAATCTACATTTTAAATATTCATAACTTTGTTATTTGCGGGTCAATTTTCTTCAAACCTTTATCCATATTTTTATTTTATTTTTCTGCATTTTAAAAAAACACTTTAAACCCAGGGTGAACTTTCCCTTTAAATGAAAAAAAGCCTTACCTGTCAATGTGTTCATATTTATCAATAGAGGGGGCTATTGAATTTTAGCAAGATGTGCTCCATGGAAGCCTACATATGCGCCTCAAGCACTCTGCAGAGTGGATTTGGCGCAATACAAATCACATTATTGTTGTTGTCATGTTATCTTCAATTGTTAAATATCATTATTATTGAATCTGTAATCATAAACTGCAAAATATAAGAAAAGAAAGTTTATACAACCTGTCAGATTGTTTTAGTCTAATAATAGTAAATAAAGTGCTGACTATCATACACTGTGAGACCGTACATTTCAATGTACTTGTATGCCCTATATTCCAATTTTCATATTTTTTAATCATTATTATTTTTTTCGGGTGGTCTAAGATCACATAATATGTAACATCCCTACACCATGTGTTTGTATTGAAGATAATCCGAAATGCGGATTTTTTTTGTTTCAATAAATTTGATTTGATTTGATTTGATTTGATTTGTGTACATGTATGCATGTCAATGAGTGCATGTTTTTTGATAGAGGGAGCTATTGAATTTGAGCAGGATTTGCTCCATTGACTGCTTTCAGTGTACATACACAGGGAACTATCTAATGAAAAGCTCAAAATCTAGAATTTTTATTTCATCAAAACCCAGGCACTCCCTTCGGGAAACGTCTGGGTTAATATGTCAGTTGTTTTTCGAAGGATCAAAAGTAGGCCTAATGTCTTATACCCGAGAGTAAAATGACATCATAGGCCATTTATGAGTAATTTATAACAGGGGGTATTCTTCGTTTCATTGGCGGGATGAAGCACACACAAACATGGGATTACTTTGTGAAATAATTAGATTTACATACACGTACAGTACAACTACAAGATAAATTGACCAGATGTTCATGTACATTGGAAATGTCACAAGTCATTTGACAATTAAAAGTAATTATTATCCTCAGGCCTATTTCGCAATCATAGCTTGAAGCTAATATTAACTTGTTTCCATGGTAACATATCATGTTTATTGAGGTCACCTCTATGCACACAATGGCTATTTCTGGTTTGTAAAATTGCTTTCATTGTAAGAAAGCAGAGTGTATTTTCTCCTAGTTTATCTAGTGCTAGTCATTCTTGTAATACCGACCTCTTTATTTTTAATAATAATAATAATCGGACCCTTTTCTCATTCTCTCTATCGACCCCCTCCCCCCTCTATTTCTTGCTCATAAGTTATTGCCTATGATATTTTCAACAATATTTTTTTTTTAAAGTTAAAATATTGCACTATTTTTGTCTTACATTTTGTATTCTCATTGTAAGCTTTTGTAAAACACCTTATACACCAGGACAAAAGCTTTGACTTTTTTTCCAGTAAAAAAATATTCTGCATTAAAACCCCATAAAATTTTTTGATGAAGTATGATACATGTATATCTATATGTATATGTCATTCTCAAGTTCAAATTCTATAACACAAAAACTCAGACACACCCTAATATCTGGTTTAATTAAAATGATCTAAATATCTTCTTCTTTCTTTTCCCTTTTTGTGTTTTTGTTACTGTACTTCTCTCTTGCACAAGACAACATTTCTAGGAGATGAAGAGTATCATTCAAAGAGGTATTACAATAAGATATCACTAATGGTTACAATACACGTAAATATATTCACTGTGGGTGTGGTTCATCTTCAGCATATAATCCCTTTGACATGACTTTCATAGAAATGTGCATAATAAAGGCGTGGTGCGTTTTCTCAGGTAAATGTCAAGTAGCAAGGGAAAAAAATGACCAAGTTAAAAGTATGAAGCTACATGTGTTTAAAGAAAATTTCAAATTAAGGGCGTAATCATCAACATTTATACTTAGTGACAGAAATACATTAACTATATTTCTTTTAGCAAAATTATACTTTGACCAATTAAATTTGACTGTACAATTAAGAGCTGTCATCACATTAAAAAAAAAAAGTGCTGTATATGTAAATATAAGAGGTGTCCTGTTGTGTGAAAAGCCAAAAGCACATCAACTTACAAGCTTTTGTCAGCAAATAAATTCAGATCATTGTCAAGTTACAGTATCTACAGATTCTCAAATTTGTTTACCCTCATGGCATTTCATAAATACCCAGTTGCGGATCCAGGATTTGAAAGTAGAGAGGGCCACCAAAATTTTCATATTTTAACAGGTACAGTCAATGAGGAATTTTCGAATTATAGAGGGGGGGGGGGAACATCCCCTGCGCCCCCGCCTGGATTCTCCACTTATACCTTCAAGCACCAATTCTGAAAACGCATCACATTTTCTATTTTGAATGAATGACCTGTAGCCACTTCAGGCATCACCAATCTCTGTTGAAAGCCGGGCAAATTACCAATTATCTCTGTGCATGTAGAGTCCCAAACAAGCAAATCATATTTATAGTTCACTGATGCTCAGATAATTTCAAATATCTTTTTTTTTTTCAAATAAAAGACAAAAAAAATAAAAAAATACATGTACGCCAACATGTACATTAGATGTACAAGAATTCATCTCCACTGTCTATTTTGGTCTAATTCTCCGTTTGTCTAATACCACACGGGGTAAACCGTATATCCAAGTGGTAATTGGAGCAAAAGGTAATTAGACGAACTGGTTGTAGACGAAATGGAATTAAACCATGTGGGATGAGACCAAATGGGTTTAGACCAAGTGGTAATTTACCATATGAATATCTCCAAAATTGTAGATGAGATCTAACATCTAACAATTACTTGAGAGAAATAGGACAGGGACTAATTCAGTTTCCTAAATTCCAGTTACGGCCATCAATTGTCACATAATGAAATTTCCTGAGGTCCAGAGAAAAACAAAAATATTGCTCAGACAATATGGGAAATATGAGCTATTCCTGGATGTGTTAAATAGCCTTGGGACAACAATGAATAGTTCCTGGTACTATAGAAGGCCTCTTCAGGCATTTAGAATTTATTATCTAGAAATAAATGTCACATAAAGATCTATATTTTATGAATAGGGCATAAAAGTACATTCAGATATTTTTACTAAACTTTATATATAAAAAAATGAAAATATGCGATCATAATGGTCATGCTGATGATGGTGATGCTAATGAAGGTAATGCAAATACTGATAATGGTAATAACCATATTGATTAGAATTAATAATCATAATTGTTATAACATGCAAAATATCCATCTCTAGAGATGCTCAAGGCACATGTAAGTGATTGAAAAAATCTAACAAATTCAACCTGATGTAGATTTTACAAACCTACTACTGTACATAACTTTAAGACATCAAAATTCAACAGTATGCATGAAGCATCAGGTGAGTTTTTAGCATTGTCTTGAAAGTTGAGAGGATGTTCAATGTCTTTAAGAAGCCACTAATTAAATGCTCCTTTCCTCCAATTTCATTTTGTATGTATTTCTTGATAAGAATTAATCAATTGTAATCATATTTATTGATTCAAATTGAGAGGGAAATGAATAACCAATAATTTGTATGAACGTTCATTCACAAAGAAACGACTTAATATAAAACCACTGTCATCATCAAAGAAGCCAAATTATCCCTAAATTGCCAGTTAATCGAGTTACCTCTCAAATTGGCTACAAATCAGCGACGAGAGAATTCCATCGTGCCACGAGCAAGCCCTGAAACATTTGACTGACAGATAGATGTCCCCATTGAATTAGACTAGGGTAAATTAATTGCTTCCTTCCATGGTAAAGAAGCTCATTGACATTGTCTGTTTGCAAGGCAGTACACTTAAATCCTTAGAAACCGATACGCAATCCGTGCAAAAGATGATGATATGTATCCCCTTCTTCTCTATGGCTATGCTATTTACCCCATGAAATTGAGACATGGAGTTATTTTGGTTGTTTCTGTTAATGTTGTTTATAAATTCTTTTCCATTTGTAACTTTAGTCTTAGCAAAATGGCTTATATTGCTATTTTTTCAATCAATAAAAATTGAATCTGTTCATCCAAATCAAATCTTAAAAATGAGTGTGAGATAAATTTGTAACAAGGTGTTGTGGTTTACTGGAAAGCCACGGAACCACAGACCACAAGGAACTAAGTTTAATTCCCTAATCACTTTACTCCATGTGTCTCACTTAACCCGGGTGCAGTAAAGTGGTACCGTACCTACACTGCAGTAGGTTTACTCCTCAATATGCATTGCACATTGCAGTTGGTTTGACTATAAGAACACACACAGGAGTAATACCTTAAAAGATCTTGGGAAGAAAAAAGAAATGATATGATAATGCAATGGTTCTAAGACAACAAACCCCTGGACAATTACCCCCGAACAACCACCCACCGCCAAAAATCTACCCCCTAACTCTATAGTACACTTAATCCTATTTCTGGGGGGTAGTTGTCCTGGGGGTAATTGTCCAGAGGGGAGTTGTCCTGATATGTAATGCAATACGTACTATAAAATAATGGATTTACTAACATCAATGTGACAAATCATTTTACCTCTCCTCTCGGTTCTTGTGGTGGGAAGATGTCCCTGACGTCTGGTTTGCGTGTCTTTGCGTCCCTTGCAGCCAGTAACCTCTGTTTATACGTCTCATTTAGTCTGTCGACTCGTTTCCTGACCGCAGCTGCCTGGCTCTTGGTCAGTGTCGATGTAGCATTCTCCCATAATTCATTGTCAAGACCACGGCCCTCTGTAGTCAGAGACAGTCAGAACAGAAAGGAATGTATTGTTTGATACGTGATTTTATAAACATTAAAACGGGTTAATTAATTAATATATGGAGAATGAACTGAATATCTTTGATCAGTATTTAAGTGTCCATGCTTGAACAGTACAGAGAGTTGTCATGTCAGACTCTAACATGAATAGTTATATGTTAACTTAGTGATGGCTTAACCCGTTGTATATAGAAATATAGAACATCCCTCTTGTCAACTGTTTATTTCACTCATGATTGCATAAACATACATGTACAAAGACCTTATATAATTCAAATTATCTGACATTGATCTATTTAAACCTGTCTTTGTTTCACCTTTAAATGAAAAGAATTTCTTGCAAGCATGCTTGCCAACCACGATTTATTCGGCTTTGTAAAATGTTCTCAGTATACAACGGGTTAAAAAGTTTACTATTGATCTATGTATTCACGCTATATAATGGAATTTAAAGGGTCAACAAAGCATATTCATGTTATTACCACGATTCATGTATCACCTATGCACTGTGCTACAGAGGAAAGGTAAATGTAGTCAGGCATTTTATTCCTGCTTTTGGTGAAGCTTGTAACGATGCTTCTGAACTGCATTTTCATGGCTCCATTTTTACACAATATAACACATTGATAGCATGTAGGGTTTCACATCTCATATTTTTAATTATTCTATAAATCAATATTGAATATCTTAAATAGGGGCTTAAAAGTGAGAATCAATTAATTGAGGTCATAAAGTTTGTTGTGGGTATTGTCTCTGCCTACAATGTACCTACATGTAAAAGAACTTTCCTTTTTATAGTAGGGATGGCCACACAACAGCAAAAAGCCACTAGAACGGTTTCCAATTCACTGTATGGATGTAGTCACCCATGCATTTACAATGCAAACAATAACCCATGCACTGCCTACTCAATAATACACAGGCAGAGGAATAGCAAAATTTTCAATAAAAAACAGCTTTTGAAATTGTCATTTGGCCAGTGGTAAATATCAATCATTTTTATTCCTAATTGGTCAGTTTCTTCCTTAGAAAATTCCTCAGCAGGTGATCAACTTTTCCTGTTGAAAAAATTGATATGAAAACAACTACAGCGTGTTCAAAGTGATGCTTGTGTGTGATGTGTGTTATGACTGGAATTTCTCATGATTGGAATAGATTCAGATAAGGAAAAGTGGATATCTATAAAATGTAACTATTTTTGAACAAAAAATGTATTGGGGTGAAAAACAAAGATCAACGTTTACCACTGGCCATTTAAGTTTTAAAATTACTCTACCCTCTCCAACACTCAGCTCTGAGCCACACCACCATGAAATAGCCTATTGTCTAGGGTGTTCCTATTGAAACATGCCCTTTTTTCCACGGTGGTCATATTGGATCACACACGGTAACATACCTGTCAAACCATCAGTTTTGTACTGCCATAACTTTTTGTATAATCTACTCATACGCCTCAATTATGTTACTATAATCTCATTTCATGTTGATACACACATAGAAAATGTTTGGTATGATTTGGTTGAATAAATCAAAGACAAAAGGACCATAAACTTGAGCTTTTATTGCATTTTCTGGCTTTGTCTGAAACTTGTAAAAGTGTTCTAGCAGCTCATTGGTAATCTGAGACACTCTTTGAGTCATATCTTTGAAATGGAACATCCAATTGTGATAATTCAACTACCAAAATCTTTCTTTTAAAATGCTCTATCCAATAAGCGTAGCAAAAACAACTTTAAAATAATTTAAAATTTTAGTGGACATCCCTACTTTTAGCATGCCAAATTGTGAATCTAGTTCTGAAGAATGATGAAAAACATGTATAATGATAATGAGAATGATGAAAAACATGACTTCAATCGAGCAAATAATATTTGTAAGGGGTTTCCTCCACAAAGTAAGCGTGGAAAGAAAATCAGCTTTGGGAGTCCAATAGGATAATTATAGACCCCCCCCCCCCTAGTACTTAAAAAAAAAAAAAAAAAAAAAAAAAATGAAAATGAAAAAGAAAATAAAAAATAAAAAATAAAATAAAATGAACATATTATAATGTAAAAAAAAATTTAAACAAAATTAAAAATACACAAAATCAAAAGATACTTTGTAGTCATCATTATGAAAAATTGATATCTCTGCCAAAAAGCTGCTAAAATAAAGAAGGGACACATGTATATATGTAAATATATATCAATTATGAATACAGGAGGGGTTATATTTTTGTTGTGTTTGCTAAATGTGAATAAAAGGCCCTTTTTTAAAAATAATTTACTCAATGTTTATTCAATATCATCTTTTAGTAAATATAATTTGGACAAGGGTATGGGGGAAACTGTGTGACCCCAAGAAATACATTTTAGATTTGTAACTGTAAAAATTAGAATTCATTTCAGTGACTGCTCTTTTTGTATATTATACAGTTATTATCATTTCTAAGAATAACAGATTTGATGTTATTTTCCACAGCTTAGCCATTCCCTGAAGAAAATGCTAATCCGGGCGTTGGCTTTCTCTATAAATAAGGTGATTTTATAACTCTTTTATTCCACCTTTATCATTTCTTGCACACCTTGGAATCAACGTTCTAGTTATATCCAAGGATAGTTTTTAAAGGTTTATAGTCATTTAACTTTCATTGTGATATGTTTCAAAGAGATCGATCGATGATAGCTTTTTGTAAAGACATGAAATTTACGTAAAAAGAGAATAAAATTGTCATGAAACGAGGTAATAAAACAGGTTAAATTATAGATCTATTTTAGGAGCAAAAGTGATATAAACACAAAAAATAATAATAAATCTTACTCTGTGAAGCCACAGCTAAATTCTCCAGTCCGATCTCTTGTAACCATAACACCTCAGCTTCTCCTTCTGTTCAAAAGAAACAAATGAAAACAACAAATTTGATTTAAAATAGCATGTAAAGTACTTGAATTTTATTATTTATTCTATGTAATCACAGTCTGCTTGAATTGGCCACACAGAAATATATCATTTCAATATTCACAAATTTATTTGTTAATCCATTTAGTAATCAAAAACCTGAATATCAGAATTTATTTTGTTTGATTCTTTGATGACAAATGAATAAGTATCACAAATGACTATAAAATCAAAGATAAAAAAATTACACTGTGGAAATCTGTATCATTTTTAAAAAGTGGTCATTTAATTGCAAAATCTTCTTAACTATTCACAGATATGTATAGGATGGAAAATATCACTACGAACAAATGAACATGTACAAATATAATAATTGAATTGTAATAACCCATCTTTTTCATCAAGGTTGTGTGTTGCCTAGCAACAGCAGGTACATGATGAAGATTTTTTTCAAGATAAAGGAACGCCCTTCTTTCAGCAGCCTGCCTGTATTTCTGGCTTCTATTGAGAAGTCAACAGAGTATGTTAGAAAATAAGACTGTAACAATTAATTACAAACATGTACGTCACCATGTACAAGTAATATTGATTCTACAAAGTAATATACTTTTTTTTGTGGCAAATTACAGAATAACTTAAAGGGGAAGTCTCCCTGGGATCTAAATGATTTTTGTTTTAATCAATGAAAAAGAGAACTGCTAGGGGGGGGGGGGATTACACATCCTGTATATTATTGATGAAAGAAGTACTTTGTAAAGTGGGATGCAGAAAAAACAGTAAAAATAAACCTTGACAAATGTAACAAAAATATGGAATTGCCCTAGTAAATGTATTTACATCTACGTGTAGTAGGTTTTCCAAATCAAATGCAAACTGAACAAATCTCCCTTATCAAGGCTGTATTTTATGATTTGTCCATATTTTATTTAAATTAGTGACCACAATAGAATACTAGCATTTGATCTAGACAACAATAATTTATTGAAAAATACATTTATTTACAGCACGCTGCATACATGTAATCATCCTAAATGTGTGGTCAACGAACCTAAGATACAAAAGTCATTAGGCGGAAGAAATCCATATCTGCGTATTGTGTAATCAATACAACATGTACATTTATGAGGTTTTAGCAGTGCTGATAGTATTAACCACTAATTACATTTTGTCAGCTGTCAGACCGTCTGTTTAAATGATCGTTAAGCAGACAGCATCACTTAGCCTACGAGGATAATGAGGGCAAGTTGATGATCCAATTTTTGGTGTGCTCTTTGAACATTTAATTTTGGAAATTAAATATCCTAAATTATGCATGTATAAGCACATGCATTCTAAACTTCCTCTCAATGTTAAAAAACCCATTTTTGTGGTTCTGCAAGGATGTATAATCTATATTATATTCCAAAGTGAGGAAGAAAAATAAAGTTGTTTTCAGAGGGACATTTACAGGGACAGAACTAGCTTTTTGCTGGGGGAGGGGAAGAGGATAATCACGATGCTGAATTCTTACTTTTTTCTCCTTTTTTTTTTTTGACAGCACGGGGCGGGTGTTAATATGTACAGACTGAATTCTTACTTTTTTTTGACAGCACAGCACAGGGGAGGGGGGGGGGGGGGGGGGTTAATATGTAGAGACTTTTCTTCCCCAAACATAAAACTTTGACTGACATATGTATGAGAGAATTGTTTCACAAGCTCGACAATGTACAACTTGATGTTGAGTTCAGGGGGGCATTTCATCAAAGGACTTGTCGGACGTTTTATCCGACAAACTGTTATAAGCTACTGAAATACTTGCATCTGATTGGCTGAGATCAAATTTGTCGGATAAAATGTCTGACAAGCCCTTTGATGAAATGCCCCCCTGGTTTATACTATAACAATATACTGGATACATGTAGGCCTATATAATGGGCTAATTCTCCAATCAGAATACAATCAATTTGTTTTGTTTTCTAGAGTTTATTGACAACAGATTGATAAAATGAGTACAATTTTCTGGAACCTCATTATAAAGAGCTTCTACTGTATAGCCATTAATAATATCAGTGAAAAATTAAGCTTCAAGAGAAGATTTTCAAGACCAATGACTTCTTTGCATCAAACCGAAACTGATGGTTATTGATAATCATTTCTAAGCAATTAGTTGCAGAGATTATTCTCTGTAAAGGTCTACAATGTGATTGTGTACCTTCAGTAGTATATGTTGTGCATTATTTGATAGCTTTTGTGTCAAAAAGTGTGTGTAATCTAGTTCACAATGAACAGTATGTAATGTAAATAATTGTATACTGACACAGAATTTAGATGGATGTTGATTAAAATATTTGAGATTCAAGTGCATTAAGAACCCATTAAATTACAATTGAAATGATGGTCAACACATATTACCATTGTTAATTTCTAATGTATGTATATTATCCCTTTTAAAAATCCCATGAAGATTTTCTTTCACAAATAAAAAGCTTTTTTTTCACAGACAAGAGGTCACATATTCAGCTTTTATCCATTTTGAATCCCTTTTCTAATGTTTGCATAAAGAATTATTATCCCTTTTTTGGTTCCTAAAAAGGAGAAATTCTTTCTAAAATATATAGCTTTTACAATCCACATGTCAGACTTTAAAACTCAGTCCATAGGCCTTGTGAATTCTATACACGAATTAAGCAGTGTAGATTTTAAATTATTATTTTATTATTTCCTAAAATCTACAGGATTCCTTTAAAAAAAATTAATCTAAAATAGAAATATTAATTCATATTGAATCCCTTTCTGATGGGTGAATAAAACAGTAGATAAGTATACAGCCTTATTCCTTCCTCAAAAGAATAAAATCCTTCAGGAAAAGAATAAAATCCTTCAGGAAAAGAAAAAAAGAAAGGTTTCTCATACTACAGGTCAAGTTGTCAGATTTAATCCAACCATTTCTAATATGTGAATAAATAAATATGCGGTGTCACACCCTGTATACACAATTACGTTCCATTGTTGTACGGAGATGACGATTTCTAACACACTGCTTTATTGTATGAATATGTGGCAATTTCTTGCTTTCTAAGATTCATTGCCATGGCAACATGGATGAAACCTGGGAAGCTGAAATAATCTTTTACCCAAATGGCAGAGAGACCTGAATATAATATTATGTGTAAGAATTCTATGTGCTGCCCATACAGGATCCAATTCCTTAAATAACAAGGGGGGCATTTCATCAAAGGACTTGTCGGACATTTTATCCAACAAATTTGCTCTCAGCCAATCAGATGCAAGTATGTCAGTAGCTTATAACAGTTTGTCGGATAAAACGTCTGACAAGTCCTTTCATGAAACGCCCCCCCTGATGTAATGTATACAACTGTAGAGCACAAGGAGGTTCTTTCCATATCCTGCCATATTTGACAGCCTAACCCTAGACCTAAGGATTGGGGCTAGGGATAGGGTTAGGATTAGGGTGAGGATTAATGTTAGGTTTACGATTAGGTTTAAAAGCAGTATGGGATAGTTATTCAGGTAATGGAGGGATTCCCAAAAAGAGGCAAAATTCTCTATGAAACATAAGCACTATTGCAAGAAGTAAATATGAAAAGATAATAAAAAGAAATAACAAAAAAAATAAGTGGGGGAATATGATAAGATATAGGGGCCTAATATTATCGTTTGTATGCAAATTAATATTGTGTTTACACTGAGACTTGACTCAGTTGTACGCAAATTAATATTGTGTTTACACTGAGACTTGACTCAATCGAATAGCTTTTTCAGCATTATCCAAAGCTGCAAAGAGGGAAACCATGAAATCTAGTTCAAACACTGATATCAAGGTTAGAGAAAGAAATTGTAACTATCTAATTGCTTTCCATGTTTTGTTTAAAGTTTTACTAATTATTCTCTACTTTGTTTCAAATAAACTGAATATCAAGGGGTTTTTTTCATGTAATTCAAGCAAAAAAGATTTTGCTTGCTCAATAATCAAAATGTGACTGATTGCCATACAAAAAAAAAATAAAAATAAAAATAAAACTAGATGAATCTTCGACCGCGCACGGTCGGAAGGCATGCCTCCGTATTGCCACATCGGAAAAAAAAGGCATGCGCATGTTGAGCATTTTACATCCATTTATACCATGACATCTTTGAGATATTGACCCCAAATCTATTAAAGTTGTATCATCATAATTATTTCCAACTCAGGAAGGATGGCTACTGATGTAATAAAAAGGATAAACATGTTTAAGTTGATCTGTCAAAGGTCCTTCAGAAATTGCACAAATGAGTCATTTACATAAATAACCAGTGACCTTTGATGTCCTGACCTCAAAAATCTAATCAGTTCATCTTTCCTCCCACATGACCCAAGTTTGAAGTTGATCCATAAAACGGTTCAGAAGTTACAGCAAGAACGTGCTATTTTCATGTATACAATGACGTCTGTGACCCTTGACCTTTGCCTTTATGACCTCAAAATACGTTAAATTCATTGTCCCTACCATATGCACACATGACCCAAGTTTGATGTTCATCCATCAAACTGTTCTTAAGTTATCGCAAGAACAAGCCATTTTCACAGTACACCGAATTCCTCTGCCCTCATGACTCTAAATTCTAATCAGTTTATTGTCCGTCCCATATGCACATATGACCCAAGTTTGAAATTGATCCGTCAAACGTTTTTTAAGTTTATTGCGAGAACAAGCCATTTCAATACACAATGACCTCTGTGACTTTACCTCATGACCCAAAATCTGATAAGTTCATTGTCCCTCCCATATGTAAATATGATCCAAGTTGAAGTTAATCCCTCAAACGGTTCTTAAGTTATCACAAGAACGAGAGCCATTTCACGTAAACAATGACCTGTGACCTTTGACCTCATGACCCCAAAATCTAATAGTTTATTGACCCTCATATATGCACATATGACCCAAGTTTCAAGGTTTATCCTCAAACGGTTCTTAAGTTATCACGAGAACAAACTATTTTTATGTATACAATGACCTCTGTGACCTTTGACCTTTGACGCCCAAAATCTAATCAGTTCATTCCCTCCCATATGCACACATTACTCAGTTTGAAGTTGACCCGTCACACGTTCTTAAGTATTGCGAGAACGAACCATTTTCATGTATACAATGACATCTGTGACCTTGACCTTTGACCTCATGACCCTAAAATCTAATCAGTCATGCCCCTCCCATAGGCACAGCATCATTACCCAAGTTTGAAGTTACCCGTCAAACGGTTTTTAAGTTATGGCGAGAACGAGCCATTTCATGCATACAATGACCTCTGTGACCCTTGACCTTTTACCTCATGACCCTAAATCTAATCAGATCATTGTCCCTACCATATGCATACATGATCCAAGTTTGAAAGTGATCCGTCAAACGATCGGTCAGGCCTCTACAAAAAAAATATTTTTCACTTGCCCTGTGGGCAAGTGAAATTTTTTTTGCCTTGCCCGAAAGCAAAAAGCACTTGCCCAAATTTTTTTCATTTTCTTGTTTTAGTAGAAATATCATCTCATAAATGTCTAGATACAAAGAGCCTAAAAGAACGAAATATAAGCAGCACCATAGATTTGATTAAAAAAAAAAAAAAATACTAAACAAGTATTAATTGAAAAATTAATGAAATCATTTTCATGCCAAAATTATCTTTTTCTACATGTAACAAAAAGAAAAAAAATAGTGTTGAAATAAACATTAAAAAAGTAGAAAGAAAATGCATCCAATTATAAATGAGTCTGATGTGTAAGACTAGCACCATACATCGGAAACTCTGCTAGATCAAAGATGTTTTTGAATAAACAAATCAGCTCATGTTCACAAGTTTATTTTAGTAGCATCATCTCATAAAAGTCCACAGACAAAGAGCCTAAAAGACAAAAATGTAGCAGCACAACTAAATTTAATCTAAAGAAAAAATAAATAATAAAAAAAGAATTTATACTTTAAAATTTAATGAAAAATTAATGAACTCATTTTCATGGCCGATTATCTTTCTTCTAAATGTAAAAAAGAGAAGAAAAAATAAGCATTGAAATAAACTTACAAATGTAAGCAAGAAAATATAATCCGGAATTTAAATTACTTTTAAATCTATAAAAATATTACAATGAGTCTGCATGTTAAGACTAGCACCATACCACGGAAACTCACGATCGGCGAAATATTTGATACAAATCGGCTTATTTCACAAGTTTTAAGGGATTTGATTTCAAATTGTAAGGTATTGTTTTCTTCAGGAGGAGAGCCCTGTTTAAATATTTTGTCTAGTTGTGTTTATAAACACGTTTTTGGTGTGTTTTTGAGGTAATATTTGTGGAAATCGCCGGGAGCTGCAACCCATGTTACTGATAACTCCTGGGCCGCTGGCGCTGGCTGGAGAGGTGCTTGCAATACACTTCTGTTGCACTTGCTCAAACCAGCGCTTGCCCGATCGGCAAGTGACTTTGGACTTTGCTTGCCCGCCCGTTGTTTTCACTTGCCCCGGGCAAGCGGGCAAGCGGGTTGTCGCGCCCTGAACGGTTCTTAAGTTATCGCGAGAACGAAAACGGACGGACGTACGGACGGACGGACGGACAACCCGAAAACATAATGCCTCCGGCACCACCTTCGGTGGCGGAGCATAAAAATAAACACACTTCAAGAATTACATGAAGGTCATTTTCTATGTGAGGTGAATTATTGAAGATGATGATTACCATGGAAACATGGATGTCACAAAACAACACTGAATGGAATGAGAGTGCTTGAAATGAGATCTTTAGAAATGCCATGCGATTTGGAGGTTAATAATAGCAGTTTCTGAAGGAAAAGTACTTTTAAAGGGCAATCAATGTACAATGTAGAGCTTTGTAGGCATCAAGCAGCTTTTTAGTACTTTAATAAATCAAAAATTGTGTGTAATTTTGCAATTTGGAGATTGTTGCCATTACTATAAAGCCTTACATTGAAGTAGGAAATGACTTGCAAAATTTGCAAAAATGAAAACACCTCGAAAATAAATATATAGAGGCCTACAGGACTTATTTTACTAATGACAATTCATAATTATTTAATTTAATAGTATTGCAAAGCGCTAAAGCATATATCTAATGTTTTCTTTCCATATTTACAAATAGCTCAGTAATCACTTGATAAGATCAAAACTTTCTAATAATTTTCTTGCTATTAAAATCTATTCGTGCTAGTTTATCCATGAAAATACTTTGTCCTATATTCACTGAAGACTTCAATTTAACAGAACTTGTTTCCACTTTGTACGGTCACAACCCTGTACTAAATATTTCACTGTTTATCAATGCATGTCACCTCAAGACTATTACAAGACTACTACATGTATTATCATAAACATGATTGAAGTGTCAGTGTAAAGTGTTTGTTTTAATTACTGCAACAAGGAGTCTTAGACATTTACATATATATATATGACCATGCCTTTTACATCCTGTTTTCAAAACAGGTTTTCGTATGTGAAAATGCTCTTCCAAAAAGTGAAAACTTCTTTGAAAAGAAAAACAAACTTTTTTTTTTTTCACCCTCAGAACTCACTCAGGCTCAAGAAGAAATGGCAAAGTTTTATTGTCTCCTATAACCTTTTTCTTACAGGTAATGCCTGGGGGCATTTCATCAAAGGACTTGTCGGACATTTTATCCGACAATTTTGCTCTCAGCCAATCAAATGCAAGTATTTCAGTAGCTTATAACAGTTTGTCAGATAAAACGTCCGACAAGTCCTTTGATGAAATGCCCCCCTGGTCTCATTTCCCACATCTGAGCTGTAGTTCTTTTGAAAAACATGTATCCAACAATCGGTATATATACTTTCACCATCCCAAACAATTTTATCTAAACCTGAGAATTTTAATTTGGCTTCCCAAGTGCTTTATTCTAACCATAAGTACTGTATTTACAAGTTGAACTTGGCAATAATAGAGAAAAGGAAATGGCAAAGGGAAATTTGCAGAAAAATATACACAGACTTTATTGCATTCAAAGGGGCCAGTGGTTATTTATCTACAGTCTGTGTAAAAAAAAAATGGTATAGTGGGTGAAAAAATAATTTAGGTAGTGAAAATCTTTTCAATTTGATGTGTGTATGTGGTACAAGTTAAAGCCAAAAGATTTCCTTGCTATGCGCTTT
>CALNVZ010002974.1:32515869-32568857 GCA_940671915.1 Paracentrotus lividus | reverse complement strand
AAAAAGAAGAGAGATCTCCCTTTTTCAACCTTGTGGTCTACCACTAAATCAAAAAACATAAACATGGGATGCATTAATGCACTTTATTTCATTCAAATCAAGGCCCTCATTAAAAAAAAAATGATGGTGTAAACAGGCAGAGCTGCCCGACTTTTGACGGCCAATATATTTTGTTACAAGTGATGAGTTTGAAGTCTACACATTGCTTTCCATATTATGTACATTGTAGAAATTGAACTTGGAGTCGTACCAGTCAAAGTCTAAAAGCTGGATGACTCGATGTTGCATTCATAACTCATCAATAATAATGATCGGATATCGTTCGATGTAGCAGTTTCCTGTGTATATTAAGGCCTACTTTCCATTTGACAGGAAATTGAAATGATTTTTTCTGCTTTTATGTTGAATACACAAGTAATGTGTTTTGAAAAATGCAAGTCAACTATTCAATGTAAGGAACTCAGTGTTCTATATCTGAATGCCATACGCAACATGGAAGGGGGGGGGGGGGCTCGCCCAATATCCCATTGATTTTTGAGGACTCGTTTACGTGTAACCTGTACATGACATGTAGTGTATAAATTTTGCATTTGGCTTGAATACACAATGACCAAAGGCAATAACTGGCAACAAAGTAACATTGTACAAGTAGACTTCCACTTCGAGGAAATATATGTTTACAGACCAAAGCCAAGTTCAAGCGTATTTGTTTATTTCCTAAGATCATCAGAGAAAGGTTCCCTGATCCCCAAGGGATACACTCTAGGGATTTCCTGGTCATCAAAGTATTGGTATACTGACTCAGTAACCTGAGTGATACAAATGTAACCATTATTCTCAATTATAGCTTTAGACTAATAATTGGTACAAGCAGCTACAAACTACAACGATTGTAATTTTAAATAGACTACTGCATCTCTATCTGTAGTTCTTTCAAGAATAAACACACATCTTGCTACAAGTTAAATCTGACTGTATTATTTACACAAAACTTAAAACAGAGTAGTATTGTTGCTTCATGAATCCCCCCCCCTCTGTCTCTGTCTGTGTGTGCATGTGTGTGTGTGTGTGTGTGTCTCCCTCTCTTTCTTTCTTTACTTTATTTAATTCATTTTTTTTTGGGGGGGGGGACGGGCATCAAGAATTAAAATGATGGGGTAAATGAACACTCATTGCCATGTACATCTTTTGCTTTTTTTTCTAACCTGAGCTAATTTGAGGCTATTCACTTAGTGTTGGTGTAACATTTACCAGACGCCCCCCCCCCCTTTAACGTGTCGCCTTGCTTGATTTGTACATTATGTCACTCCCACTGCTGTAACAAATACAATGTAATATGATAAAGCATTTTATTATACTTCCCACCCCCAGCCATACAAAGGGTTATTATTGACCAAGTGTAAAGTCAACAATCGTCGGCCTCATGCCACAAGGGCCTTACCGTTTTTAGTATGTGTACATTATGAATGGGCTTTAAAAATGCTAAGGCCCTTCTGGCATGAGGCCGACGTTGTATATCAAGGACCTGTTTTTGGTTCAATGTGCATTGCTATGTGCATGTTTTGCTCAACATTATGCAGTCAATGTCAAGATTTGTAGATGTTCTTCTTTTAAAAAAAAAAGAAGTCAAAGGTTGTAGGATAATTATTTGCTGCTTGTGACATCACAAGGTTTTATGAACATCTCAGGGTTTCCAGGGAATAGGCCTATATAAATCTACAATGAAGGAGAAGAAGTTTAAAAATATATGTTATAAAAACATTCATGTCCATGTATACAATGTACATGTACTGTATAAGGGTACATGAAACTCAATATTTTGTTCATGTAAAGACCTGTCATTAATTTATCATTGATTCATGCAGTGACAGTAGAGTCCAACATACTTGTAATCAATAAGATATTAAAACAATAATTCCCTCATATTCAACAAATGTATCAAAAAGTATATTTAATTCAACTTTAACATATAACTTATGGTATCTAGACCTTGAGATTAATATAAGCAGGAATAATAATTTTGTTGAGAGACTCTTATTTTTATTATAATGTGTAATTACAATGTGGAGACAATGCAAACATTTTTTTTTTTTTATGTAGGTCAAAGTACATATCGGTAATGAAAGCAGTAAGTGTTCACCTTGGTGTGAATTGTATAACAATTCAAGTATTTAAAAGAAAGTAATAAAAATAAAAAAAACTCAGATAATTATAAAAATGTCCCTTTTCAAACCTGTGGTTAATGTGGTGTAGACCCAAGGTTTTTTACACTTATTGTTCGCTAAAACATGATTATTGTCAATTTATGTTTCTATTCATCTATTTTGATATTTAGTTGGCCGATATTTGCTCCAGCGACAATTGCATCGTGTTTTATTTCTTCAAGTTTGGAATTTAAAATAAACCCCATCTTTAAAATCTCTATCCTGACCCCAAAAGTAAGAGAAAAGTTCTGCATAAATGACAGCATCACCTGTACTACATTGTTGTACCTCTACAAGTGTGTGGGTTATATTCTCCAAGCTAAAAATAAACACATAATACAGGAACCAATAAATCACAATTGACAATGATTTATCCCAGGCAATTACTTAGTTCCAAATCAGTGAGCTAATGAAAAGCAAAGCAATGCATGATTGAATACTGTAATACATTGTATCCACCTCTGATGTAGTGTGTCTCAGAATAAAGGAAACCAGATTTCATTGCAGGACACCTTTATATAATGAACAATCTACATGTATTTCATAAGATATAGATGTACAAAACAACAAGGCATAAACAGCTTGGCTTCTGTACTTAAAATTACTGTGGTACATGTATATAAATTTGAAACTTTACCTTAATATACAGACACATATAATTCATAAATCAACACAACAGAAAGAGGTGGTACCAAAATTTATTTGCACAAATTTGTAAGCAAACTGCATGTATGGATTTTTATGTGATATGTTTTGTTTTCCTAAATTATTACATGTTTACTACTTTAAAAGTAAACTCAAACTTGCAATTTGATTGTACAAAAGAATTTAAATTTTGGTACCAGATCTTCAATTAATTACCCCATGCATTATGAATACAATTTAAGTACTGCATCAAAATATAAAATTAAAAGTGAAGCTTCAATTCATGTACATCTCACATCAGTAAATCATTGACAGAAAATAGTGCCATGAAATAATGTTTCCTTTTTCTGGGACACACTAGCAAGTGTATTTTACAAAGTATACTAACTACAATGACAAAAAAAAAAAAAGGCAACATACAATATAAGTACCAGATTTAAACATTACAAATATAGACAGACCACAAGATGTGTAAATATTTATTTAAACTTCACAGCTTGGTGACAACATCAGTTAACTGATAAAGTGACACATATTGAAAATATCTTATTTAATTCTGTTGTGATTTGCTACAAGTTACAAACATGAAATTAAATTATTATCCTAACATCTTTAAGAAAAACCCTCATGATCCTAAATTAACTCTTCAGTAATCAATCAGAATGAAGAAAGAACCAGGTCAAGAATGATTTTTACCTTCAGCAGTTTATTAAGATCTGATACATGTAGGCCTGTATTGTGGAAGAACCATTTTTTTTTTTTTTTTTTTTACACAATAGTTATAATTTGTTATCATTGAACTGATGAACTTTTTGAACTGTAAATATTATTGCTTCTCTTGTCAACTGAACTTTTTTCCTCAAGAGCTCTCAAAATGTATACAATATTTTTTGAAATTATCTTGGTTAGATATCACCTTTTGCATTCCTTTTCAATATTTGTGTATACATGTATCATTTGAATTAATGCACATTTCAGTTATTTTACTTTCTATTTAGAATTTTTGTTGTAGGAAGGAACTTTTTAGCATCTAAATGTTGATTTTATTGTCATTAACATCCCTGACCTTGGAAAAAATTATTATCTTTCAACACTATAGGTGGATCACACCTGCCCGATCTGGAAAAGTTCTCGTAATCTCTGATCGGGTATTTTACCCCGATCACAACCTACGCGTAATTTTGCAAGTGTGAAACCAAACTACACGTAATATTCCCGAAGATAAATTCCCGTAAATTAGTAGGTACTTCGTCTAAACTACGCGTAGTTTTACCAAGGTCGTGGGAACTTTTGTAGTGTGAACATAAATTACGGGAACTTTCTATTCCCCTTTCTTTTTCTTTTGTATTTCTTTGTTTTCCTTCTTTTCTCGTTCCTTATGCATTTCTTTGTTTTTCCTTCTTTCCCGCTTTCTTATGTATTTCCTTCTTTTCTTCTTTTTGCTCTTTCCTTATGTATTTCTTTGTTTTCCTTTTTCTTTTCTTTCCTTATGTATTTCTTTGTTTTCCTTCTTTCTTCTCTTTCCTTATGTATTTCTTTGTTTCCTTCTTTCATCTCTTTCCTTAGGTATTTCTTTGTTTTCCTTCTTTCCCCGCTTTTCTATGTTTTCTTTGTTTTTTCCTTCTTTCTTCTCTTTCCTTATGTATTTCTTTGTTTTTCCTTCTTCTTTTCGTTCCTAATGTATATTTCTTGTTTTTCCTTCCTTCCCCGCTTTTCTTATGTATTCTTTTGTTTTCCTTCTTTCTTTTCGTTCCTTATGTATTCTTTGTTTTTCCTTCTTCCCGCTTTTCTTATGTATTTCTTTGTTATTTTCTATTCTTCCCTTGTTTATACTTCGGGTATCTTTCCCGAAAAGATGGTTCGGGCAGGTGTGAACATGCAAAACAAATTACGCGTAATTTGGTGATTGGAAAAGTTCCCGTAATTTACGGGTATTTTCTCGATCGGGCAGGTGTGAATCCACCTTATGAAACTTTCAGTTTTTATTTCACAAGGTGGTCCTGTACTAGCTCGAGCTAAAAAAACTGTGTGTTAATTAGTGGATCGGGAAAAAACCTGAAAAAAGAAAGCTGTGCTGCACTATATCAAGCTTGAGCTTAAGTTTTACATAAACGACCTGACCTGGTGGGCATTTCATCAAAGGACTTGTCAGACGTTTTATCCGACAAACTGTTACAAGCTACTGAAATGCTTGCATCTGATTGGCTGAGAGCAAACTTGTCGGATAAAATATCTGACAAGTCCTTTGATGAAATGCCCCTGGAGATTGAACAAACAAGCCTGAAATGTATTGCACAACTGGTACAATGTAACTGCCACTGGACTATAATTTATACACACAGGTGCATGATGGGATCGGGCTTATTTAAGCTAGTGCAGCATAAAAAAATCTAGCCCACTAATTTGCACCAAAACCGCAAACTAACTTGAGGTTTTTGTAAAAAGCCCAAGATGACTCAGGCAGGATTTCATCCTTTAGCGTGCTATTTGAGAGAAAAAGCCTCATCTTCTCTGATCAGGCTAAATCATCAGATCACAATAAGTGCACTATTAAATTAGCTTGGTCTATTGCAGCACCACTTAAGAGGCCAAAGTGTAACATGTGAGAAAAGAGAAGTCAAAGCCTGGAGTTGAGTAAAAGTAAACTTCCTCCTGAAAGTTCTTTATTCTGTATGCAGATAAGGTAACCTTGTCCTGATCCCCGTTTCCCTTGGAAAAGGAAACCAGTCTCATCCTATTGTATCTTACATTGCTAGTCAAAAGGACGCTAGCTGCTTAATGTTGTAAATGGTGGACACGAAAGAAGAAGAAGAGCAGCAATAAGTACCGGGTTGAGAGAGGTAATTGTAGATTAATACCTTGCTTAAGATAGATGTTAGGCTGGGATTTGAACCATCAACCTCCCCAATTAATGTCATCAATTTAAATTGAGCAACCTGGGATGGGTGGGGAAGAAAGTTCAGCATCATATAACCCAAAAATCTATCAACATGGACAAGTAACCCAATAAAACAGTCGGTCAATAAATGTACTGCAAGTTTTTTTTTTTCACCATTTCTTTGACTAAAGAAAATGGTATCAGGACAATTACCCAGGGCTCAACATTAAGGGGCGCCCGGGCGCCCGGGGCACCTAGATTACCTACCAGGACCCTCAGATCAGAGGAATTATCAAAAAGTAGTTGCCCGAGTTGACCCTCAAATTTTTTTGTCAGCACAGGGAAAATTTGGAATATAACACTAGGTATGTAGGTATTAAAACATTTGAGGACTATTCCAAACACCTAAATGTGATATTAAAACTAATTTCAAGTCAAATATCAGAGCAGAAATGACCCTGATATTTCTTAAAACACCGATCGTTTGTGTCTAGTCCCATGTGTGCTAATTGGTGTAGACTGACATTTTTTGAAGTTTTTGCTCATAGATTTTAAGGTTAAGATTTGGTCTTGGGTGTCCAGTTTTCAAGGAATGAGCATTAGAAAATATGATCTTGAAACCTCTTACACCAGTTACATCTGACATTTAGTTTTCACAATTGGTAAAAAAAGATCGATTTTTTGGTGGCTATGTCTGCACTGTTTGTAGCATGAACTGAGCTGTATTCCTCCCAGAAGTCTTGGGGCAGAATCTGTCAGTGAGAGCCTCTGACAGCGGATGCATTTCGGAACTTCTAAACTTTGAAGGGGCCTACTTTTATCATCTTTAAAAGTGATGCGGTGATTGTCTGATGAAATAAATCATCTTAGCATACTTTGGTGAAATGGTGGATGAATTTTTTTTTTATTAAACTAGACCACAGAAAAATTGAATTCCATTGTAACAGAGGTCTAACAGTTAATTTAGATTCTACATTTTTGTTCAGATCTCCTAGACTAGATAGAATTTTTTTTGAGAGCGAAGTTCAGTTTTTACCGGTCATTGTTTTGTTAATTTTTTTTACACATCAGTCATTGACGTCTTTTCTTAATGTCAATTTTTCATTTCTAAAGAAAATGATTGTCAAGCTTTTAATTTATCGATTTCTTGCATCATCATTAAGTAACGGCATAGATCTACAAAATTGGTGTATGAATTATGAATGGAAAAAAAAGATGAAATAAAGAAAAGTAGCTCCCAGTCCCGAACCCATTTTTTCCCCTCACCAACTCAACCGCCTCCCTCGCTAATAAGAAGGGGAAACTTTGTTGTTTTGTTTATTATCATATTTTTTTTCGGGCAACCAGATTATTGATTCGGGCTCCCAAATTTGGAAAATTTGGATATTTGGTTGCCCGGCAGGGCAACCAAAAAAAAATGTTAGTGTTGAGCGTTGAATTACCCCAGGACGAATACCTCCCCCGCCCCATAAAAGAGGTTATAATAAAAGGTGTAGAGTTAGGGGTTAGATTTTTGGTGGGTGTAGTTGTCTTGGGGTAATTGTCCAGGGTAGTTGTCCTAGAACCAAAGAAAACAGCAATGGGATGAGGACCCTCTTGCCCTTAAATCCAAACCCATAATTTTAAAAATATTAATTGGGAATGAGCTACACTAAAACACAAAAGTACTATTTTGGACTACTTGAAAGTAATGTAAGTGTGGAGATCTGCAGCCAAAACCCAGCCCCCCCCCCCTAAAGGTACTAAATAGCTACAGTGTACTTACATGTATGTAACCTACAATTGACACCAATGAGCTGAATGTAGAGATAACATATTTCCTATGAAGCAGGAAACCACCATGTCTGAGTGTGTTAGGTGTCAGGACCACAATGAATTATTGACCAATTAATCCATACCACAATATACATACATGTACAACCTACATGTATGCAGTTTGCTTTAGATTCAGCCATTTTAACCCTAGACCAGATCAAGGTATTTTGATCATTCACAGCCAAAGGGGGGACGGGAATGGGGGGAACATTATTCTTCTTTTCATATAATGGGTCTATATAATATTACTGACATTCATAGTTTATCGTAGGACTACCATCTATGAAACACCTAAGTTCTTTCTTGTGTACATGTAATACCTATTTTAACGGAATACAGATTTAACAATCTTATTTACTCAAATATATTAATAGGACAGATGAAAGAATGTTCCTACTGTACTAATTATGTGGTTTAATACAAGGAAGGTGGGGTAGATGAACCTCCTTGGAGGAAGCTAGCTTTATACATAAGAACTGAAAATAAAATTTTAAAAATCACTGGGACATACATGTATTTTACTTAAAATACAGGTCAATTCCAACCCAAATAAAATGTTCGTAATTGTTTTCAAATGTACAATTTAGTACAAATTCTATGCATTTAATCTATCCCTATACATGTACATATATAATGTATCTTGAACTTTCTACTATTCTCTATTGCTGAGACCTTCACATCCAATCAATAGACTTGTTTTGTAACTCATCCCTATAAACCTATTGTTCACCCCTGTAAAATCTTCTCTGGAGGCCTATTGTCATCTTGGCTTACTGTAATCTAGGTTATTGTAGTCTTGGGTTAATGGCCCTTTGATGTCATTAATCAGGGCTTTAAAGCTGCCTTGTCAAAACTTGAGCTTAAAGCCTTTTGTTGATGTCATCACCACACTGTTCATGGTGTAACTGTAAAGCATGTTCTTTTTGCGGGAACCCACTTAAACTTCTACTAGTCCTGTCAAATATCTGTAGCCCGGGCCATTGAACTTTCTGGTATCTCTGCCATTAACAGTTTTACAAACATACAACTTTGATTTTGTCCTATTTTCTTAAAGTAGTATTGTAGGTTGTAACAGGAATACCAGCTTCACAAAATCAAATTTGATATCCTATAGAATAACTCCTCCATGAACATGTAGGCCTAAAAATTCCAAGATTTAGCCAATACTATTAAAGACATACACGTATGTACTGCAAAAAAATTATGTCAATTTGAATTCCTTAAAGGAATTTAGTAACTTTTCAACACAAGTGCAATAATGGACTGTGGTAAAATCCTAACTTTCAAGGGACTCCTGACCGACCTATACATTTACAATCATGTTGGCAAAAATGAGCTAAATCAATAAATTAAATCTAGGCCTACAACTTTAATTCTCATTTTAAAGTTAGTAGATCCCTTTAAATGCGCAATCAGGTGAAATATGGTGCAATAAATTCTACATTGTAAGACATGACTGATATCCTGACTGCATAAATGTACATGTACATGTAGACTGTGTTTAACCGAAACCAAAGCCCATGATTACAATAAATCACAATGCAAGCCGTCTGGAAAATTATGAACACACAATGTACCAAACTTTCAAGTATTGAAATGCATTTACAATACATTTATGTACAATCTACATTATGTTCAGATATACAAGTACAATACAAAAATTTGTAGGAATATCCAACTTACTACATTCAGCAGACAATCTCAAAATAAATTTTGGTCTTTAAAAAAAAATTATTTAACCTGAGAGCTAAAGGAATTCAAATGGAATTGATAAATGATCAGTGGAGAAAAATATGAATTCACGGCTTACCAAAAAGCCACTTAGTGTACATGCACACAGTATGGTATATCATGTTCAGCTTTGAACCAGGGACCCCAAGTTACAAGACCATTACTGACTAAACAAAATGTATCACCCAGAGATGAAATAGATTCATTGTTACACAGTGTAAGATTCTGGTAAATACATTGTAATAATAATAAATAATATATGATTATTTTATAGCGCAGGGCGCTAAAAACCGACTTGCCCACTTGCCCGGGGCAAGTGAAAACCAAAAGCGGGCAAGTAAATATATAATTCACTTGCCCGATCGGGCAAGCCATGATTTGAGAGCAAGATATACATGTATGTGCAACATTTCACCTCAAAAACACAATAAAATATGTGTTTATGAAAACGAATCAGACAAAATATCACACGCAAAAAAATGGCTAAATATTCTTGTATGCAGTCTTCCTATATGCTTGTCGTTTATGAAACTCTTATTGGGTCTCAGATGGTACAGATAGTTGCTGTTAAAAATAAAATCATGATTAGGGTCTAAACAAAGTAAATGAAAAGAAAATCCGGGCAAGTTTTTTTTTCATGTGGGCAAGCAAAACCTAATTTCACTTGCCCGACAGGGCAAGCGAAAAATATCATTTTTGTAGAGGCCTGTAGCGCATAATACTTTGCTGAAGATCGTCTCTATGACTATGAGCTATAAATGTGATAATAATTATTCAGGCACAAAAAAGAAGATGAGTTAAACCCCCTCCGGGGGCCCCCACTAGGCTATATTATGCAACATTTTGTAGAAATGACCCAAAAGTTCTTGATCAAGAGAACATAAAGTTCAATGTACTTTCCCCCGGTACCCTGGATTTGAAAACATTATAAAAGTGTATTACGCTCCAAAGTCCAATGAATAGATACTGTTATCAGATTTCATATAAACCTTATCTGATATCAATAACATACACATGTACATTGTACATGGTTTGTGCTGACCGCTGCTTATGTGGAAGGAAGAAGGTTTTGAGTGTTCATATTAAAAACAGGGAAGTCTCAAGTTCAAGACCAAAGTAGATATTCAACAGTGCCACATTATTATGTAAGGCATTAATCCTAATAACATGTACATGTATGTACCAAGTCCTTGAAATGGTTCCACTGGTTTGTACCCAAGGTGATAAAAATGGGTATCCTGTAGGATTGCGAATGCTATGTGGTTTGCTTCAGCATGTGTGCGCTCAACAGGCAACCAGCTGAAATGCTCCTGAAGGAGTGGAGATTGTGCACTGTAAAATGCGGGATCGTAAATGAATCCAATGACCGGGGTAATAATATACTGTAAATGCTTTGGTCTTAAAAGGTAAAGCACTTCATACGAAACCGGTATTATCATTATTATTATTATTAGATAAAAGATTGTATTTGTATTCATAGTAGTAAGGTAAAACATATACAATCAATGAAACAATTAACTAATTGCACTGAGAAACTGTTATCAGATTTCACCTTATCTCTATAGGCCTACATGTATATGGTGTTCTGGTAGCCTCTGATTATATTTGTTTGCCACTGGTTGAGTCAATATACACAAGACAATGAGCCCAGAGATAAT
Source organism: Paracentrotus lividus (assembly GCA_940671915.1). Classification (NCBI taxonomy): domain Eukaryota; kingdom Metazoa; phylum Echinodermata; class Echinoidea; order Camarodonta; family Echinidae; genus Paracentrotus; species Paracentrotus lividus. Next base: position 32,557,926 of record CALNVZ010002974.1, on the reverse strand, counting down.
CTGCTTAATGATACCATGGGTTCTGGTAAATTGCCGAAAAATAAATAGATCCATCAAACTTCTATATAAATTGTATACTAACCATTAATTTGCTATTTGATGAACAAAATATTTTGCAGAATTACAGCCAATTTTTCATGCTCAATTTGCAATCCCATTTAGATCAAGATTTACAATATACTTACAATGTAGGTTCAAATTAAAGGGAATAAATTCACCCATAAAGTTGTTGGATTTAAAATTGCACATGTACATTTTGTATTCAATGGTTTTTAGTCAAGGGATGCATGATTACCAAAAGGAAACAGTTAAGGATTTTCATGAGTAAAGAGTTACAAAGTTACAAGTTTAAAGAACGTTCCCTACTCAGTTTTTGATTGGGGATTGTTCATTTTAACTGGAAATTACCAATGGTCAATTGAACAATGTACCTTACCATGTAACCTACAATATGGAAGTATTTACATATAGGCCGTCTGCATACACGTACACATAAAAGATGATCATCTTACCCCTTTTCAACCTAATCCAAAATTCCTGCGGTTTAAAGTTATAGCTGACTTCCAAGGAACAAATCAGAGATTTCACAGATTGTACAAACAATGAACAGTCAGACCTAAATCTCTATAAATCAGCAGTGTTTATGCATGACCAATCCTGAAAAGCCTTTCATCAAATAAAGGAACTGAAAATCTCAGGGATTGCATATTTTTGAAGGGTACCAGCATGCTCTGTGAGAACTAATGCTTCAAGTAGGAGAATACTTGTACAGAAGTATGTCCACTCAAAAGAATTTTATGTGTATTTTAGCTCCATGAATCAACATTGACCATAATTATAATGTTGCTTCTTAAATCCAAACTCTTGTACATGTACACATCCGTTCTTTTATATAAACCATAAAGGTGGCATTTAAACTTGCATATCTCCCTGATTTAATATTCTTTGTAAACTATCAAATATATTTTCCTTTTAAGTTTGGCTATTAATGATTGCATGTCATATCTTATAATTATTATAATAATTTTGTGTTTTTCTTATTTTCACTGCAATCCTGGCTATTCTTTATCTTTAATTAATCTTTATCAGGGCTTTTTCAGAGGTTACTACAACTATTAAATCAACTATGCATTCCAACTGGTGCATATTCATTTTTTACTGGTATCTAATTTGTACAATGTGATTCAATATGATTATTTGTACAATGTGCTGGGTGTTTTGTCAAGATTACTGTCTGCTCAACCTGTAGACAAATAAATCAGACTATACACACTCAATCATGCTCTGTAACCTTGTATTGACAAAGGATTTTCCTATACATTCTGTAAAAACTAAAAGCTGCAAATTCTGGCTACATGTAGATGTACCAAAGAGATACTAGGTCACTGTATATTTCCTTACAATGTAGGCCTACAGTGTTTTCTTCTTTATTATTTCAATGGAGGAGAGACTGAAATGCACAATGTTATAACTCCATGATTGTACTACATGCTTGGTACAAGTTTACAATGTAACCACATGTTTGAGCTAGTTTCATGCTACGTGTGAACTAGATTCAAACCTCAAGGCTTCACATACTTGAAGTTTAAAACTTTGGTGGTGCACACGGTGCATGTACATGTACCCTTTGAATGTAGCAACGTCAGGTATTAAAAAAGAAAGAGGTTTTTTAGGCAAAATTATCACCCACAATTTATTTGCTTTTATCAGAGCAAAAATAAAAGTGTAAGAGTAAGCACCAAAATGAATGCATATGCAGTCAACATGGATATGAAACTGTTTTGAAGTGTCTATCATACAATTGAATTGCTGAATAAACTGTGTGTTTATTTAAGGACTGCACAATACACCGCATGTTTGTTCAAGAAGACGTTTTCATAATAGCAGAGTTTCCACTATAGTGTGGCCAACAATCTATATTTGGGCTGTTTTCTTTGCTTTCAACATGCATACATTGTAGTGTAGTGTGTTACAAAGAAATTCACTCAAGCAGAAAACATATACCTTTAAAATGTGAGTTTTATTAGAAGTGGGTATTAATTTACGAGTGTGGATCTATCGATCTCTCACACCCCATCCCTTCCTGAAGCATTTATCATGATTTTTAGATCTCATTTTCAAGTGATACATCTGTAGACCTACAGGGTGTTGGCCCCCCCCCCCGCCCCCCCCCCCCCCCCCCCCCCCCCCCCCCCCCCCCCCGTTCCCCGTTGACCCGTTTTAAGAGAAAATGTATATTGAGAGGATTGAATACGGTTTGATTTGAGGGGATTTAACATTGTTTTAAAAAATCCTAAAAAAGTAACCTTTGCAAAGAATATAGTCCCACAAAAGACAATTCAATGCCAGCATTCAACAAGACAAGACACGACAAGACAAGACAAGAACAATTTTGTTTTAATTAACATAAGATGTAGACCTACCATACACGTATTCATGAGTTCATCAATAAATTTGTAACAATTTACCCCAAATATTTCAGGACATTTCTTAACAAAGACATGGATGTAAAAAAAAGAAAAATAAACAGAGAGGTATTTCATTTAAACTTTTTTACAAACATGTATTCAACTAAACCAGGCAGGTTCAACAGAAGAAAAATAACAGAACTAGTCATTTGGTCCCAACTGGACTCCGAGTCCCAGTCATTATAATTTCAATTAGAAAAATTGATCTATAGACCTATCCAACTTGATCAAAATGAATAAGATCTCCTCTTATTCTCCCAATTTAACAAATACAAATATATAACCAATCAAGAATAATTATAGATGTGTTTTTCTTTCTCGTTGTCAATTCACAGATCTAACTGAAAGTAGAAAAAAAGAATACATTGCCATACACTTTAGCAGCGGATATCAGTAGGATAACAGCGCGAAGTAACACATTCCAGTCTGGTAGCGCCGGGCTGGTCAGGCGGAAACAGCAATACCAGTTCCGATGCGAAGTGTGGTTACCTGCCATTAATCACGCTCGTAAGAAAGGTTACAGAACATACACAACTTTTGACTATGCTATTAACCTTTTGTTAATCCCCACGCGTGTCTGGTTTTTTAATTCACCTGCTCCGGCCAGTTGACTTGACGCCGACAGGCAAAACGATTGATTTCTGGTTGTTATGGATGACAAAGAAATGACATCTCATTTAGAACAACTCGAGAGACAATACAGATAAACAGTAAAAAAAAAAACACGGTTGAGAAGTCTGCTAGTGCTGCAAAAATGGGTGGCTCGCGTTGTATGGTATATAATCAATAGATGGCGCTCTTGCTCTTTGTAGAAAGGGGAGTTTTCACATTGTTTTTCCGCACTGCCACACAAAAAAAAAACAATCAAAGATATACCTGGAAATTCTTATCCCATCTTACAACAGACTTTTAATGTCAATTTTTATTATTAACTTAAGGATTATAATAAATTATATACATGTACAATGGTTGGGGGTTTTGTGTCCGGACACCTAACAAAAATGAAGCCTGGTTTTTGGTCTCAGGATTAAGCCAAACATTATTATATAAGCTGAATATTTTTTATCATCATCAATATTTTGTTCTCCACAATATTTTCAAGCATTTTCTGCTAAAAAAAATACAAAGACATTGCTTGTACATGCTTTCAAATGGCTGGTAAAAATTGAGTGTCCAGACACCCAAGCCGTCCGGACATTCAATAACTGGGTTATAGTCCATGCCAGTCAAGCAATTACAATTATATTCAGAAAAATTACATACGATTTTGTGCCATTTATTATGGTAAAGAATTATGTTAATCTGCTGGGAGTACATTGCAGTAACTGGCGTTATATAAAAACTGCTACCAGTTGTACTTTTCTCTCTTTCAGCACACAAATACTATAGTGCTTAGAATATTAATCACAGTTGATTTGAGGGAGAGAGAAGGTTCCAGTCTTTCCAAATTTTTAACTCCAGTAACAAAAATACACAACAGATTCTCAAAGTTTACTTGAAATGCCATATTATAAAGAGCTGATTTTAATAAAAAATTGTATCAATTACTGCAGTCAAGAAGCTCAACCAATTCAAATAAAAATAGTCAAAAGGGAAAAATCTTTATGAGGAAAAATGGATAATGCTTCCATAGTACAAAATTTGTAGTAATAAATGCTTCTTTGACATCATGATATATGGGGTTTTGGACCCCATCCCATCATTTCCATCCTACTTTGAACCTGTGGAGCCTTTATAGAAGTCATGAATCCTCAAGCGATGGTTGCTTTGGCGACTGAGGATGGATGAACGTGGCAAACATGACAAAGAGGACAGTTCTTAAGGTTGTGACAATAATAATATTTAGAAGATAGTTTGAGAGCACAAAAATCATAATAATTACTTGTTTTTTAAATATTTTCCTGGGGTCTGGACAATTTTGAATGGGTCAAAAATATGCAAAAATGCAAATAATTCTCGCATCAACGCAAATTTACAAGAAAAAACTTTATCAGGGGACCCCAGAACTGATGTCCTTGGGACCAAGTTTCACAACAACGCCCTTCATTAGTGACGGGGAAAAAAAGAGCGCATCAAACTAGCAGACAACCCGAAGGTCATGAATTAATATTAAATCTTTGGAAACGAATTTGAGGGGAAAAAAGTGTGATTGACAATACTGATTGTCAAAGCATGGAGAGGTCCTTTATCATGCTTTTTGACGTAATAAAGCAGACGATCAGAAGTGCAGTAGCGCCATCACAGAACTTGACATAAACTAATTTGGAGCGAGGAAGTTCGCATCGGTTTTCGCATCATGATCAATAGGCCCTGAATTATTTACAAACTTGTTTCTTTTATAATACCAATCCCACATTTTTTATCCAATTATTACATACATTGTCATCTGAATTTGGAATAAAAGTAATTCCCGATCAGCCAATTATCAATTGGAAGATATATAATTCAATATCAGTTGACACACTTTTCGTGCGGAAAACATTTTGAGAAAGTACTTATATATGTATTGAGGCCTAATGCCTACTTAATAATTGTATTTCCAAAGCAATGCTTCTTTCCTCGTGTTCTTGAAAAAAAGATGGACTTGTTTGTATTCATTTTCCTTCGAATATTCTGAGGTAAAAAAACTCAAAACTAAACTAGAACTGTTAAAAAAAAAAAAAAAAAAAAAAAAAAAAAAAGGGTTTGGGGACCGGCGAGTGATCGCAACAGCGCCCACTATATTGTTCTTAAAAGAACTTGCTCTCCATTAAAAGATCGTTCGGGAGAGATTGAAAAAAGATAAGAACAGGGAATGGGGTAGAGAAGAGAGAGGAGAGAGAGAGAAGAGAGAGAAAGAGAACGAGGTAGAGAGAAAGAGATAGACCTTAAAGTGGAACCACCCAAGGGAAATAAATCACTTTATAGTAAAAGCATAATGAGAGGAGCAATCTAAAATAAAGTTTCATCAAATCGGTTACAAATAGAAGTTATGGAAGTTTGAAAAGTCTTGTTTTACGTCTATGGGGATCCTCAATTGGCAACATCGGCTTCAAAATGGCGATTTGTATGGAACCTTCTCCATTGAGTTTGAGCACAAATTTCAGATTTTCCATTTTGCTTTCAAAATACTATCTTATCTCCTTTGAGCTCAACATATGTTGTGTGAAATATTTTTTCATGAACATATTTGACTCAGAAGTAAATAAGGCATATTTGAAGAAATGAGAAAATCTGAAAATTTGTGTAAAACACATGGAAGTTGTCCCATAAATCGCCATTTTTGAAGCTAAGCTGATGTTTCTAGTTTGGCGGATCCCATGCGAAGGTAAAACCAGACTTTCAAATTTCCATAACTCCTATTTATAACAGATTTGATGAAACTTTTTTTAATATTAGTGATAATGTGTTTGCTTCCTCTGATTGTTGCTCTTTCTTATAAATTGATCATTTCTTGGGTATTGTCCTCCTTTAAACTATAGTCTTCCAACCATTTTGGCCTGCACCTATCCTGTTACCGCGTGTAAACCGCTATTTTCAGTAAATAAATTGGAATAGTGAAAGTTTTCCCTTTTATCTGACTTGTTGTGAATATTATTTTAACTGATGCCGTAAACGATATGAGCCCTATTACTAGACACATGATAACGTATCAAAATTGAAAAAGATCTAGTAATATAAAACGAATGTTAAAATTCTTCAAATTTTAGTTTTGTCTTTAGAATATTGATAAAAATGACCCATTTATACTTTTCAATAACACTATCTAACTTGTTATTTGACTGGATGCAGCCAGCCCATTAGAAACGAACACTAGAAAAAACCAAAGGTCAACTGTACCACATTCTGGTCTATTTGAGTCATTGCTATTCCCCGTTACTTGGGTCATACGGATGTATGCGATAACTGATCCGGCATAATAGCGCAATTAGACCCACAATGGGGCTAATTTGAAATATATTTCGCATGCAGAAGATGTTGAAGTGTTTAAGTTTAGTTTAACCGCCTTCATTCAATTGAATAAAAATGATACTGTTTTAAGCCAATGATGTAATCATAATTGCAAAAGGCCTTAATTTAGGTTCAGATATGATTTGGAGTTAATCAGGGTTTATAGCAGACAGTAGGGACCCAGCCTGATGTCACACAATTGAAAGTATCGGACAACTGCTCAAATATGAATAGAGCTGCTAGTTGTCCCCAGACAAAGAAAAATGGCCTGGTAAGAATCTATTGAAATTGAGAATCTTTGAGCCGCATGCCTGCGGATATATTGAATGAAATGAATATTACAATGTCATAAGCGTAGGGGAGACCGGGTTGGAAGTTACAAGGGTCATTGTTTACAAGTTCTCAGTGTGCTAAGATGGAACAAGAGAGGATTGCTAAACTGGCATCTTATACAGCTAACACATAGCTGTGTGAACTGCCGGTCGTGAGGTTTCTCCGTTGTTATAAAAGTAAATCAACAAAAACCATTTTTTAACAGTTCAAAGTAATTTTTGACAAAATTTGAAATGTGCAATAGCTCTACACACTGAAAGCTACATGAATGATATCTGGTATTGTAAATATAGTACATGATGTCATATATATCCCCTAGCCATGCCCTGTAATTTCTGCCTAATAACTGTGCTTGCAGTTGATTGCTGTGTGTAAAATCACCCAATGGGGTAGTTGTTACAACAACCTTACCCCCATGTTGATTGTAACAATTACCCCAATTACATTACATTTATGTAAAATTACATTTTGTCTCATTTTCAGTTGTTAATATTTTATATTTTTCTATTATTCTTTGTCTATTCTAGCGCTCTACTTGATCTACTGTTTAACCGATGTCCAAGGAAACTGGAAATTGGAAATTAAAGTATGGTAATAGAGATTAACACATTGTCAACTTTACCACCCGTATGTTTACATATTGTAAACAATTGACCCCGATATGTGTAACAACTACCCCGTATATGGGGGTAGGTTGTTACAAAAAAATGTGTTCACATAATTAAGCTGTAAGTCTAAATAGTGTTTGTATGTTTTCAAGTTTTATAATGCCTCAGTTTTAGCAACATAATTAGGCGTAACTACAGACCCAATATGGAGTGCGTGAGTTCTTTCATTAGAATTATCTGGCCCAAAATGTGAATTTTGTAACGTCCATACCCGGTCTCCCCTACCTGTGTACGCTTAAGTTAACACTGGATTTTATGAGTGAATATTATCACTTTAAAAAAAAAAACTTATTAAGGAGCACGTATGTCCTCTTGACACATTATTACAGGGCCACACTATAGCTTAGATTTTGTAAAGCCTCCACAATGTTACTCAACCCCTTAAACATAAAATGAAAACGAATTCATCCACATCATAATAGTATTTTACAAGAAATTGCTAAATTTATTTCATCAGGATGCATACAGATTTATACAGACACAATATTTAAAATCAAAATTTCTCAAAATCAAGTACTTAGCTACAAATCTGTACATATGTAAACTTTCAATGCAAAAATAGTACAAATTCTTATAAAAGGCTCAATTGAAAAAAGTCTGCCAAGTTCTGTACAAATAAGATCAGTCAAACAGATTCTGTGTCACATGTGCATGTACAATATAAAATTCTTCCATACTAAAATGCATAGATATACTGGAATTACCCATTGCAAAAGGGTGACATTTTAAAAACAACTTTTGGCATATATTATTAATTACATATAACAGACTCACATAATAGTGCACAATTTTTATTCTGAGTACTGACGTTAAAGTAGAAGTAACTATAACCTATCTCATAAACATAAAGATTATACATTTTTGTAATGCTTTTATATGTATTACAATTAATTGTCACACATACACAAGTATGTATAGTCATCATGACATACCTTCACAATGAAAGACATTAAAATAATTTGCACAAATCAGTGCAATAAGTTCTGAGTGCAATATGCAATATACTCCAACCCCTGTTGTTCTGCCGTGCCTATTATAATAGGTCCCAATAAAAACTATAACACACAAAATAAAATAACATTGATGAAATGCAAAATATTATCAATATAATGTAATATAATGTAAGTGTACATTTACTTGTTTGTGTTTTTTTAATAGTACCTTTGTACACATACACTTACATACAATGAACAGCAAAATAACTCTTTGGCTCAAATCAGCATTGCAGAGCTGTTAATTATTAAGTATCATAAAAAACATTATTATTAAAATGGGGGGGGGGGGGGATATGATAACATACAGAGATAACAAATGTAAAAGGTGTTTTTTCTTTTCTACCTAGGAAAGTTACAAATTCTTCCTATTTCTTTCAAATAAAATAAATAAAACAATAAATTGTGCAGGCACTATACCCTACTATATATCAACTATTTCCTGAGGAAGTAGTTAAGTTCAAAACAAATATAAATTCTATATCAGAATTTTTTTTTTTAATTGTGTCATTTTACATAACCATACTTAAACATATAATTTCTAGGTTTTTATATGTTTTTTTTTTAAAAGAAGTAATTTCAAAGAACAGAACTGTGGAAAACTTTTGAGACAAAGGATGTGACATTTAGTAATGTGCAAAGGATCCCATCCTAAGTGTACATACTTGGCAAAGCAACCATGAAATAATACAGGCTCACTTGTAATTTGTTCTGTACATTGTAATGATCAAAAATCCATACTCTTACTTCTTAATAAATATTATTCCTCATTTCTGTGCCAATCATATGGGTGACATTAGCATGTTATTATAATTTATGAAGAAAAAATCCCCCAAGATTTTACTTCATAAGTACCAATAACAAAGTGACTTTAGATCATTATAAATATTCAGAGGTCGGTTCAACAATGACAATTCTTGTGGGGAAACCCACTTTTCTCTTTCAGAACAAATCTTGAACGTGACCTGATATCTAAACTGAATGAAATCTCTGTTTTAGGATCAGGTTTTGAACCTTCCAAAGGAAACCATATTTGGGTCAATAGAAAATAAAATTCAACTGTTGGCATAGCTTTTGATTAGAATTGACCCACACAGTACAAATAACCTATATTCTGAAAGATTCAATTTGTTCTGTTAAATTTTTACAGTTTTCATTTCATTTTTTTTTTAAATGCAGATTTCTCAGAACAGCAGAAAAGTGGAAGAAAAATATATCAGTGAAAGTTTTCAAGAAAATACATCAAAGGATAACAAAGTTGTGAATGTTTCAAATTTTGATTTTGTGACGTAACTTGGAGCTGTTCTTCCATATTCTTTTTCACTGTTCTCATGAAGGAATTGATATATGAACAGGGATTTGGTGGGAATATCTATATGGGAGAGCAGCTCACAAGTGATGTCACAAAATCAAAACTTTCATAACTTTGTTTTCCTTTGAGGGATTTTTTCATAGCTTCAATAATATTTTTTGCCATTTATTAAAACCAATTTATTTCCAGGGTGTGGAATTCTCCTTTAAAATGCCCACACCATAATTATTGTTTCATGCAATGGACCACATAATTCGCAAATGAATCAAACACCTAAAAATATGAGTCATACTTGTAATACATTTTGCAGTTATAAAACAAGGAACTAATATTTCTCCAGATAAAAAAAAACCCATACTTCCTCAAACGCACAAAGTGAAATGATGGTGATTTCCGTGATGCAGAACTTCAGGGATTTTAAAAAGTCCTTGGTTCTTGGTAATGGAACTTATTTCCATAGGCTTAAAGTAAATTTGAAAGGTCATTATACAACAGAAAAAAGATGATTGGATCATCAAAATGGAAACAAAATTATAAATATGTGCTGAATATTACAGTAGAATTCACCCTTGCAAATACTGTTGCCCATGAATTTGAAGTTTTAATTTTATATGCCTTAAGTAATTTTGGTGGAAAAAAAATGTTGAAAATTTGAAACAAAACCTCAATCTAATATATCAATATTCCAAATAATTTGAAAAGTATCAAAGTGGTTGATTTGTATTGTGATATGTTTGGAATAGAATAATAAAATTTTTGAGAAGATATACCTTTTATCTCAAGTATAGATGCTGTCACAAAATCATGTGAAAAGAAGTTATATTATGTTCCACCTTAGAGAGCAAAATCTTTATAATAGGGAAAAAGAGACGTTATATAAAATGATATGCAGCGCGTTTCAAGGGAGCTAGCTCAATTTGTTGCATTTTTCTTTGTTCGATACTCTACTTCTGCCTATATGGTTGCTCAAGGTATCACTTACTTGTAATTAACTCTCAATGCTTTTTCTTCAATGCCATGAGGACTTATTTCCTGTCATAATAACAGTTCAAGATCACCTTATGTGAAAAGGATATACATTTCATAATCATATGAAGAGTTTGATTTAAAACTGTGTTTAATCCACTCTTGATGAAAGTTGAATTATTTGAAAGCCAACTATTGTTCAGGTTGTTATCTATTTCTGAACAAAAAATTTAAACTCAAAATGTGAGAGCGATTATAAAAAAAAATGCAACTTTTACTTTCATCACTTTCCATATAAAAGACACCTGTATGGAAATTGGCAAACAAATGCAATTTTATCAGAAGTTACAATATTGGATTTAGCCCCTTTTAGAATCAAACTCTAAATATAATGTAAAGCAATGCATGATCAACTCTCAAAACTTCAATTAATATCAAAGATTATCTTGGTTTCTGGAAATTAAAGAAGCTAAGTTCTCAAAGAACCAAACCAAAACTAACACTGATCATAACTACATATCAATGATAACTGTGAAATGATTTTGAATTAGTAGAAAATATATAACAGTCAAGTAATGAGAAAAAAAGAGAAGATACGGAAATCGAATAAAAAATTCATGGTCATTAAGAAAACATGATAAGAGTACCCAGGAAATTTTTGTTTTGTTGGTTTAAACAGCAAATCTGTTGAATGATAAACATTTCAGAACAAAATGTAGCCAGTTTCTCTTAATTTAGAATGTTCTCCCACTAAGGATCTGATCAGTAGAAACCTAAAAAAAACAAAAAACAACAACAACAAAAAACAACAACATTCAATTAAGAAAAACAAGTCTGTTTTCATTGTACTTTTTTGCTAAATTGCATATAATTATGCATTCCCATACACAATGTCCACTTAATCTTTTTGCTTTCTCTTTGTGCACCTGAAATAGTGTACGTGATTGATAATGCATTATAAATATTGTATTACTATTATTATTATTATTTACAGTTATATTACCAGAGATATATCACCTTTAAATGATAAGGATATATATAACACTTACTACAAATCATGGCATGTAGTCTTAGCTCTCAGAGACCTACAATGATGTCTTCAATAGCTCAGGTATCATAATGATATTAATAACAGTGAATGAAAAGTTACATGGATGAAGGGGAAATATCCTTGTTACTAATTACTCGTACACAACTTTGGCCCAGAGATATAGTTTATATAATTCATATTAATCATTATTTTTCAACATGAGCCAATCCTCACAAGGAAATAATTAGTGGTGATATATTTAGTATTTCATTTAAGAATAAAGTTTTTAATAAGTAAAATTTTAAAAAAGGAGAAAATATGAAGTTGTAGGAGCTCTTTGCCAAACTCTCATTTTTTTTCTCTCAAAGTGTTAAAAAAAAAAAAAAAAAAAAAAAAGGTCAGTTCAGGCTGCATGTTTTTGTTTTTTAAATTAAATTCAATTTGGTTCTTTTTAGTGTACACTGCTATATATGCATTATCTATATCAATAACACGTTTTAAATATCCTTTCACAGACTCTTTATCATCAATGACAATAAACCATTCTATTACTAGTACTGAATATAGTGTAGTCATTAGAAATAGTACCAATCAATTACTCTCATGCACTATGGTAGCAATCTTCACCTAGTTTTCTTTCTAGTTGGAAGAATTATATAATATTGACTGGCCCTGAGGGAGATACCACAGATATTTCCCAAACAAGTCTCATATTGCCTCGAGTTGAAGACGAGGGCAATATGGGTCTTGTGAGGGAAATATAGGAGGTATCTCCCGAAGGTAAAGCCAGTCAATATTATTATTATTACCTGTTAACCTCAACTAGCCCCATTTTGAAGAGAATAAAATAAGTTTCCTTGATTTAAACTGGGAATTTGTCGTGGGATTTTTTTTTCTTTTCTTTTCTTGGTTTCTTCAGCATTCTCAGTTGGAACCACTGTGACGCAATGATGCTTCTGTGCGTATCCATTGTCTTACTCTTTGTTAACGCGCATCATTAACAATTACGCGTAGGACCCCCGACCAGACAAAATATGGATATTATGGACCGGCAATTTTGTACACAAACCCAATAGGGAATCACGGAGGAGGGGAGTATGGATATTACGGCCCGTTGTGGTACAACTTATCCATTGTGACATATTTTTTGTTGGCCGGATCAATTAGACAGACAAAATATGCGCTATATCTCGTCTCCAAAATGCCTCATACAGGTAATAATAACCTTTATTTCAAGAAAAAAAAAAGTGGTAGAACTGGTAAAGGTCTGATAATGTTCCTCACTATTGTACATCAGTAGTACTCCAGGACCCATATTCATAAAACCTTCATAGGCCTACTTATCACCTAGCTGTGTACTCTTCCCTATGCGATTAGTTGACAACTAGCTTTAGTAAGGTTTTATGAATATGGGCCACATGACTCTAAGAGTTAGTACTCAGTAAACTAGTACTGAATTAAATGTCTCCCAATTAGATAACCAATGATAAACAATACAAATAAACCTTTGATCTTCTGCAACCTACTTTAAATTGACTTTATCAGTAATAAAACATGATTAATGTTTCTAGTTTGCATAACGTTTATAGCGCCCCAAAATGGTGCTTATACATGAACATTACTTGTTGGAAAAATAGGTAGGCCTACAGGAAGTAAGAATTTTCTTAATAAATTTAATTATTGGGCACCTTATAGCTCTTTCAAAGTTGCTTAAGGACGTTGCACAGTTATGTTTCTGCGCATCTTGACCGCGCATCCTGGGCGCGCATTATTTAGTACGTCACAATGGAAAAATATTCAGCGCTCATGGGCGATCCAGCGCTCAAGAGTTTAAGGAAATGAACTTTATAAATACGTTATTTATTTCTTCTTTTTGTTCATTATTTACCTACTTGCAGAGATATGTAAAGCATTTATGTTGGTGCATGTTCGTGTTATTCTAGAGATTGCGATGGATATGAAATGAATTGTAAATGTTTGGGAGCAGGATTTTGAATAAGTCGAAATTTAGATAGAGTTTTCACATTTTTGCGTATTTTGGGCGCGTTTCGGTGGTTTTCAAGTCGGCTCGCCACTATTACAGCGCCGATATTTTGAAAACGAGCACATGGACCCCCATTTTTTAATGTTCCTACTCTTTTAGTTTACATTCCTCTACAACTTGGCAGATTTTGATGAATTTGACATGGATTTTGAATGTTCAAAAGCATGATTTTGAATCAAGTGTAATATTAATTGGATTCTCAGACTTGTTTGAAGTTTTCGACGCTTTTTTGTGGTTTTCAAGCCAATTCTCAACTATTCGGGCTCCGATGGCTTAAAAACGAGCACATGGACCCCCCTTTTTGAATGTTTCTACCCATTGAGTATGTATTCCTCTACAACTTTGCAATTTTTTATGAAAATGACATGGATTTTTAATGTTTAGGAGTATAATTTTGAATCAAGTGTAATTTAGAGTGGATTTTCACGCTTTTTGGACGTTTTCGGCGCGATTTTGTGACTTTTCAAGCCGATTCGCGAGTATTCGGGCGCCGATAGTTCGAAAATGAGCACATGGACCCCCATTTTTTAAAGTTTCTTCATATTTATGATGCATCCCTCTACAACTTTGCAAATTTTGATGAGACTGTCATGGGTTTTAAAAAAAGTGCACCTTAAACTATACTTTTTTATTTTCTTGTAGATTCCAAGTCTCCAAGATATGGTTTTTGACATTTTACGCACCATTTCCGCCACATGAGGGCGCTGCTGGCTCGAATATAAGTAAAAATGTGCCAGTTTAAACAATGTCCCCATACTTGGTATAAACATCGTAACAAATCGGGAAGGTTTAATAAAGTTTGATTCGGTTTTGACAAAGTAATGACGATTTTAACTCGTTTGTTGCAATCGCGAGGTCTAACAGAGGCCAATTTCTTAAATTATGCGTACTTTACGTGCCATCCATATTTAATATGGCAACTTCAAAGTCCCGTAGCAAAAAATCAGGCACATGAACCTATATTATTTTTTGCATTTTTGGCATACATAGATACCAAAGTAACTCTGTGCAAAATTTGGTAAAAATGACATGGACTTCGTTTCAACTGTGCAACGTCCTTAAATTATAGTAGCCATGTGTGTCTTTTTGCAATAACTTAGATATCATTGGCACGGTTCTAGGACATCTCCCCCGGAGGACAACTCCCCGGGGACAATTCCCGGAGGACAGCTCCCCCGGAGGACAACTCCCCCGGAGGACAACCCTAACCCTAACCCTAACCCTATGTCCTCCGGGGGAGCTGTCCTCCGGGAATTGTCCCCGGGGGAGTTGTCCTCCGGGGGAGATGTCCTGATACGCATTGGCACTAATGCCATCATTATCAGAAGAAACAATCCCTTATCACACAACTATTATCATTTTGGAATGTAGTACTATTTACTATTCAAATAAACTATTTAAGAAGCTATGAAGCATTGCACATGCAGTTTTTTGTACATTTGGTACAAAATTGTTGATTGATGTAGAAAATAATGGGGCGTTGGACTGCACAATTGTTTACTGTTTAAAAACATCTTAGTTTATGTACAAAGTAAAAATTTAACTAATTGAAGTAAAAAAATGAAAAGACACAAGTTATTACTGAAATTAATTGAACTAATTAAAATCAATTAAGTTATTATTATCATTAATATACTTAATATTAACCATGTGTATAAATATATAATTGTACAAAACTAGCATCAATATTCTAAATCACAAAAGATCTTGCAAAATAGTCAGGCAAGCAATGTTTAGTTCCACAAACAAGTACTATTACAAGAAAATACGCATTACAATTCCTGTTTTTTGAGTTGTAGAAAATAAGATACACATATACAATTTGGATTAATTTTGATCCAAACAGATATCATATTGTCATAACAATATAATGACAACAATTGACATTCGCTCAGAACTTGTAAATAGCTTAATAAAGAATCTTTCTAGAAGATCTACTTTTGGTTAAAATCTTGTTTTAAGTGATATTGTGTTAACAACATTTTCAAAGTCCATTGACATAACCATATCCTCCACACAACCACATGATAAAATGACTTATCCTCTACAATGGTGATAAAAATATGAAATCCTATAGATTCTTTTTTTTTTTTTTAATCTCCTTATACGATAAAAATAAAATATGCATGTCATATACATCGTATTTATTCAATATATGGCACAAGCTGTATAGTACGTTGGTTGTAGCAACCAATACCTTGTCAATAAATACGAGTTGTATGAAAATCAAACAATAGAAAAAAAATCCAGCACCACTATAAATGTGCCATAATTCACTCGATTTGAGGAGATAATTCATCACTTTTCCACTTCTTGCTCGATGAAACAATTAATTACAAATTTTTCGCCTGCTAAAATTATAAAAGGAAAGAACTCTCTATTTCGTGTGAATTACACACAAACTACGGGACCTTTTCTTTATGTATTGAACATGTCAATACATGTAAAGTAGAGTGTACGTGGCACTCTCACATTTATTTGATTAAATCAACTAATAGCATGATAGGTTAATAAATTTGACAATGAACTAAAGTTCATGTTGATAAGCCATTATTTTTCATCATGTTGTTCCTGTGGTCTCCTTCAGACTTTAAGCACACTAAATGGGGTTATTAATAACCATCTTTATACTAGATAATTCATTGTACTTATTATCCATAAAAAGACTTTTGGTATTGGTCTTTTGATACATCAGCTCTTTCCATTTTGCACAGTCCAATAATTTGCCACAACCAACATCATCACAAGTACATGTATATCTGTTCATATTGATACATTATCCAATGAAATGTCTATGTTTACAGCTGATATGACAATAGCACAATATGTGTTGGACGTTGCGTAAAGGCCTTATATACAAGTTAGAAGAAGGGAAAAAAAAGACGGACAAAACAGCTGCTGGTGACATCATCTTTTCATATCACTGGACCAGTCCTGTCAACAAATGACCAGCGGAGTTGAAAACTACAACATCCTTAAAGTTTCAAATCCAAGTTGAAACAATAATATTTTTGACAGAAATACTTGACATATGGATATGCCGCCCAGTTTGACTTTTTTCAAATTTCAACTTCATCTTTCATTGTGTGCTTCGAGAAGTTCTAGAAAGACATCAGCATACAGATACGTTTCATTATCATCACATGCAGCATGTTCAATGGATTTCAACCCAATATTATGATCTCAGAGCAAACTCAATATACAGACCACACACCTGTCCCAAAGACTATTGCTGAAATCATTTGGAAAGCTCAGATTTAGAGAAAAATGAATAGCCACCGCTACTTATCTGTTCTGGCACGACCTCTGTAGCTGGCAAATTGTGATAAAGCTTTGAGTTCTTTCCCTTCAAAGCAGGTAGATTCATGTACACTTCCTCTGTGATGGGTTCATCTATATCTGAAACAGGTGGTAGAGTCGCAGATGACCGCGGTTTAGTGGGCGAGACTTGCGGCTTGGGAGAAATATGCGGAAGTGTAGAGCTGCTGCTGATGGGGTTACTGGGTTTCTTTGCAACCTGAGGCTTCGGCACTAGTGCTGGTTTCTTTCTGATGTTGGTTTGTTCAACTGCCACGTCTTCATACAACTCTCCATGGTCTAACTGAGCAAGTTCTGGAGGTGGAGGGGGAAGAGGAAGAGAATCAAAATCATCCTCTTCCTCCCTGGAAAATCCTCTAGGAGTCTGGGGTAAACTAGAGGACGAGGGGATGGAAGGGGGGTGTCGGTGGGTTGTGGACATGGGTAAAGTTGCGCTTTCACCCGTGTTGCCGTATTCCTGACCAAAGTCGCCGGCTGCAGGAGACTTGAGGGGTTTCTTTGTGGTTTTTGGTTTAGCCTTTGGAGGAGGTTTCTTTTTTGGTGAAACTGTGGGACTAGTCATTTCGTCATAAACACCACCATGATCATCGTCTTGGTTGGGGATAGGAACTTGAGGACGGTGATCAATGTCCCTTCCTGGAAAGTGACGCTTTGGTGATTCATTAGGACTCATTTCTTCATATACACCCCCAAAATCTTCTCCTCCTGATGTTGCAGGGGGTTGCATCATTGGACGGTAATTGATATTTGGCACATTACTTTGGCCAGGGAGTTTAAAAGGTTTCTGGAGGGGCTTTCGAGGTTTCTGCGCAATCTGATCAACTTCCTCATAGTCATCCCCAAAATCATCATCTTCTCCTGACATTACCGGAGCCTGGGCCTTTGGATGCTGACTGATTATCGGATACCCGCCTTGCCCAGGTAGTTTAGAAGGTGACGGGAAAGGCTTTCGAGGTTGCTGGGGCACACTTGGATCCACGTCCTCGTAGTCATCCCCATAATCTTCGTCATCATCACCACCGACATCCTCGTAGATACCACCACAATCTCCATCCTCCGGTTGCCTAGGTGACCAGCTTTTTGCCGGGCTCTTCTCCACGGGAGACATTGGTTCATAGTTCCCTCCAAAATCATCTTCAGGCTGTGAACCACGTGGGCTGAAATCAAATTTGATTGGATGGTTGACCTGTGACCTTGAGTTGTTGGGATAGAATTGCTGGGATGTCTGTGGACCTGTAAGAGGGACTTCATCACGTATCTGCTCGTTTGGATCAATAACACGCTCTGCAAAGAGAATCAAAATGGGGGAAATAAACAAGAGGAAGTAAGGTTAAGAGAATTAACAAGTTGTAGAAAATTTATTTGCAAACTGTATAACAATTTTCCTTTCAAAATGGGGGAAACAAGCGAGAGAAATTGCTAACAACTTCAAAAAGAAGTAAGAAATTCTTTAACTATTTTTCCTCTCCAGCCTTGAAAATACATGCACAACATTTTACTAATCTGTTGCATTTAATTTAATACTGAAGTGTTTATTATGCTTTAGATGGGTTGATTACACAAGCACTTAATACTTATTCATCAAATAAAACTTGCAGGATACTTGATGTAGATTTGGAAGAACTAAATATGGTAGCTTACTTTATATAAGAAACCATTTTCAAACTAGTACTCACGTATGGGTTTTGGCTCATCTTTCTCCTTCTTCTTCTTCTTTTTCTTATCTTTGGCTTTACCCGGTTCTGTTGGTAAGTCTTTGAACTTATCATTAAGTTCTGCTTTTATACCCAGTACTCCTTGATTGGGAATTGCAGGGGGTGTTCTGTTAGGAATGTCATTAGGTGATGATGGTCCAAGACCTGGACTAAGCACAGGAGGCATAAAAGGAGACGGGATCACCATTGGAAGGCGCGTATCCATGTTGGATGCCGCTGTTGGTGGAGCAGGGGGAGGAGTATCAGGATAGTCTTCCATTGAGATGGAGTGGGAGAAGGCTGGATTAACTTGAGTTTCAGGAGGTGGTATGAAGAGCTCATTCTGATAAATGCTTTCTTCAATTCCTTCCACTGGTTGCATTGCAATGGCAACATTACCCTAGAAAGAAGAGGCACAGAATAATGGAGAAGAAATATAGAATAATAAGTCATTGTTTAAAGGGATCCTCAGAGATATAATGCCTGTGCTCTGAAAAGAAATATGCTATACGTTGCATATAAAAAAAAAAGAAGGTAATCCATTTTTAGAGGGCCATATTCCCAGCTCATCTATTTTGATAAATATTTATATCATATGATTGAAGATGAACTCTTCATTTGGAGCACATGTACAGTCATGGACAGGGTGTTCAAAAGTTGAAGACCCTCATCCTAAATCTAACCCTTATGCTTATCTTAACCCTAACCATAATTATAAACCTTATCCTAATCCATGAATGTAGATGTGCTCAAAATGTTTCAGAGAGCTTTCCCTCAGCAAGTGAGTCTATAAAATATTTTTTTTTAACTGAGGAAGCATCTCAGTGATAGAGGTAGATTGTTCCAGAGTTTGGGCATGACATGCACTATAACCAAAGCTGTCTGGAGGTAGCTGTCCCAGAAAGGTGAGTATTGATTGAAAAGATCTGTAAATGCATGGACAGAATAAACCCATCATTCTCTACAGGGAAACTCCAAATCGTACATCTTTAGATACAATATTGAACATGAAACCTTACCTGATCATCCTCTGCATAGCCATCATTGTAATGACTGCCTCTGTCTAAACCCTGTCAGAGAGTAAGGACAAAAGATCAATATCATGTCAATGAAGTGAGTGATAGAGAAAGAGAGAGAGAGAGAGAGAGAGAGAGAGAGAGAGAGAGAGAGAGAGAGAGAGAGAGAGAGAGAGAGGAAGAGAGAGGTCAGAGAAGAGAGAAAGAGATAGAGAGAGAAGAGTGGATAAAGAGTTGGAAAGAAAGATACACATAGATGCATTTTATTCATGTGTTTTATACATTGTTAATATATGAACACGTAGAGAAAGAGTGGGAGAAAGAGAGATAGAGAGAGCATGAGAGTGATAGTACAAAACAGTGAGAAAGACAGACATTAAGAGAGATGGAGGAGAGGGGATAATAGAGAGTGAGATAGAGAGATAGAAAGAGGAGGAAAGAGCAGAGAGTAGAGACCGAAAAACAGAGAGATAGAGAGGATCAAAGGAGGGATTAACTGCAAAAAGGGAAAAATTTGGCAAAATTATATGGAAACAGCAAAACAGCATGATACATGTAATTAGTTCTATTGAGATATACAGTCTGTGTCAAATAAAATGGTACAGTTGGAAAACATTTTTTTTATAGTATGAAGATTAATAACAACCTGGTATTGTTTGATATTTTCATAAAGCTAGAAAATCAGACTTTCTTCTGCAATTTTTTTCATCACATTTGGTGCAGTATTTTGTGAGATATGACTAATTTTCTACAATCAAGAATAATCCATTTTTCGCACGCCGTCCCATGCCTTTGTGTATGATTTCGCATAATGACCGTGAATTCGGCGCTCCAGAACAATAGACGAGCGTAATTTCGATTTGTTCCTCGTCGCATAAAACTTAGCATAACTTTTGTTTTACAAAAGCAAATTATACAGGACAAAGTGCATCAGCAAGAAAAATCTTTTGGCTTTAATTTGACACCATAAACACGCATTATATGAAAAGATTTCACACCTAAATGATTTTTTCCCCGACTGTACCATTTTTTTTGACACAGACTGTATAGCATGTGTTAAGAGATATAACATAAAAAACAGATGGTGGAAAGTTATTCAAAATATACTCTACATTTTTTTTTACAAAGACTTTGAAAAAAACATTAAAAATAGCTGCCAGCCAGCTCTAGCTATGAGTGAGTTTTCCTCAAACCATTAATTTTCAAACTTCTGCATTACATATATAAATATTATCATAATATAAGCATTTCCACATGTTAAGAAAATACTACTGAAGAGACAAAATGGGATATTAAGTGGCCATTAGTATTAAAGAAATAACTTACATCCTCTGATGGGGTGAAATCTTTATTCTGCAAGAAAAAAACAAAACAAACAAAAACAATTCAAGATTGTGAATAAAATAAAGATACATACCCCCCCCCCCAAAAAAATGTCCTTTAAATATCCCCAAATTTTTAATTCATAAACACTCTTTAGGCTTATTTATTGAAATATATAATATCAAAACATTTATTTTCAAGACTAAAGCATGAAAAGCCTGTACAGTCTGGTTGGACAAATGAATCCAATGTGAGCTAATGCTCTTGATAAGAACTACATACTAGATATCAAATACATTTTATGTTACCAAGTAAAAAGTAGCAGTACTATTCCCTTACAAACATAAACTGCTACATGTACGTTAGTTTCCCCTAAATGATTATTTTTTGTAGAGACCATTCCTTATCCCATGAGCATTTAGAATTTGCTTGCTTTTATTTCCCAAAATCCATAATATATAAACAATATTAACAGATTCATTTTTTCATACAAAATATGGCCAATAGTTATTTGAATTTCCATTCCATGATTGCATGCTTATGTATTCATAATGTTTGATGTTCATTTACATGTGTCATTCTCTAATTCTATTTTAATTCATTTTTTTTAACAGCCTGCCTTAAACACAAATATACGTTCAAGGTCCTGGTTTTCATATTTGTTGTATAAATTTCTATACATTTCTTTGAAATGAAGAAATGATTACAATAAATTTTTTGCTCTTTCACTTTGTCCTTAAGGGGCTTTCACAATTGCTCTTGCGATCGTTTGCGATCATTTGGTCACAATATATGTTGCACACAATAGCAACGGTTGTAAGCAGTCGCACCACCATTATTGTGAAAGGGGCTTAAAGGGGACCAATACCCAAGGAAATAATCATTTTTATAAGAAAGAGCACAACCAGAGGAGCAATTTAAAACAAGTTTCATCAAAATCGGTCATAAAATAAGAAAGTTATGGAAGTTTGAAAAGTCTCGTTTTACCTTCTATGGGGATCCTCAATCTGGCAACATCGGCTTCAAAATGGCCTATTTTATGGACAACTCTCCATTTGTTTTGAACACAAATTTTCAGATTTTCCCCATTTCCTTTCAAAATATGTCTCATTTACTTCTGAGCTCAAAATATGTCATGGAAGAATATATTTCACACAACATATGTTGAGCTCAGAATGAGGTAAGACATATTTTAAAAGAAAATTGGGAAAATCTGAAAATTTGTGTACAAAACCAATGGAGAGTTGTCCATAAAGTCGGCCATTTTGAAGCCGATGATGCCAATTTGAGGATCCCCATAAAAAGTAAAACAAGACTTTTCAAACTTCCATAACTCTCTTATTTTATAACCGATTTTGATGACACTTTTTTAAAATTGCTCCTCTCATTATGCTCTTTCCTATGAAAGTGATTATTTCCTTGGGTATTGGTTTCCTTTAAGTTATGACTTACCACAGGAGACGGTGGAGAACTGGAGGTACATGTACATTTACATCTACATTTCCCCTTTCTGCAGCATATTATGATGACAATTATTGCTACGATGACAGCCACTCCGCCAACTGCTGCTACAGCAATTACCCATGCATCAAGACGACCTGTATTCTCAGTATCTCCTGTAGTCATTGGTAGTTCAGTTGTGAGATCTGCAAGATCAGTTGTGGCGACGATGGTTTCCAGTCCCATAGTTGTCATGTTTGGGTTCTGCGTGGTGTTGTTCATGGCGGCACCCTGCAGTTATGGAATATGAATAAGAGGGATTATTATTATTAGTAGTAGAGGATATCTCCCTTGATGAGAAGGCGAGAAAGACTTGTGGTGGTCGAGAAGGCTTAACGTTACGGGCAGCTCTCTTAATTTACTGTTAGCTTAACTGTCTGTCTTCTGGAGAGCATTTCATCAACATTTCTTGTCTGACAAGTTGTCAGATCTGACATCTTTACATGATTTTGGTTGGCTGAGAAGCATTGTTACTATGGTAACTGTAGGAAAAAACAGGATTTGTCAGATAAAATAAGTCCTCTCATTTGGAGAGATAATATCCATCAAGAAATAACAAAGTTATGGTTGTTTAAAGTTTATGTTTTGTGACATTACTTGCGAGCATACATGTTCATTAATGTTGTGAGAGGCATATTTATAATAAAAACTGTGATTGAAAACATATAAATGCACTGTTAAAACAATCTTCTTATGAAAAACTGGTTAAAATTTATTTAAACTGTAACAATTCATAACTTTTTATTGTTGGCTACAATGTACATAACAGGTTTTTGTGAAAACATTCATTTCTCTTACGTTCAGCTTTAATTGAAAAAATAATCATTTCACAGTAAGGTTCCCTTTTAATAAATATGTATAGAGTTCAAATATATTAATGAACAAGTATGTTAGTCGACTACTGCTTTTTTCTCCAAAATTTTGAAAAGAATGTCCGCCCCCTCAATTTACTGTATGTGGGACTGTATGAAATGATTAAGGTGAGCATTCTTTGTGAATAGGTAAATATGTCATGCTTGCTTGCACAGACACGGAAGTTAAAATAAAAATAAAAAATCCCTCTGTGCTATTTCAGAACAAGCATCAACTCATGGCGTACTTTGCCCTTTGGTGTGTTGCCAAATGCAAACTAAATTGGTCTAAACATTCAAACTATGCCAATATATACAGGTCATTTGTTTATACATAGCTGTGAAAGACAATTAAGAATGTCTGTCTTTTACTCTACCTGAATTCTAATAGGGATCAAACAACATTTGGAATTGACATATATTTCTACAAACATTGCCAAATTGAAATATATATCTTTCAAAGCATTTTATTGGACATAGCACTCCATTTCATTGCACAAAAATTTGAGGATAAGATTTCACAATGATAAGGCAATCTAATCCTAACCCATCCAAAATCTGTTCCTTTATATTCTGTTAGTGTCGAATGGGCAAGCATTGTCAAAAAGATAATTTCCATATATGTATGTAGAATTAAATCTTTTCACTCTCTAATAAATACATATACCACAGAATGTTAAAATAGATGTAAAACTGTCATTTCGGGGACTAAACTTATTATGTTTCCATTTAACTTTTTTTTTAAATTTGATGAAACTTTCTTAAAGCAGCTATTGTTTCACATCTTATGAAGATGACATAAGACTTTCTACCCAGAAGATAATCTTATTTAGAGTGTGTTCAATGTCCAGTTTCAAATTTATACGCTCTCGCAATGGAAGCTTCCAGTGCAAGTGAAAAAAGGAGAAAGTGTTTTTTTTCTTTTTGAGAGCGGGGAATTTAAAGACGAAGGAAATATAATCAGCTTTAAATTTTGGACACTGAACGGTGCACCGCTGATTGCGTTTATGTTTGTGTTTTGTAATTGCGTTTTGTATCATGATTCATGTTGGCGTATAAATTTGAAACTGGACATTGAACACACTCTTAAAGGGATTGAGTAACTTGTGGAGGCCTGCAAGAATCCAAGCTTTGGGGTCCTGTATAATGTGTCAAGATGACACCCTGAAAAAATAATTTCTTATGTATCATGCTGAAAGTTTAGGTGTGTTCAATAATAAATAGTGGTTTGTAAAACTGTTGAATAAGTTTGTCAATTGTTAGGTTTAAAACCATGACAGTGAAACACTGGACAAATCAAAGTTTAAACAAGTCAAAAGCTGACCAAATCTTGGGTTTTAACCCACAAAAAATTCAAGCTATATAAATGTGCAAAACAATGGAATGATCGCTTCATCAAAACATTGTTTCTTTGTTACTGATCAAGTTTCTCTTTGTCAATACCTTTATTATCATGCTCCTATTCATACTACCATACTTTAAGAATTAGTGTTTCTATGCTACTCAAACTAGTATCACATTAAATCATATCACTTCTTGTTTCTATTCCATTCAGGGGAGTTTCTATCTTCTGTGACGTCAGGAATGGATCAAGCTTTATGCCAAGGGTTGGGTTTGACCCAATGACAATGAGCTGCGAAAGGGATTGGGGGGGGGGGAGTCCATTTAAATCCCCTAATCCCCATAGTTAGGGGCCTGATAACATCTTTTCTTCTCCTTCCATCTTCTTTCTTTACTTTTTCTTCTCCCTTTTTTTTTTGTTTGGTGCACAATGTCAGGGTAGGGGGTGGGGGGGGTGTTGAAACTCCATAACCCCCACCCTGTAGATCCGTGACTTGATGTAAACACATTGAGACAACCACCATCAAAAAACTGTTTGACAGATAATGATTAATTCATCGAAAGGGCAATTTTAGGAGCAACCTTGGTTTTTACTCAGATTGAAAAAGGATTTATCCCACTTATCCCAATTTCCTTCAAACTAGATCACAACATTTCAAGTCATATTATATCTTTTTGACCATAAGTATGACCATTCATATCTCATTATCTAGCATAAAAATACAAAAGATGGCAGATGACTGCTTTGTCATCAAGATTCATACCCATAATTTTAATGCACTACATGTATGTGACCAAAAAAAAAATTTGTTAGAAATTTGAGGAAATTTTTTAACTTTTCCCAAACAAAATATTCAGGTGTGATGCTCTTATATTGCTAAAGGAAAAGGTACATGAGACTGAATAAAGAAGTTATGTCTGATCAAAGGTCAGAAGCCTTTTCAAAGGTATGCAAACTGGGTATTGTAAAACAGGAATAACATTACCACTATTATGTTAGTTCGTGTTTGCATTAGGGACTGAACACATGAGTTCAAACATTATCACAACAGGACGTGATGATGCCTTGTCAACATACTGTTCATTGTGAGCCAGAAGGGCGATCAGCCTATTTAAATATTTACTATCTATATGCCACATTAATTTCCAGCAAAAACATAAACTATTAATTAATCTCAGAGAAAGTAGAAGTACTATTTTAATTTTATTATTCAAATAGGGCCAAACCACAATTATTATGAATTGTAGAGATTACCTTGTAATGTGGGTTCTAGGACAACTACCCCTACCAAAAATCTAACCCTTAACCTTACACCTAACTGTATTTCTTGGGGGTAGGTGTCCTATGGGTAATTGTCCAGGGGTAGTTGTCCTGATACGGGATGATCGTGCAAAAGTTCATCAAAATGATATTGAGATGATACTTAGCTACAACCACTTTCCAGTTCTGATATATCTTTATATTGTCATAATAACATTAAAATAAACCTGTGCCAGATGTGTTTATGTTGTGTGTATTTACTTCTGATGAAATTTCTTCTAAAGATAAGAACCACTAAATTGAGGCAAGAAGTGATCCACATTATTGTCAGCCAGGGATACTTGTAGGCAAAGAAAATCACAGAGGGCAGCACATGAATAGTCGACATTGGCTTTGAAGGCTAAATTATGCCATGTCAAAAGTTTTTAAAGAGTCCCCTTTTTCACGAGAGTGCCTGTATTGAAGTACACTTTCATTAATGAAAAACAAAAATATTACAAAATATATATTCCTAAAATGGAAGTTGGTTTTACACCGTCTGACTCCGAGTGATATGGCTTGTTTTGTACAAACAAGGTGGTTACCACAAATTTTAATTTCTTATCAATCTGGACTGGAACAACTTCCCACACATCAATATATCGATTAACATGAAAAATATTCACATGATTTGAACTGTTGACTTAACCTCCATTAAATACATGTATGCATTGTTCTCAAAGGTTGTACAGCCTTTATGATATGGCAATAGTTGTTCAGTGGTCAGCAATAATAAAATTTCAACAATTAGTCCTATCCCTGTGACCTCTTGCAATCCTGACCCTAACCCTACATCTTTCAGTATCAGACAACTACCCCCAGGACAACACCCCCAGAGATAGGGTTAGGTTTGGGGGGGGGGATATTTGTCCAGAACCATGTTTTGCAAATAGAGCCCAGAGCAAAATTATGCATATTGTTCTTGAGCATGTATAACAGCCTTAAACAAAAAGACAAAGTTTGGCCCTATAATCATGCTTATGAAGTGCAGTTTCTAACTGAGAGATTTTTACAACAGAAATTTTCAATAAAATCCAAAAAACGAATTTTGACAATAAACCTTCCACAGATTCTCAACTATATTGCAATATGCAACTTAGAACAGTAATAATCATTAATTGTTGTTAAACTAGTTTTCATTGTCATTTAGTGGATTACTGGATAAAGCTGCAAAATTATACCTGCTTGTTTATTTAAAACTTGTATTCTGTCGATGGAAAAATATAACTTTGAATTCATCCGAGTGCACACCCATGAAGTGTAAATACTACCAAGCACTATTTTCATTGAAATCAGTGCATACATAGGTTGTTATCTCTTTACCATATTGGATCCTAATTCAAAACGGTTAAACCTACATGTACATGTCACAGGGAAATTCCCCTTGTAACTCCCCAAACGAAAAGTTTGAACAATGAAGGAAACAGACCAAAAATGTATAATGTGAAAAAAATTAGCAAAGAAAATGGGGTACCACCAGGATTCGAACCAGAGACCTCCTGGGTACTACAATGTAGTCAGGTGCTCTACCAGCTGAGCTATAGTAAACCCATGCTGGGTCTGATGGTACCCCATTTTCTTTGCTCAGTTGTTCATATCCCCAAATGAACAATACAGGGGCCGCGGAGCCGGGGGGGGGGGGCTGGGGGGGCTGCAGCCCCCCCACTTTTTTCAGCCAACGTGTACAAAAATGCAAAAATGACCATACATTTGTGATTTTTAGCCTGTTCAGCCCCCCCACTTTCGGCTCAGCCCCTCCACTTTCAAAAACGCTCCGCGGCCCCTGCAATACAGTTGGCTCTATGTTGCAATAAGGGATCGACCCAAAACACCTTGAGCACAAGATGATAAACGAGTATACTATCTGATTAACTGATTAAGCTGCCAAATAACAACAAAAT
This sequence comes from Paracentrotus lividus, assembly GCA_940671915.1. Taxonomy (NCBI): domain Eukaryota; kingdom Metazoa; phylum Echinodermata; class Echinoidea; order Camarodonta; family Echinidae; genus Paracentrotus; species Paracentrotus lividus. Next base: position 32,529,939 of record CALNVZ010002974.1, on the reverse strand, counting down.
TTCCTAAAGATTATTTCAGAACCACTCATGATGTTTTATTAACATAAATAAAAGTTGACTTAAATATGTGTGATAAGGATTTAAAAGAGATGGATCAAAGGTTTTTTTGAGAAAATGTATTACATATGTTTCTATAAAAAATAACGATTTTGTCATAATCATGTGTCATATTAAAAGTTAAGATTTCATTTTCACATATCAATCTACAGAAAATGAACTAAATAAAATACATACATAAGTAACATAAAGGTAAGTGGTCAATATACAGGGATTTCACTAATAAGAGAAACATGATGGAACCTACATGAAAGCAAGCTTGTAAAGCTGTAGGGCCCAGTGATATCATGTGTGGTAATGAATGGAGAATGGATATAATACTCTTCAGTAATGAAGAGACCAATCAAAATAAAATAAATAAATAAAAAAAGGAAAGAAGAAACACAAGCAGTGTATGAATTATCTTACCCTTTGTTTAAAGTATATATATCAACTTTATAGGAGCTAAAGTTTATACACATATTTTGGCAATGTTTTTTTTTAATTGTGATTAAGGGCATACAATATCAACCAGACACACCTTGGTAGTGATAATACGTTCTCTGATTAACCCTCTCATTACCGGGCACTTTTTCTCAAAAACTGGATTCTCTCACTTCATTTCAAATTTTCAAAAAGATAACTCAAGCAATACCTCTAGTGTTTGCATCCATGTGAAAACTATCGTTTCCAGCTTTCCAACGGTATATGACTCATCTAGAGAGGGCTTTTTTCTTGCAAAACAACAGTGGTGCCAAAGGCGACAATGGTAATGAGAGGGTTAACACTTTATTTCAGGGGCCGTGGAGCCCCCTACTTTTGTCTGTATAATGTGTACAAGAGCACGAAAAAGGACCATAAACTTGTGATTTTTAGCCTGTTCAGCCCTCCCCCCACTTTCGAGACAGCCCCTCCAATTTCAAAAATGCTTTGTGGCCCCTGTATCTACCAATGATATGAATATATCGTCTGTTGGGAGCCATTAGGGCACTATTGCATCTTATAGATGTTCCGTTGAGAGCCAGAAGGGCGCTATTACTGTACAAAGTCAATGGTAATAGCGCCCTTCTGGCTCCAAACGGAACATCCTTGATCTGCAATAGCGCCCTTCTGGCTCCAAACCGACGATATACAAGTTTGTATCAAATCAGCATCCTAGGACAATTTTTTAATACCGTATTTGTTTTTAAAGCAATTTTTCGCTCGAGGATATACTGAAAATGTATCATTAGGACAAGGACTTACTAAACAAGTCTCCAAGAATAACATGATCCAATTTGGCTTCATAGTTGGAAAAACAACATTTGACTCATTTTGTGCACAGTTCTGCACCACAGTGACCAAATCCTGAATTTGAATTTCCCTTACGTGCAGTGATTTCAACTTTTTAAACATTCATCATTTTAAATTTCTATTTAATATTGTTCAAATCTTCAGTAGATACAATACGGATACAGATCTAATTTACAACATTATTTGGCTGGCCTAAACTCCATGTACATGACAGAAATATAGGGTCATATTCAGACTAAGTGGGACATTTAGCTGAAATTTTAATGTGGCGCTGTGCCTTTGAAAATGCAAATTAGGATCTGAATCAACACAAAGGCTTCTTTACAATACAAACAATTATTTAAGTACAAACATTATGTGATCCAGTTTTCTTGCGCTGAATAATTGAGTAAATAGGAATTTGCACGTATGGGACTATGGTGCTTTAAATGCCTCTTATTCTTAATACCAATCACTTTTGTCAAATTTCTTTTGCCTAAAGTAATTATCATGGGCTACTCTAACATGGCATATAAATACAGGTAATTTGGATTTGGTTATGTACTTGAAATGTTGAATTTAAGGCACTGGTCGTGTCACTCACATTTTGGATGTCGTGTCACTCACGACACATAGAGGTGGACCATTTTCCACAGAGAGGGAATGATTGATAAACACAAATGTCAGAGAGGGACATTATTCATATACATATACCAGCACTTCTGGTACCCTAAAGGTGGGCTCACACTATGCGACTTGCTGCAGTGCGATTTTTCAGGAAAAGTTTAATATTATCTGATACAAATATTCAAACAAGGAAATTCATAATGTACAAAGTTGTGGGTATTCCTATGAATATCAAAATTGATTTTCAGGGCGATTGCGAACCCCCTTCTCTGTATAAAAGCTAATTGTTTCTAAATCGCAGTGACGTCACTGCGATCTTGCGATTTTAAGGTAATTTGACATTTACTCCTAATTAAAGATCCGCATTGGAACAAAATTTTGAGAACATTGTTCCTTTACAATTTTTACATCTCATAAGAAAACTTTGCATGTTTCAAATGTCGCATTAATAATGCAAACTACCGTTTGTTTAAAAAATCGCACCGCAGCAAGTCGCATAGTGTGAGCCCGCCTTTAGAGATCTACTTGGGCACAAATCCAACCATAACCGATGATGGTCAGAAACCCATGTTTTTTTTCTGTTGTGTCACTCACGCACTGTTTTTTAATCATAATTTCCAGGACCAATTGTAAAATTCAAATCCAACTGGTAATGACACATGCCACTCTTACATTATACATAATATGGTAGTCATGATCAATTCATAACCTACAAGTGCAAAGATATGCACCCTTCTATCAGTCCAAATGTCGTGTCACTCACGTTTGAATATGACCATATATTATCCTCTTTAATTATTTATCACTCTGTACTACAAGTATTCAAATTTAGCTTTGTAACTTCTGTAATTTTTCATTTCTGAATTTTAGAGTATGCCAAATATCCATATCGTGCAGTCTATTGCCAGGGCCGGCGGAGCGTTTTCAAATGTGAGGGGGCCCAAGTTTTAGAAGAATTCATGCAAACATATTAGGCCCAAAAAATAAGGATTTTTACGGGGGGGTTCAAAATGTGAAAAAGTGCATCGTTGTGAATGAGCAGATTATATTCAAGTGCGAAGTCAGGGGTCGGTATAATGAACTATTTAGAGAAATTTGCGAGCGCGTAGCGCGAGCCGAAAATTTTGGCTTATAATTACCTGAAGATAGTGTATTCTATATACACATTTTGATAATTGTCATCCCATCTGAGACACATTTGCGAGCGCAAAGCACGAGGTGAAAATTTTGGCTTACAATGATGCAAAGGCCATATATTTTACGCACATTTCCCCCTCTTATGTATTTTTGTTGGAATTCTTTTACTAGATAACGATCACCTTCATTTTAATAAAAATAAATTACGAACGCGAGCAGAAAAATTTACGTAACTATTTGGGATGCCAGGGATCAGTCAATGTACCTTTTTTTTTTGAGAAAACTTTTGGCTTTACGGACCGAAGGTATAGTGTATTCTAGACATAATTTGAAAATTTACATCTCATCACTTCACTTTACGATGTCAGGAGTCAGTCTTTCTGAGAGAAATTTGAGCAGACCATATGTTTATTCGAACACGAAGTCAGGGGTCAGTATTTTGGCTTATAATGACCTGAAGGTAGTGTGCTCTCAACACATTTTTAAAATTGTCATCCTGTCCGAGAGAAATTTGCGAGCGTGAAGCGCGAGCCGTAAATTTTGGCTTATAATGACCTGTAGGTAGTTTTTTCTCGACACATTTTGAAAATTGTCATCCTGTCTGAGAGAAATTTGCGAGTGTGAGCCGAAAAATTTTGACTTATAATTAACTGAAGGTAGTGTATCCTAGATTTTGAAAATTTTGAAAATTGACATCCATCACTTCACTTTGCGACATCAGGAATCAGTCTTTCTGAGAGGAATTTGTGAGCGCGAAGCGCGAGTTGAAAATTTTGGCTTATAATTACACTTATAAGGCCGTATATTTTACGCAGATTTCCCCCTCTTATGTAGGCCTATTTTTGTTTGAATTCTGTTACTAGGTAAAGATCACCTTCATTTTAACAAAAATAAATTGCGAGCGCGAAACGCGAGCAGAAAATTTTACATAACATTACTTATTTGGGACGCCATGGATCAGTCAATAGGCTTTTTAAAGAAAAGTTTGCAAGCGCGAGCCGAAAATTTTGACTTATAATTAACTGAAGGTAGTGTATTCTAGATTTTGAAATTTGATTGACATCCATCACTTCACTTTGCAACGTCAGGATTCATTCTTTCTGAGAGGGATTTGCGAGCGCGAAGGGCAAGCTGAAAATTTTGGCTCATAATGACACATAATAAGACCGTATATTTTACGCACATTTTCCATCTTATCTCTTTTTGTTTGAATTCTTCTATGGGTTAAGATCACCTCAATTTTAACAAAAATAAATTGCGAGGGCCAAGTGCGAGTAGAAAAGTTTACATAACTTTACTAATATGGGATCAGTCAATGTGCCTTATTGAGAGAACCTTGTGAGCGCGATGCACGAGCAGAAAAAAAACTGCTTATAATGGACCCGAAGGTAGCGTATTTTAAACAAATTTTGCCTCTCCTTCCCATTCTTCTTTTTCTTTCTTTTCCCTTTATTCCCCCCCCCCCTCCCGTCTCCGCCCGCCCATGATTGCAATGGCAGTACTTTGGAAGGTACCCAGGTAATCAATGGTTCAAGAAATCAGACTTTGGCCTTTTTTTTGTTCCAATTTCCATTGATTGCTTCGGTTATCATACAAACATTTTTTTTTGTAAAGAGAGTGATGAAAATGAAACCTGAAGTGAAAAAAACACAAAAGGCTCCCAAAGTGAATGTGGAGACTACATGTATAAATAAATTCTGCTTCAATACTCTGCTTGCATAAAAGGGTATTTTACTGACAACTTCATATCAATAAAGTATTTTATTTATTGACCTTGTGTTCATTAATGATCATGATTCCAAATCATTTGAATACACCAATACCCCATTCACAGTGGTTTTCAAATTTATCCCGGTGCTGTCGCGGTGCTGTCGCGGGACGGCAACACCGCTATAAACCCGCTATAAATGCATTCACAGTGGAAAAGTTATCCCGGGACAGTCCCGGGATAGATTTCAAGTACCCATTCACACTGCAGCGTGTGAATTTTTTGACCTCCGTTATAAAATACTTGCATTTCTTTTGTATTTCTTTGTTTTTCTCCTTCTTTCCTTTTGTTTTCTATCATTTTTTATGTATTTCTTTTTTTTTCTCCTTCTTTCATTTTCCTTTCTATCATTTCTTATGTATTTCTTTGTTTTTTTTTCCTTCTTTCCTTTTCTTTTCTATCATTTCTTATGTATTTCTTTGTTTTTCTCCTTCTTTCCTTTTGTTTTCTATCATTTCTTATGTATTTCTTTGTTTTATCCCTCTTTCACTATCTTTTCTGGAAATTCTTATGTATTTTATTGTTTTTTATCCCGGTGCTGTAGCGGAGTGCCTTCACACTGAAGGCACTCCGCGACAGCAGCGGGACTGTCCCGGTGCTGTTACTATGGTTTGAGCGCGATAGTTTATCGCGGTGTTATAGCGGGTCGAGGTAATCCCGGGATAGTTTATAGCGGGTCCGAGCATTCACACTAAGGGCAACACCGCTACAGTCGCGGGACAGTCCCGCGACTGTAGCGGTGTTTGAGGCCACTGTGAATGGGGTACAACATTGTCTGCTGAAGGGGGTTTTCACACCGGAATTGGTGCCGAATTGTGTAGAGTTATGCAACTCTACACCAGTTCCAATGCAAAACCCTGTAACTCAAGTGCAAAAGAAAACCTTTCTTGTTCTCAGTTGATGATGTGTTATATTATAGAGGAAAGTAGGTAAGTTGGCTTGGTGGTAATTAAAATTATCCCAATAACAAATACCTAGTGATTTTCATGAGCTCACCTGTAAAAGTTCTTCAATCATACATGTAAATATTTACTTCTACATATATAGCAAATTAAGATATCAAGAACAAAAAATGCATTAATACCTGTAACCAATGTAAGCTTCCACACAGAGGTAAGCCCCCCCCCCCCCCCCCCCCCCCCTCAAGCTGCAATATTTTTTCAGCAGCAAAGATCGGGGCTTTTTATGTGTTGAGCTTATGGAAAAGAAAAAGTTAGGGTTTAATACGGTTATAGGGTTAGGGTGTTAATTGAAATAAAGTCCCAATCTGTGCCGCAGAAAAAATATTGTCCCTTGCCCTATGGAAGGTTCTCAATGCAGGATATACATGTACCGGGTTCACAAATGTATGTCTCAATCTACAGTATACTATTTACATACACCTCTATCAAACACAGGAAGATAATCCTCGAAGTTGTTTGCTTCCACGTATATAGCAAAAAGAATAGTAACTCACAAGCTTACAATGTAGAACTTTTTTAAGTGATACGATTTGAAAAATCACAAATGAATTTTGTTTTATACAAAATGTAGTATCAGTCTTCTTTTGGCACTCAACTACTTTTAGCAAATTCATATTCAAGTCATATTATGTAGATTCTTTTAAATAAAATATTATATCATTGCAAACAAGTCTAATAACATAACCTATAAAGCAAATATTGATTTATTTCTGGTATTTACACAACGGTTGTAAACAAGTTTATACAGAATCTTAATGTGGGGGGGGGGGTGTGGTGTACAGCATGATGGTGACACAGGTAGAATACGAAAGACGGACTGATACTTGTGATATAGAGCAGGAGAAAGAAACGAGAGAGAGAAGGGAGAGAGAGAGAGAGAGAGAGAGAGAGAATGTTTACACCCGCTAGGCTTCTTGAAGTTACACACCACATATCCACAGGACAAATTAAGGACAACTACCCATCCAACTACAAGCGATCATTAATCAACTCCAAGAACCTCCTAAGCGTGAGATTCCCCAACCAAGATTAGAGCTTTATTACACAGCTCATGGTGCAACCTTTAACAAAAACTGACAAAAAAATGAGGTACAATACAGTGATTCAGATGCTTTATTGTCACAAAGGGGGTTGGGCAGAAGAAAAAGAGGAAAATGCGGCTAGGGCAGGAGTAAAAAAAAGGGGGAGAAATACAGCTTGGGCGCAAGGAAATCTAACTTAAGAGGGAGAGTGTGAGACTTTTAAAAATGTCCATTCAGCATTGTAAACTTAAAGCCATTTACTTCAGTTTTATTTTAGCAAAGTCTCTTCAGTTTGACAACTGCCCTGTCACATAAAAAGAGAATGTATATAAATCCTATCAAAGAATATATACAATGTTTTTAAAGTACCAAAGTACTTAAGTTCACATTTATCAACTTATTCTGAACAAACTAAAAAGAAAGTGAACAATTGTAACAAAAATGAAACTAAAACATGTTTATCAGGCCCTTGGAACCCCAGATTCTGACAGCATGATTTCAGATTGTATATGATAAAACCAATAAGCTATTAAGAACTTAAAGTCATCTTATCTATTTATCCATTTATTTCAGTTTTATCTAAACAGAATACATCTGTAGTCTCTTAAGTGTCACTTAAAAGCGAACGTACTTTATCAAAAAACTTAAAAAGTCTTTTAAGGTACCAAAGTACTCATTATTGATTGATTAGGTTCACATTCATCAGCTTATTCTTAAAAAAAAAAAAATGCAATTGTAACAAAAGTGAAACTAAAACATGTTTATTAGGTCCTTGGATCTCCAGATTCTGACAGAATGATTTCAGATTGTATGATAAAAACCATTAAGCTACTGATGGGATACCAAACTACATTTTGTATATCCTATTTAAAGCCACAGTTGTAATGCAAGAGGAAGTGTCTGTAGGATAAAGGTAGCATAATATTATTTGTGGGCGATTGCTAACAAAGAAAAACAAGAGACACATTTGTTTAACCATAGACGTAGATGGAAACTATGTCTACATTATGGTGCTACACACATTTTTATAAAGTCCTACATGTTTGCACTTTAAACATAATTTCTATTTAAAGAATATTAGAATAAACATATAATCCATGCAGTACAAACTGCCCTTTCCTTGTGGTTTCACAGCACCTCATAATTTGCTCCATAAAATACACTAAAAAACATTCAATAAGGCCAGTTAAGCAATAAAACAGTCCAGTTGAATTGAGTGCACACACACGAATTTGGGCAATTCCACAAGTTCTGAATTCTAATTCTGTGACAAATGAGTAAAATTTGCAACTAGGTGTTATTCAATTGCATTTCCATTGTATGTCTTCTACAGCAATTAACCAAATTAATAAGCACAGTGTATATCAAATAATCAACTATAACAGTAAATAACTTTCGAATTCAAACTTTATGATCAATGACTCAAGTTGGCTGAGGATGTTATTGATTCGTTCACAGTTGAATGAAGTTGGGTTAATTTAGGTGAAAATCAGGGAACACATGATCAAACTTGCACTAAACCAGTGAAATGCCTTATTCGTCATATAGCTAAAATCATACTGTGCTCCTTACACTGCTATGAGCTTGTGTTTGAAAATTATTCAACCTATACCCCCTCCAAAAAAAACACAAAAATACAAAACAAAACAAACAACAACACAATCAAATGTTATCTCTCCAGTCTATCAAAAGTTATTTTCGAAAGAACAAAATTATGAATCAATATTCTCACAACTGTAGGAGCTCTTTTGTGGCAAAAACAACCCACCCTCTATTAATGGAGTTTTTTTCTTCACATTTATCATGATCAATGAACAGAGCTCTAGGATATGTCCTCTTTGTAAAGAAACTGAACTAAACTGATTTTGACATTTGATAAATAATCATTTACTACAAATATCGTATATATTTGGTGCCAGGTTTGCCCAATGACAAAATAGTACATGTAAAGTGATTGAAAGGTGCATGTAAATGTAGACAGCCAGTGTTTTAGCTGAGGCCTTGTGCATAAAATGTTTTACAGAGAATTGCTTTATTCTATAATTTAAATTTATCTGTTCTTAATTCAAGAGTTTATCTCATTTCTCATAACTTGTTTAATCCTTTGCATGCCACAGAAAAAAAAGTAAATTTCTACCATTAAGTTTTCAAAATGATAACGTGGCATTAATTGTGTAAATTACTCACCCCAGACATCACATTTATTATTATTAATGTTGTTTTTAAATCCTCTACTATCAGCTTTAAAGAGATAATAAATAAAGTAATAATAGTCAATTTGTACAATAATTGTAAAAAAAGGATGATTATGATAGAAAACTTACAGTAAATAAATCTGTAATTTTCATATCAGTAGTGTGAATTAATTATTTCAACACCACTGATAAGGTCATGCCACCATTTCTACAACATTTACAATTTGAATTTCAAGTTCTGTAACTCTCTCTCTCTCTCTCTCTCCCCCTACATAGGTACCGGTATGTCTATCCCTCTATATCTCTGCCACTCTCTTCATTTTCTCACCTATGTCCTGTCATCCTTAGGACCTCCAACCAATACACTTCCCTTTTAATATCCTCTTGTTTATTCAATAAACTTATTGGTTGAAGAGCAGGCTATGATTTAAGTACTAGTATCAGTTTTGATGCTAACCAACCTCTTTAAAACCTAAAAGGAAAAGCTCATACAAGGATTTCCTGTCATTTTGAATGACAATTGAGTAGTGCTTGCTTTAACCACCATATCACAATGTCTAGTAAAGAAACAAGTTGTTAACAAGTTATTAAATGTGAGATAAATCATTCTCTTGTTGAGTGAAAAAAAAAACAACTTGAGCATGTTCATGAAGATTAATGATTAAATAAGTGCCCATTAGGCACTTGATAATTCCTTTTCTACCATAGTCAACTTCAGTCTCTACTATACTCACAACCTAAATAATCGCAATAATTCATTTTCTCTTAATAAATGATGGTACAAAAGGAATCAAAACATTAATTAACAATATTGCTTGAATCATGTCTGGGGAGTAATTTCCATTCTTCATACATGCACCATGCAAGACTTATTGAAGTAAATATCATAAAAGAAATTCCACTTAAAATTCAGTTCTACAAATTGATGCAGCATAAATATCAGGCAAAATAAAGAGATCAAAAGAGAGTATATAGAAAATATGTATGTCAAATGACTTTCAGTTTCAAATCTTTATTTTAGAGAAACAATTTTCCCTTTTTTTTTCCTAGCCAACAATGCAGTTTCATTTTAAACAATGACTGTGAAAGAGTGGTCCCTTGTTAATATCGGCCCCTGGTTTGTTGCAAAATGTTATTAACTTACTTCTTCTTTTCCCTATTTTCTTCTTTTACTTTGTCTATCATTTCTGACATTTCCTCTTCTTTTTCTTCTTCTTCTTCTTCTTCTTCCTCTTCTTCTTCTTCTCTTCTCCTTTGTATTTTTCTTCTTGAATAAACTTTCCCTTCTTCCTCTCCTAAATCTTCATTTCCTTTACTCTCAACTCTTCCTTGTTTTTTCCTTCAAGTTTCCATCTTGTAACTGCTCTCCTCCTCCATGTTCCATCTTCCCCAATTCCTTATTCCAAATGTTTGGCACCTGCTTATGATAGATTATGAAAGCATTGAAAATCACTTCCAGTTTTATTAGGAGGCAAGATTGCTCAGTGGGTAGAGCACTGGTGTACAAATGTTTGTACGAATGATGCGTTTGTATGAATTGCTGGAGTTCTGGAGTTTGTAACGATTTGTTGATGGAGCTTACTTTCTTATGGCTTTCTTGCAATATTCGTATGATTGTCTTAGGAAAGGGGAGTTTTGTACCAAGTTGAAACAAATTTTGGGCTTAACCGTTTCGTTCATACTAAATGGTCTGAAAATTATTCGCTCATCATCCTCAACCTTTTGTAATGGCGTTTGTCAATGAGGTTTTAGGTGCCAAGTTCATTCAGAACATTCAAAATCGGGCCTCCTGCTTTGTCCTTTGTGCATGCAAAGGAAGCCAGATCACACATCACCCTTACTTACAAAACTGCATTTGCTACCAGCTGAAAAGCAATTAACTTTAATATAAAATTGCACTTTATGTTTAAGTGTACATACTCAAAATATTGCTCCTATTGTTACTTCATTCTGCTACCCAATCTAGATAAAATCTTTGTTCATCTTCTGATGCAATGGCCCTCATAAGTGCCTCACGTTAAATCAAAGAGCCATGTTTTTATCATGGACCCTATCAAATCTGGTAGAGACTTCAGAATGATCTGCCCTCCAGTACATATGTCCCATCTTTAAAAATTCGGCATGATGTTGTTACTTGATTATACTGTTATGTATGCCATGTTTTATCAAGATGTTTATGTGTTTATGTAATTCAAACATTTGAAAACCGCTTTGATCAGTTTTTGATTGAAATTACAACACAATTCAATGCAATTAGTATAAGTTTAAAATGAGTATAAGTTTTAATAAAGCCATTTGTCACCTAGTTATTTACCCATGCCCCATGTTCCATGTCAGACTTTGGTAAAACAAAAAAAAATGAAAATTTCATTTCATCAACTTGACTGTTGTGTTGTATACTTACCAAATGAATGCAGCAGAGTAGAATACCAATCCAAATATATACATTTACTGGCCCCAAAAGTTTATTTATCCGCGATGGCACAAAATAAACGCCATGTTTTTGTGTTCTAAATTGTATGTCCTCTGTATCCCGTCGTTTAGATTGAGCCCCACAATCGCCATTGCACGTATATCCATGTCTACGAAGGTCCGAGCTTTTGTCCTCCGGTCGCACAGGGCCGAGGACACGTAGAGTAGCCCCCTCCATCAGGACTCCTCCCCTCCACGAAATGTATTCCGTTTGTAGATATAATCTTCCATTTGCATTAATCGCCTTTTGGTGAGCATCCACACAACTATAAGAAAAACAAATATAGTATTCAGCTATTCATAGATTGTGACTTGTCATTGACCAAATTTTTGATATAACTAGCAGACAGAACATTCGTCAAAGTTTGAGGAAGTACCAGAGCATAAAATAAAATCCCCTCTTGAATACCAGTAAACAACACCAACAACGAACGTTCAGCGCAGATAATGCATGTGGACTGTGCAACAGCAACGGAACCGCACCACCGCTGGCATGGATGGCGCTGGCGCAACGACAATGGTAGCGAGGTAGTGCTAAGGGAAAGCCCCCAAATGAGGTCATACCTACTCAAGCGTCTGTCATTGGACGATTGGACGAAACTTTTGTTTTCCGTTTATCCAATAGCGGGACCGATGTGTACCTGTTCGAAAGTTTTCTTCCCTTTCTAATTCCATTATCGGTTCTGCCAAAAATTTAACACTTTATTTTATCTACAAATTATATTTTTGATGAGCTATCTTTCTCAATTGCTAGTTCTTGTTGAATGTTTATTTTCCCAATAAGATGATGTTGTAAGCCTCCCAAGGCAGAGGCGGCGGAACTAGGGGGCAGGGGGGGGGGGCACTGTGACCCCCCCATTTTTTCATCCATCCTAAAAGTGCCCCTTTTCATGACTAAAAAGTGCCCCTTTTTTTTAGCTAATAAAATGCATTTTTATATTAAAAAGGGGCACTTTTATTACTAAAAAGGGGCACTTTAATACAAAAAAGTGCCCCTTGTTACTCCATGCGTCTTTTAAAACCAAAATTTTCGGCTCGCGCTTCGCGCTCGCAGATACTAAATAGGGTCTATAATGCACAATTAACTCAAATGTAAAGCTCATAATTTTCAACTCGCGCTTCGCGCTCGCGGATACTAAATAGGGTCTAGGGCCTATGATGCACAATTAATTCCAATTTCGAGCTCAAAATTTTCGGCTCACGCTTCGCGCTCGCAGATAATTATTAAATAGGGTCTATAATGCACAATAAACTCCGCTCAAGATTTTCAACTCGCGCTTTGCGCTCGCGGATATTTAATAGGGTATATGATGCACAATTAATTCCAAGTTTGAACTCAAAATTTTCAGCTTGTGCTTCGCGCTTGCAGATATTAAGTTATATAGCCTAATGCACAATAAATTAACTCAAATTTTCAGCTAACGAATTTAAGCTAGCGCTTCGCGCTCGCGGATACTATATAGGTCTATAATGAACAATTATCTCAAGTTTTTCGGCTCGCGCTTCGCGCTCGCATTCCGTTTGTTCATTATTAATAAAATACAAAGCCATTACAATTTTTAAAAGCACAAATTTAAAAGCAAATTTTTCTGCGCACCCCTATTTATCTGAATAATTTTCTCTTTAAGCCTCGGTCTCAAGTGCCCCCTTTTCAGATAAAGGGCCCCTTTTCCATCGTGACCCCCCACTTTCAAATTCGTTCCGCCGCCTCTGTCCCAAGGTAACGTAGCCATAGCAACAAAGTTACAAAACAATACCAAGCAAAATAGGGAAGTGGAGGAGTATCCGCGGGGAAATCTGTCACAATCAAGGTTTTTATAAAAACAAGCCTTTACCTATTCTAAAGGTCCAGCACCTGTCATGATTTTGAAATTTAAATGAAAAATCCGATTTGCGCTAATCAAATCAAAGAGAATCGCACGGGAATCCGCAGCAAGGCATGACCCGTTGTATTCACTATTGATGAGAGAGTGCAAATTAAAATTTACAATTTAATTTCAAACACTTCTTGTTTGGAAATGCGTTTCTCTTTCAAATTGTTTAAGGTGTCATCAGAAAGAAGATAGATTGAAATTTAGCTGGGACACAATGTATAGACACATATTATTTTTGTTCATGTTGAAGCAAACAAAATTAAGGAACAAAAAAAAAAAAACCTAACTGTTTATTTGTTTTCTTCTTTAAAAAAAAAAAAAAAAAAAAAAAAAAAAAAAAAAAAAAAAAAAAAGAGAGAGAAAAAAACAACAAAAACAAACTTTTGACTCAATCAGTAATCGATATTGAAATATATATCAATTTTAGGTGCATATGGACCTACTTTTACTTTTACTTAGGCTGTATTTTGCGGGGGCGGGGTGTTGCGAGATATTTGTCCTTGCATTACATGTATTAACTATATTTTTTCCATTGTTAGGTCCGTACCCTTGGTTTCGCTATTACAAAAATAGATAGAAATAAAAAGTTACTGACAAGTGACAATAAAAAGTTCTCGGCCTTCGGCCATCATGATTAGTGGGTCATCATTAATATCAGCAATAGGGGAGGGTTCAATCGGCAATCACGTCAGTCATCCATCAATA
>CALNVZ010002974.1:32494157-32515844 GCA_940671915.1 Paracentrotus lividus | reverse complement strand
TAGTTTTTTCTTTCTTTTTTTTTTACGGGGGGGGGGGGGGGCAGTGGTTCCGCGGCCCTAGATCCGCGTCTGAGACTTGTCTCAAGTATGCGGGGTCCTATTGGATTAAATAGCTAGAAACGGTGGTACATTGGTGGTGGCTTGGGAAATAAATGGAAGGGGGTGGGGGGGGTATGTGTGAGCTGGCCCCCTTTAAACCGGTCGCGGCGTCGTGCATTGAGAAATCAAAATAATTAGTGTATGTCTCTACGCCGATTGTGTGTTGAATATATAGGCCTACAATCGTGAAAGGAATCCCCGTTTGTCCGAATTTGTTATTTTTTATTCTGACCATCACCTATTGTATCTGCATGTAAAGTAAATATCCTCTGGGAGTCAGTTCTTATTCATTACAAAGGACAGGTCAAATTTGAATGATATGAGGATTGCCTGAATATTGCTTATCATCTAGAAGCGGATCTAGAGGGGGGGTGGGGGTTGCAACCCCCCCCCCAAAAAAAAATCCGGGGACCATTTTTTTTTTTTTTTTAATCTTATCTTTTTTTTAACTTGTAATTTTATTTTATTTTATTTATGTATTTTTTATTTATCATTATCATCATTCATTATTATTATTATTATTTTTTTTGGGGGGAGGAGAGGAGGGTGGGCGAACAAATAGAAAGTACTAGAAAGTGCCTGTTTATAATTCCATATATCTTTAAAAACAATATTTTCGGCTCGCGCTTCGCGCTCGCGGATACTAAATTATAATGCACAAATAACTCAAATTTTGAGCTCAAAATTTTCGGCTCGCGCTTCGCGCTCGCAGATACTTAATAGGGTCTACAATACACAATTATCAAAAAAAAAATTAATTAATACTAGAAAGTGCCCCTTTATTTATTCCATATATCTTTTAAAACCCAATATTTTCGGCTCGCGCTTCGCGCTCGCTGATACTAAATCATAATGCACAAATAACTTCAATTTTGAGTTCAAAATTTTCAGCTCGCGCTTCGCGCTCGCAGATACTTAATAGGGTCTACAATACACAATTATCTTTTAAAAATTAATTAATACAAAAAAGTGCCCCTTTATTTATTCCATATATTTTTATAACCCAAAATTTTCGGCTCGCGCTTCGCGCTCGCTGCCTATCATATGCACAAAATAACTCCAACTCTAAAATTGTTTAAATAATTCCTCGTTTTAGTCAGTATAGGCCTATAAATCGGGGATTGTCTAAAACTCTCGCGCTCCGCTAAAAAAAGATTAATTAATACTAGAAAGTGCCCCTTTATTTATTTCATATATCTTTTAAACCCATATTTTCGGCTCGCGCTTCGCGCTCGCTGATACTAAATCATAATGCACAAATAACTCAATTTTGAGTTCAAAATTTTCAGCTCGCGCTTCGCGCTCGCAGATACTTAATAGGGTCTACAATACACAATTATCTTTAAAAAATTAATTAATACTAAAAAAGTGCCCTTTATTTATTCCATATATCTTTTATAAACCCAAAATTTTCGGCTCGCGCTTCGCGCTCGCTGCCTATCATAATGCACAAAATAACTCCAACTCTAAAATTGTTTAAATATTCCTCGTTTAGGTCAGTATAGGCCTATAAATCGGGGATTGTCTAAAACTCGCGCTCCGCGCTCGTTTGCTCGCTCCGCTCGCAAGATTTTTTTTCATCCCCTCAACCCCCTTGGAAAAAACCTAGATCCGCCCCTGATCATTCATAAAAGAGTTTGGAAACCAAACAAATTTTGATAAGTAATCAAGAAATGTTATGAATACGTCCGGATAGTCATAGAAAGAATGTAATGTTTGTTCTTTATATACGTAAAGACAAATGCAAAATAATCATTTTTTTTCTGTTAAGGGCCTGTCCCACAGGCGTCGATCGTTGTGGCGACAACCTGATAATTTCATAATTATAAGGAGTTCATCTTTAAAAAGGTGATTTTAAACCTACACACGAAGCTAGGCTAACAGCAACACTTGCTACCACACTCACAACAGCAAGATCGCCAGTTGTCGCGACAACGATCGCCTCCAGTGGGACAGCCCTTTACCCCTTCCTTTAATGGTACCATTTTTAAATATGCAATAGTCCTTGGCTGAATAATTAATTTTGTATCAACTTTGCTATATTTGTAATAATAATAATAATATTCATTTATAAAGCGCAATGTTTATGTAGATATATTCCAATGCGCTGCAAGAGCTCTAGTTGCTAAGATATTCTAAATGAACAGATGAGTTTTCAATTTTGATTTGAAATTCTCAAGTGATGAGGTTTTCCTTATTTCCAGTGGCAGTCCATTCCACAATTTAGGGGCTGCACATAAGAATGAACGGTCTCCTAGGGTTATTTTTGTTTTATGTGAGGCATCTGTAGCAGGAACTTGTCTTTTTGCTACGTAAGTGACCCATGGTGAAGAATGATTGGTATATTCAACTTAATCTATTTGTAAAAACACGGCCTACATAAAATGTTTATTTGCCAAATTTTGTCCGAGCTAAGAGATATTCACGATTGTTTAAGCCGATATCCTTGGGCGGCGGCCAGTAGTAGCCCCTGAAAATTATGTTGTGTATTCCAATAAAAAAAGTCTGGTTTTTCTTGAGAACGTGGACTTTCTCTATAAAAACAAAACATCGTTAAATCAGCAACCATATGATAATTCATGTTGAATTTTAAAATAGTTAATATAACCATGCTTTGTGTTTTCTTCATTTTTTTTCCTCCAGGGGGGGGTTTGGGGGTGGGGGGGGGGGAAGGTGGACGGGTATGTGTGTACACAGGTATGTAGAAAGACACAAAAACAATGGCATGGTTTAGTTCATAATTCTATTTTTATTAAATTTGTTAATGCTTGTACAAGATATCATTTGTTTTCTTACAAATATCGACCTACACAAACATGTTTGATACAACGTTATGATTATATCATAAGTTTCCTTGTAAAATCCACATGTGTAACTTTGTAAATTCATATGGTTTTTCTTGGACCTTGTACAGGCGTCCATCGAAAAGCGAGTTATCAAGTGTCACTTTGTTAGTATAATTTGATGTCAAAGTATGTAGAGTCGAGCTTTAGTGATTTTGACCAAAACAGGTCGTTCCTGAACAATGGTCGATATCAATAACTCTATTTTCATCTCAAATGGATTGAGGGCATTAGAATTAAGGTCTGTTTTGTTGAAAAACAGATAATATTTAAAATGAAAGAGAAATATCAAATGTTATTGTTTGTACTGTTATCGTTTGTGCTTACATGATTCTAGTACGGTAGTCACTCTTGATTTAATCAAACTTTTGGAAGAATTAACCGGTGTTTTCAAGCAAATTGCTCCTTCAATTCATCCAATATTTCACTCTGTAGGCAGTATTTACACCATAGTCAAGTTGGTAAAATAAAATGTCCAAAAAATAACACATTGCACAAGAAAATCCACCTCTTTGAGATGGTTAGTCTTATAAGGGTTGTTTTACGATCAGGTACATCATTTTGTCTCACTTGACCAAAAAAAAAAAGTTATTTTGTTTTCCCTCAATTTTTGTGTATACGAGTGTTCTAAAAGTGTAAAATGATATTGCTTTTAAAATTGGAGGCATGAGGTCACCAACTTATTTTTCTATAGGGTTAAAAAATTGTTATTACACGTAAAGTCAATTGCTTCATTTTTCGGAGGACGTTTTGACAGAACGTGATTGAACACATTGTAACGTGAACTGTCTGAAAAATAAATGGATGTGGGTGAAGTAAAACATTATAAGTTTGTGGCATATTATACAAGTGTTCTTACAGACAAAAACATTGTTCATCAAGTGATGTCTAACTATGCGTAAAACCAGCGATTCGGAGAGGACATTTTTTGACAGAATTGGCACCCCATTTTTGGTTAATGGTCACAAAAAATCAAATTAACTCTAGCTTTTGGGGTTTTCAGTTTTTTAAACAATCGCATTTCAGTAGTCAATTCTGATGGAAGCAAGCCGAATTATTGTTAATAATCAAAATGCGCAGACTCAAAATCAAAAAAATAAAATGAGGACAGTAATTTTGCCCTAAAATGCCATATAATAGTCAATTTTTAGAAGTAAATGTTGTATTAATAATTCTTTTTCTCTTGTAGGTTGCTCTAACAGTGCCCAATAGCTTGCCATCGTAGATTTGAATATTACCATTCCTCTATTTCTTTTATGGTGGACAGAAGGCCATTTTTTGACGTGTACCCTGATTGTAAACAACCCATAACACATATCTTTCAGAGAAATACATAGTAAAAACGACCATGTTCTAGTACAGTCCATTCCTGTTATAATGAGGTGCTCAGACCGAGACAAATACCTTGTTATATTTAAAATCTTTGTATAGACGAATTCGGGCAGCATTTCATGGAAGTGAGCCCTCTACGTGTCCCCCATATAGCTGGGGCAACCTAGTGTACCACGCATGCGCCATGTGCCGCGATGTCATTATCACGTTTGTACATTTTCCTTTGTTACGCATACATGCGCACACAAGGAGCATGCGTAGTACATTGGAAGCCCCAAGCAACGGCTGCCACCAAGAAAAACATCACCCAAACCGATTCGTCTATACATGCAGTGAACACAGAAGCAAATAGACACAAGTGCACATGTCTGAAATTTACCAGGGCCTATTGCATGAAGAGTTTACTATTGTAGTAACTTGCCATCAATGTAACTACCAGTTAACTTGCTCAACAACCAATAAAAGGCAGTGTTTCATGAAATTGCCTGGTTTATAACGAAAATCTCATTGTATATCTGTGCTCACTATATCAGAAAAGGACTGTATCACATTTTAACAAGTCAACCTCAATATAGTTCTCTCTACCATTTCCAGGCATTACTTCATGTAAAACATAATTGGAAATCTTCAACAACTAGAGGCACATAAGGCATTTGAGACATACATGTAAACAAACCACAATATTTTATGGTTTTGCATGACATACTGTAAACAAAGGCAAATTTCATCAGTAGACAATAACAAGTTTTAGCATCAAAACAAGTGAATGTTTTAAAACATAATACTCATACATTGTGGGGTAAACACAAAGAATGTCTTCTAAAGACATGACTATTTCATAGGATTTAGTACATGTGAACAAATATGTGAAATATCTAAGTAACTAATAAAGCTAATCTAAATATTTACTAATAATGTCAAATGACCTTGCACCAAATTATACAAGTATTGTAACTGTTTACAATTATACATTTCTTGCTTCTCATAGACAGCTTTACTCCGCCATCTTTCACAACCCTGTATAACTGATTAGCTTATTATCATTCTCAATCAAAACTTCAAATGCCATCAAGAACTAAAGAGAGTCAAATCTACTTATGTTACCACTAGAGGCATCGGTAGCCTCTGCAGAGACAAAGGATTGGAGGGGTAAGCGATTGTGTGTTAACAATGGCTTGCCCCTCCAATCCTTGTCTCCTCATAGGCTTCTGATGCCTCTGATGACCACTACAACAGACATAACATGCTCATGAGCACACATTCTAGATTTCCATGTAACAGTGTTCCATTGAAACTGAATGAAACTGTCCCATATAAAAGAGCCATACAGACAATGAATACAGGTTTTTTGTTTCTCTTGAGCCGAGTCTGTTTACAGGTTTAAATAACATCCACATACTATTTGATTTATTTCTCCATAGCAGTCTATCTGAGAATTTAAATCTTTTAAGATTTTATTGTTCTATATCATGGCAGAATTTTCACGAAACCATCATAAGTAGACATTCAGCGATATGTCATTGAGACTTAAAAATAAAATTAACACACGTCCAATGAGACGTCTGGGACTAGTTATGAACAGTTCTAAAAATGCTGCCTGATTGTCTAGTTTTTTTTTCACAAGATATTCTCCTCCTACATACATAAATATGTGATTTGCAGTATATAAATGTGATATTATATTACGTCATTGTGCTAATCAAGTACTATCAGGAAAATAGGCAGAAATAAACATCTCCACTGTCTCAAATATACTTCCTACCGTGCGTCTCAAAAAAAGAAAGAAGAAGAACACTTTACACTTTTGAAATGGATGCCAAATACAAAATATGTGATATGGGGAAAAGTTTATATATGTTGAAAGCTTATACACTGAAATTTTACATGACACCATACATTTTGAACACAACATACAGTACATTATTTTCGGGATCTACGCCTAACACGTTCTCTGAACTAATTGTAGTTTAATTCCCTTCTTTTTCTTTTGTAATCTTATGTACACAGTTATAAGTTTTCCATTGTATATGTTATATGTTATTGTCATTGTTTTTAATTGAATGAAAAAGATAAATGGACTGAACTGAACTGGTTGAGTGACCACTAACCTCTTTTGCAAAGAGCACAAAAATGAAGTTGCGCAGGAATTCAATATACTTTTACAAAAGTAAACAGTCCTCACCTGGATGAATTAAAATAACTCATACCTGAGTGAGCACTGCCCACTTTTTGCAAAGGACACGAAAATGTCAACAGTGGACCTATGTCACCGGAAAACACCTATAACTTCAGTTATCAAACTGTGGTTAAAAAGACTATAAATGATCATTCATGCACAAATTTTGGAATTCATGTCATTTCTGCAAAAACATGTATGAAACATAAATTCATCAGAAATCTGCAGATGGTCACCAATTTCTAATTTGTGTAACTCATTAATTACCCACAATGAATAGCCAATTTCAGCGCAACTTCATTTCCACACATTTTACAAAAGCGAGCAGCGCTTACCAATGCATAAATCAATTTTTCTACTTTTTGTGTCATATGAAAGATGAGTCTATGAGCTTTCCTGACATACAAACCTTTCCCTTGGCCATGATTTATTTTATTTTTAGCCATTTCAAAAGCATCAAGTTTTTCTTATTGTTGTTGTTTTGAGATGCACAGTATTTACATGCAGTGCACTGATCAAAAAATGCTACACTTCTATAATACTTTGTTGAAATATCATTTGTTGAATACGATTTCTATAAATTTGTACTATTTCATATTAATATTTTTGGTAAATTCTACTGAAAAAACAAAACAAAAACATCTGTATCTATGATTGACAAAGGCTAGAAAAAAAAAGGCAAAATGTTCCCTGTATCTACCATAATATAACATAAAAATTGTCAAGATTACCTCTCCTAAGTATCAAAGCTACAGAAAGTATTACCAAATGGCAATACTAAACTGCAACATGTAATTGATTAGATGGGACAATGAAATTTCACCGTCCATCAATGTGGCACATCCACACACCGCATGTAGTATAACGAAACATTCTAATAGAACTTTTTTTTCTGTTTTCAATCCAAAAATTTATGAGCTGTTTTGTGCATTTTAAAAGAAAATAATCATTTTATTATTCTTTTGCATAAGGGTCCGATGTGCACTAAGTACAGAGTTCATTAAATACTGTATACTTAGGAAATCAAATTCCTTCCAAAGTTCAAGAATTCAGTAGCGTTATTAGTATGCAACCTATAAAATTATATCCCGGTGCAATTAAAAGTTTCATTCAAAAGGGGTGCAGTACTGGACAATAAAAGAAGTTGATACAGGACACACTTAATGGTACTACAAACACGTAACACACACTTTAAAGCCACCACACACTATTCGACTCGCGACTTGCGACTGACCGACTTTGAATCTGAAATAACTAAGCGTGTATATTTTGCAATGCGCTTGTTATTCAAGATGTAGGGTCAGTCAGTGGTGGGTCTTAAGTCGTATGTGTGTGGTGGCCTTTAGGGAAGAGCCTTGATGGATCCTCTACAGTTCTTCTTTAACAGGCAGTTTGGCTTTAAGGAAGGTATGCAGGGCTTCTAATGTCTGGTTCCAGCATATTTCTCCACAAGCTGTCCATCTTTGAAGAGGACGAGGGTGGGGTAGCCAGGATCTAAAGGAGGTTAACAGGTGCAAATGAGATAGATAAGTAATATAAGCCATATTATACATAACTGCTATTAAAGAAGGCAAGTACAGTCTACTCCTGTTATAGTAAGGTACTCGGGACCAAGCCAACAGCAAAATACCCTAATTAACATATTGAACACAACACTTTTGCAATAAGGACTGGAGAACACAACTACATCATTATTCCAAAATCTTTCATCTGTGCTTGTTGAAAAGGATTGAATGGAACACAAAAACCGGGAAGATTAGGCTTAAAACAGAGTTAACATGTTTTTGGCCTGTATCAGGACAACTACACCTGGAAAATTACCCCCAGGACAATTATCCCCCAGAAAGTGTAGAGTTAAGAGAGTAGATTTTGACAGGGTAGTTGTCCAGGGCAGAATGCAGGACTGTGTCAAAGAGTGATATCATCTTACCTC
Organism: Paracentrotus lividus; assembly: GCA_940671915.1. NCBI lineage: Eukaryota > Metazoa > Echinodermata > Echinoidea > Camarodonta > Echinidae > Paracentrotus > Paracentrotus lividus. Next base: position 32,507,461 of record CALNVZ010002974.1, on the reverse strand, counting down.
AATGTTTCTGGCAGACTGGTTTCTTCCTTCTCGTGTGCAGTCCATTTTAGCAACCCCTCACATCTTTCTGACCTTTCAACCTTTCCAGCCAGCTCATCCCAATATAGGTGCTAGCTTCACACAGTGGGGCACCTGACATTAAAAAGAAGAGAGAGAGAAAAAAAATATTAATATTTTGTCTTTACATAAACTGACACCCTCTGACCTTCAACCTTTTCAGCCAGCTCATCCCATATATGTGCCTAGCTTCACACAGTGGAGGCACCTACATGAAAAAGAATAAAAACAATAAAAAAAACAACTTCCATTGATATTTTGTCTTTACATAAACTGACATCTCAGTATCATGGATAGAATTTGTGTCAGGTGTGAAAAATCATTGATATTGTTTAATGTTCAAACAAGAAAAATAACATGTAAAAACAAAGTTCCTCCTGAAACAAATTTTCAATAATTTTCTTCAATAACTTACTTTTAGATATTGCTACCTGACAGAAAATATTTACATGGATGTTAGTGAATGACCTTCTGTGTGAGAATTTACTTGATGGAGGAATGCATATTAAAGACAAAGAAAGGGGGAGGGATGAGGCGTGCCTATCTAACATTGCATACATATAGGAATTTTTTATTGAGAGTGCCACTACTTCCTAGATACACTCATAAATTAATGGACAAAATGAGGAAGACATTCGACGAAGCACGATGGACAAACACATTACTGAAAAATAGTTAATTTTTCTCTGAATTAAATGATATATTAAAAAAACAATTTACTTGGGGTTTAAAAGATTGAAAATCATATACCATGGTGCATAGAACTTGACAAAAGATGTCCCTTCTGCTAATTTGTTCTGAAATTATCTGCTGTCAAACTACAACCTGTAGAGGAAATACAAAAATGAAAAGCACAACATTGTAGAAATTAAGCAGCACATTATTACTCTTATTATGTTAAATAATTTAAAAAATTGCAAGGGTAATGAGATCATGTATTAAAAGACAATCTATCAATAACATATTTTAATGCCTCATACACTGCTTTACAGTTCTGTTTTTAAACTTTATCAAAAATTTGTAATAGAAATTTTGAGCTTCAGCACCACTATTTTTGGCTTAAATATACAATCGAGATGTACATGTACATTGTCCATAGTTTAGTAGCTTAAGTCTATGTCTGACATAAAGTCCTGTGTTAAAATAAAGACAATGGACATGATGCTTTAAATTTGCCTCATACTACATGTACATGTATGGTGTACTGAACCCCTTCATAATTTGGCCCACTAATGCAATATATATGTAAATCAGGTGCAATATCCATGACACTAATTATAAAAGTTACACATCCTCCTTGTTTACAAATTTAGTCAGTAAATATCTCCATATTATATAAATAGTGTACAATCTATCGCGCAATATACTGGATTATAAACTACGACAAATACTAAATTATCCCGATGCAGATTTGTTTCTCCGAGGCGCAGGCCAAGGTGAATAGATCTGCACAAGGATAATTTAGTATTTGGAGTTCATATAGCCCAGTAATGTTGCAAGATGGAGCGTTCACTATTTATTATAGTAAATAGACCCAGATCTTTGACCTTGCCTCATCTGGTTTTATCATTGCCAAATTTTGTGCGATTTAACTATTGTGTCGTTTTGTTGCTCCGCGTATCCATTGTTATACAACACACACAAAGATTGTTGACAGCTGATTGGATGAATGTGGTCACATGACATTCAGCGGAATGATATTGAACAGATGACGTAGCCCGTGCAATATCCAAGAATCTATTCAACGGCTTGCAAAAGATCGATGACACGTAGATCTACACACTGAAATTACATACACATACATGCGCGAATGCGCTGCATACTGCCGTGTACTACTAAACTGATTTTGTCCGGTAGGCCTAGGGCGACGCAGTACATTTGTGTGCATGCAGTTAGTTCAGTGCAGTTAAATCCCACACAATTATAGATTCTACACGGAACACGATCGCTTATGTCCAGCTGTTAGACGAGGACAAGTGTTGATTTGCAAGTTATCGTTTTTGGATTTAACCGATGCTTTTAGTATTGGACTGCGAGGATTAATTAACATGATTAATTAAGGTTGCGACAATGCATATTCATTTTGATATCTGGTGAGTGATGATTGAACTTAGATTCTTTGCCTGGCTAGATCTAGATCTAACTTAGATCTAACGTTAGAGGGCTTAGGCTAGCCTAGTAGGCTAAACTTAACCTTTAAATCTAGTAGATCTACCGGTAGACATCGGGTGTTGTACTAAAAGCAATATTCAATGTTTTATTTCGTGCAAGGGTCGAATATTACATTCGGTGCAAGTTGAACCTTGAATCTATTCAAACTCCGCTGTCGCGTCGCTGATAGATCAAGTAATAGGCTGGTGTATAGATGATTGGAGAAGGAAAAATTTAATTTGGATTCACAGTTAGATAATATGAAAGCCTGAATCCTATAACTGTAACAAAGAAAGTTATGTTACATGGAATCTCCTTTTAATGTCTTTATTTCACGATATTATAGTATAAAAAAGATAAGACGGGGACTCGAATGGAAGGGGGTGGGGGGGGATGTAGTGAGTGGCCCCCTTTAAACCGGGTCCGCCGTCGTGCATTGAGATAATCAAAATAATAGTGTATGTCTCTACCGCCGATGTGTGTTGAATATATAGGCCTACAATCGTGAAAGGAAGTCCCCGTTTGTCCGAAATTGTTATTTTTTATTCTGACCATCACCTATTGTATCTGCATGTAAAGTAAATATCCTCTTGGGAGTCAGTTCTTATTCATTACAAAGGACGGTCAAATTTGAATGATATGAGGATTGCCTGAATATTGCTTATCATCAGAAGCGGATCTAGAGGGGGGGTTGGGGGGTTGCAACCCCCCCCCCAAAAAAAAATCGGGGCCATTGTTTTTTTTTTTTTTAATCTTATCTTTTTTTTTAACTTGTAATTTTATTTTATTTTATTTATGTATTTATTTTATTTATCATTATCATCATCATTATTATTATTATTATTTCTTTTTGGGGGGAGGAGAGGAGGGTGGGCGAACAAATAGAAAGTACTAGAAAGTGCCTGTTTATTAATTCCATATATCTTTTAAAACCCAATATTTTCGGCTCGCGCTTCGCGCTCGCGGATACTAAATTTAATGCACAAATAACTCAAATTTTGAGCTCAAAATTTTCGGCTCGCGCTTCGCGCTCGCAGATACTTAATAGGGTCTACAATACACAATTATCTAAAAAAAAAATTAATTAATACTAGAAAGTGCCCCTTTATTTATTCCATATATCTTTTAAAACCCAATATTTCGGCTCGCGCTTCGCGCTCGCTGATACTAAATCATAATGCACAAATAACTTCAATTTTGAGTTCAAAATTTTCAGCTCGCGCTTCGCGCTCGCAGATACTTAATAGGGTCTACAATACACAATTATCTTTTTAAAAATTAATTAATACAAAAAAGTGCCCCTTTATTTATTCCATATATCTTTTATAACCAAAATTTTCGGCTGCCGCTTCGCGCTCGCTGCCTATCATAATGCCACAAATAAACTCAACTCTAAAATTGTTTAAATAATTCCTCGTTTTAGTCAGTATAGGCCTATAAATCGGGGATTGTCTAAAACTCGCGCTCCGCTAAAAAAAGATTAATTAATACTAGAAAGTGCCCCTTTATTTATTTCATATATCTTTTAAAACCCATATTTTCGGCTCCGCTTCGCGCTCGCTGATACTAAATCATAATGCACAAAATAACTTCAATTTTGAGTTCAATTTCAGCTCGCGCTTCGCGCTCGCAGATACTTAATAGGGTCTACAATACACAATTATCTTTTTTTAAAATTAATTAATACTAAAAAAGTGCCCCTTTATTTATTCCATATATCTTTTATAACCCAAAATTTTCGGCTCGCGCTTCGCGCTCGTGCCTATCATAATGCACAAAATAACTCCAACTCTAAAATTGTTTAAATAATTCCTCGTTTAGGTCAGTATAGGCCTATAAATCGGGATTGTCTAAAACTCGCGCTCCGCGCTCGTTTGCTCGCTCCGCTCGCAAGATTTTTTTTTCATCCCCTCAACCCCCCCTTGGAAAAAACCTAGATCCGCCCCTGATCATTCATAAAAGAGTTTGGAAAACCAAACAAATTTTGATAAGTAATCAAGAAAATGTTATGAATACGTCCGGGATTGTCATAGAAAGAATGTAATGTTGTTCTTTATATACCGTAAAGACAAATGCAAAATAATCATTTTTTTTCTGTTAAGGGCCTGTCCCACAGGCGTCGATCGTTGTGGCGACAACCTGATAATTTCATAATTATAAGGAGTTCATCTTTAAAAAGGTGATTTTAAACCTACACACGAAGCTAGGCTACAGCAACAACTTGCTACCACACTCACAACAGCAAGATCGCCAGTTGTCGCGACAACGATCGCCTCCAGTGGGACAGCCCCTTTACCCCCTTCCTTTAATGGTACCATTTTTTAAATATGCAATAGTCCTTGGCTGAATAATTAATTTTGTATCAACTTTGCTATATTTGTAATAATAATAATAATATTCATTTATAAAGCGCAATGTTTATGTAGATATATTCCAATGCGCTGCAAGAGCTCTAGTTGCTAAGATATTCTAAATGAACAGATGAGTTTTCAATTTTGATTTGAAATTCTCAAGTGATGAGGTTTTCCTTATTTCCAGTGGCAGTCCATTCCACAATTTAGGGGCTGCACATAAGAATGAACGGTCTCCTAGGGTTATTTTTGTTTTATGTGAGGGCATCTGTAGCAGGAACTTGTCTTGTTTGCTACGTAATGTGACCCATGGTGAAGAATGATTGGTATATTCAACTTAATCTATTTGTAAAAACACGGGCCTACATAAAATGTTTATTTGCCAAAATTTTGTCCGAGCTAAAGAGATATTCACGATTGTTTTAAGCCGATATCCTTGGGCGGCCAGTAGTAGCCCCTGAAAATTATGTTGTGTATTCCAATAAAAAAAGTCTGGTTTTTCTTGAGAACGTGGACTTTCTCTATAAAAACAAAACATCTGTTAAATCAGCAACCATATGATAATTCATGTTGAATTTTAAAATAGTTAATATAACCATGCTTTGTGTTTTCTTCATTTTTTTTCCTCCAGGGGGAGGGGGTTTGGGGGTGGGGGGGGGGGAAGGTGGACGGGTATGTGTGTACACAGGTATGTAGAAAGACACAAAAACAATGGCATGGTTTAGTTCATAATTCTATTTTTATTAAATTTGTTAATGCTTGTACAAGATATCATTTGTTTTCTTACAAATATCGACCTACACAAACATGTTTGATACACGTTATGATTATATCATAAGTTTCCTTGTAAAATCCACATGTGTAACTTTGTAAATTCATATGGTTTGTTCATGGACCTTGTACAGGCGTCCATGAAAAAGCGATGTTACAAGGTGCACTTTGTTAGTATAATTGATGTCAAAGTATAGGTGAACAGTGATATTTTTGACCAAAGACAGGTCCGTTCCTGAACAATGGTCCGATATCAATAACTCTATTTTCATCTCAAATGGATTGAGGGCATTAGAATTAAGGTCTGTTTTGTTGAAAAACAGATAATATTTAAATGAAAGAGAAATATCAAATGTTATTGTTTGTACTGTTATCGTTTGTGCTTACATGATTCAGTACGGTAGTCACTCTTGATTTAATCAAACTTTTGGAAGAATTAACCGGTGTTTTCAAGCAAAATGCTCCTTCAATTCATCCAATATTTCACTCTGTAGGCAGTATTTACACCATAGTCAAGTTGGTTAAAATAAAATGTCCAAAAAATAACACATTGCACAAGAAAATCCCACCTCTTTTGAGATGGTTAGTCTTATAAGGGTTGTTTTACGATCAGGGTACATCATTTTGTCTCACTTGACCAAAAAAAAAAAAGTTATTTTGTTTTCCCTCAATTTTTGTGTATACGAGTGTTCTAAAAGTGTAAAATGATATTGCTTTTAAAATTGGAGGCATGAGGTCACCAACTTATTTTTCTATAGGGGTTAAAAATTGTTATTACACGTAAAGTCAATTGCTTCATTTTTCGGAGGACGTTTTTGACAGAACGTGATTGACAACATTGTAACGTGAACTGTCTGAAAAATAAATGGATGTGGGTGAAGTAAACATTATAAGTTTGTGGCATATATACAAGTGTTCTTACAGACAAAAACATTGTTCATCAAGTGATGTCTAACTATGCGTAAAACCAGCGATTTCGGAGAGGACATTTTTTGACAGAATTGGCACCCCATTTTTGGTTAATGGTCACAAAAAATCAAATTAACTCTAGCTTTTGGGGTTTTCAGTTTTTAAACAATCGCATTTCAGTAGTCAATTCTGATTGGAAAAGCAAGCCGAATTATTGTTAATAATCAAAATGCGCAGACTCAAAATCAGAAAAAATAAAATGAGACAGTAATTTTGCCCTAAAATGCCATATAATAGTCAATTTTTAGAAGTAAATGTGTATTTCAATAATTCATTTTTCTCTTGTAGGTTGCTCTAACAGTGCCCAATAGCTTGCCATCGTAGATTTGATATTACCATTCCTCTATTTCTTTTTATGGTGGACAGAAGGCCATTTTTTGACGGTGTACCCTGATTGTAAAACAACCCATAACACATATCTTTCAGAGAAATACATAGTAAAAACAGACCATGTTCTAGTACAGTCCATTCCTGTTATAATGAGGTGCTCAGAACCGAGACAAATACCTTGTTATATTAAAATCTTGTTATAGACGAATTCGGGCAGCATTTCATGGAAGTGAGCCCTCTACGTGTCCCCCATATAGCTGGGGCAACCTAGTGTACTACGCATGCGCCATGTGCGCGTATGTCATTATCACGTTTGTACATTTTCCTTTGTTACGCATACATGCGCACACAAGGAGCATGCGTAGTACATTGGAAGCCCCCAAGCAACGGCTGCCACCAAGACAAAACATCACCCAAACCGAATTCGTCTATACATGCAGTGAACACAGAAGCAAATAGACACAAGTGCACATGTCTGAAATTTACCAGGGTCCTATTGCATGAAGAGTTACTATTGTAGTAACTTTGCCATCAATGGTAACTACCAAGTTAACATTGCTCAACAACCAATCAAAAGGCAGTGTTTCATGAAATTGCCTGGTTTATAACGAAAATCTCATTGTATATCTGTGCTCACTATATCAGAAAAGGACTGTATCACATTTTATTTGCAAAGTCAACCTCAATATAGGTTTCTCTTACCATTTCCAGGCATTACTTCATGTAAAACATAATTGGAAATCTTCAACAAACTAGAGGCACATAAGGCATTTGAGACATACATGTAAACAAAACCACAATATTTTATGGTTTTGCATGACATACTGTAAACAAAGGCAAATTTCATCAGGTAGACAATAACAAGTTTTAGCATCAAAACAAGTGGAATGTTTTAAAAACATAATACTCATACATTGTGGGGTAAACACAAAGAATGTCTTCTAAAGACATGACTATTTCATAGGATTTAGTACATGATGAATCAAATGGTGAAATATCTAAGTAACTAATAAAGCTAATCTTAAATATTTACTAATAATGTCAAATGACCTCTGCAACCAAATTATACAAGTATTGGTAACTGTTTACAATTATACATTTCTTGCTTCTCATAGACAGCTTTACTCCGCCAATCTTTCACAACCCTGTATAACTGATTAGCTTATTATCATTCTCAATCAAAACTTCAAAATGCCATCAAGAACTAAAGAGAGTCAAATCTACTTATGTTACCACTAGAGGCATCGGTAGCCTCTGCAGAGACAAAGGATTGGAGGGGTAAGCGATTGTGTGTTAACAATGGCTTGCCCCTCCAATCCTTTGTCTCCTCATAGGCTTCTGATGCCTCTGATGACCACTACAACAGACATAACATGATCTCATGAGCACACATTCTAGATTTCCATGTAACAGTGTTCCCATTGAAACTGAATTGAAACTTGTCCCATATAAAAGAGCCATACAGACAATGAATACAGGTTTTTTGTTTCTCTTGAGCCGAGTCTGTTTACAGGTTTAAATAACATCCACATACTATTTGATTTATTTCTCCATAGCAGTCTATCTGAGAATTTTAAATCTTTTAAGATTTTATTGTTCTATATCATGGCAGAATTTCACGAAACCATCATAAGTAGACATTCAGCGATATGTCATTGAGACTTAAAAATAAAATTAACACACGTCCAATGAGACGTCTGGGACTAGTTATGAACAGTTCTAAAAATGCTGCCCTGATGTCTAGTTTTTTTTTTCACAAGATATTCTCCTCCTACATACATAAATATGTGATTTGCAGTATATAAATGTGATATTATATTACGTCATTGTGCTAATCAAGTACTATCAGGAGAAATAGGCAGAAATAAACATCTCCACTGTCTCAAATATACTTCCTACCGTGCGTCTCAAAAAGAAAGAAAAGAAGAACACTTTACACTTTTGAAATGGATGCCAAATACAAAATATGTGATTATGGGGGAAAAGTTCATATATGTTGAAAGCTTATACACTGAAATTTTACATGACACCATACATTTTGAACACAACATACAGTACATTATTTTCGGGATCTACGCCTAACACGTTCTCTGAACTAATTGTAGTTTAATTCCCTTCTTTTTCTTTTGTAATCTTATGTACACAGTTATAAGTTTTCCATTGTATATGTTATTGTTATTGTCATTGTTTTAATTGAATGAAAAAGAATAAAATTGGACTGAACTGAACTGGTTGAGTGACCACTAACCTCTTTTGCAAAGAGCACAAAAATGAAGTTGCGCAGGAATTCAATATACTTTTACAAAAGTAAACAGTCCTCACCAATGGATGAATTAAAATAACTCATACCTGAGTGAGCACTGCCCACTTTTGCAAAGGACACGAAAATGTCAACAGATGGACCTATGTCACCGGAAAACACCTATAACTTCAGTTATCAAACTGTGGTTAAAAAGACTATAAATGATCATTCATGCACAAATTTTGGAATTCATGTCATTTCCTGCAAAAAACATGTATGAAACATAAATTCATCATGAAATCTGCAGATGGTCACCAATTTCTAATTTGTGTAACTCATTAATTTACCCACAATGAATAGCCAATTTCAGCGCAACTTCATTTCCACACATTTTACAAAAGCGAGCAGCGCTTACCAATGCATAAATCAATTTTCTACTTTTTGGTGTCATATGAAAGATGAGTCTATGAGCTTTCCTGACATACAAACCTTTCCCTTGGCCCATGATTTATTTTATTTATTAGCCATTTCAAAAGCATCAAGTTTTTCTTATTGTTGTTGTTGAGATGCACAGTATTTACATGCAGTGCACTGATCAAAAAATGCTACACTTCTATAATACTTTGTTGAAATATCATTTGTTGAATACGATTTCTATAAATTTGTACTATTTCATATTAATATTTTTGGTAAATTCTACTGAAAAAAACAAAACAAAAACATCTGTATCTATGATTGACAAAGGCTAGAAAAAAAAAGGCAAAATGTTCCCTGTATCTACCATAATATAACATAAAAATTGTCAAAGATTAGCCTCTCCTAAGTATCAAAGCTACAGAAAGTATTACCAAATGGCAATACTAAACTGCAACATGTAATTGATTAGATGGGACAATGAAATTTCACCGTGCCATCAATGTGGCACATCCACTACACCGCATGTAGTATAACGAAACATTCTAATAGAACTTTTTTTTCTGTTTTTCAATCCAAAAATTTATGAGCTGTTTGTGCATTTTAAAAAGAAAATAATCATTTTATTATTCTTTTGCATAAGGGTCCGATGTGCACTAAGTACAGAGTTCATTAAATACTGTATACTTAGGAAATCAAATTCCTTCCAAAGTTCAAGAATTCAGTAGCGTTTATTAGTATGCAACCTATAAAATATATATCCCGGGTGCAATTTAAAAGTTCATTCAAAAGGGGTGCAGTACTGGACAATAAAAGAAGTTGATACAGGGACACACTTAATGGTACTACAAACACGTACACACACTTTAAAGCCACCACACACTATTCGACTCGCGACTTGCGACTGACCGACTTTGAATCTGAAATAACTAAGCGTGTATATTTTGCAATGCGCTTTGTTATTCAAGATGTAGGGTCAGTCAGTGGTGGGTCTTAAGTCGTATGGTGTGTGGTGGCCTTTAGGGGAAGAGCCTTGATGGATCCTCTACAGTTCTTCTTTAACAGGCAGTTTGGCTTTAAGGAAGGTATGCAGGGCTTCTAATGTCCTGGTTCCAGCATATTTCTCCACAAGCTGTCCATCTTTGAAGAGGACGAGGGTGGGGTAGCCAGGGATCTAAAGGAGGTTAACAGGTGCAAATGAGATAGATAAGTAATATAAGCCATATTATACATAACTGCTATTAAAAGAAGGCAAGTACAGTCTACTCCTGTTATAGTAAGGTACTCGGGACCAAGCCCAAAGCAAAATACCCCTAATTTAACATATTGAACACAACACTTTTGCAATAAGGACTGGAGAACAACTACATCATTATTCCAAAATCTTTCATCTGTGCTTGTTGAAAAGGATTGAATGGAACACAAAAACCCGGGAAGATTAGGCTTAAAACAGAGTTAACATGTTTTTGGCTGTATCAGGACAACTACCACCTGGAAAATTACCCCCAGGACAATTATCCCCCAGAAAGTGTAGAGTTAGAGAGTAGATTTTGACAGGGGTAGTTGTCCAGGGCAGAATGCAGGACTGTGTCAAAGAGTGATATCATCTTACCTCATGTTTCTGGCAGACTGGTTTCTCCTTCTCCTGTGTGCAGTCCATTTTAGCAACCCTCACATCTTTCTGACCTTCAACCTTTCCAGCCAGCTCATCCCATATAGGTGCTAGCTTCACACAGTGGGGGCACCTGACATTAAAAAGAAGAGAGAGAGAAAAAAAATATTAATATTTTGTCTTTACATAAACTGACACCCTCTGACCTTCAACCTTTTCAGCCAGCTCATCCCATATATGTGCTAGCTTCACACAGTGGAGGCACCTGACATGAAAAAGAATAAAAACAATAAAAAAAACAACTTCCATTGATATTTTGTCTTTACATAAACTGACATCCTCAGTATCATGGATAGAATTTGTGTCAGGTTGTGAAAAATCATTGATATTGTTTAATGTTCAAACAAGAAAAATAAACATGTAAAAACAAAGTTCCTCCTGAAACAAATTTTCATAATTTTCTTCAATAACTTACTTTTAGATATTGCTACCTGACAGAAATATTTACATGGATGTTAGTGAATGACCTTCTGTGTGAGAATTTACTTGATGGAGGAATGCATATTAAAGACAAAGAAAGGGGGAGGGGATAAGGGCTGCCTATCTAACATTGCATACATATAGGGAATTTTTTATTTGAGAGTGCCACTACTTCCTAGATACACTCAAAATTAATGGGACAAAATGAGGAAGACATTGACAAGCACGATGGACAAACACATTACTGAACAATAGTTATTTTTCTCTGAATTAAATGATATATTAAAAAAACAATTTACTTTGGGGTTTAAAAGATGAAAATCATACCATGGTGCATAGAACTTGACAAAAGATGTCCCTTCTGCTATTTGTGTCTGAAAATTATCTGCTGTCAAAACTACAACCTGTAGAGGAAATACAAAAATGAAAAGCACAACATTGTAGAAATTAAGCAGCACATTATTACTCTTATTATGTTAAATAATTTAAAAAATTGCAAGGGGTAATGAGATACATGTATTAAAAGACAATCTATCAATAACATATTTAATGCCTCATACACTGCTTTACAGATTCTGTTTTTAAACTTTATCAAAAATTTGTAATGAAATTTTGAGCTTCAGCACCACTATTTTTGGCTTAAATATACAATCGAGATGTACATGTACATTGTCCATAGTTTATGTAGCTTAAAGTCTATGTCTGACATAAAGTCCTGTGTTAAAATAAAGACAATGGACATGATGCATTTTAATTTGCCTCATACTACATGTACATGTATGGTGTACTGAACCCCCTTCATAAATTTGGCCCTACATGCAAATATATAATATGTAAAATCAGGTGCAATATCCATGACACTAATTTATAGTAAGTTACACATTCCTCCTTGTTTACAAATTTAGGTCAGTAAATATCTCCATATTATATAAATAGTGTACAATCTATCGCGCAATATACTGGATTATAACTACGACAAATACTAAATTATCCCGAGTGCAGATTTGTTTCTCCGAGGCCGCAGGCCAAGGTGAAATAGATCTGCACAAGGGATAATTTAGTATTTGGAGTTCATATAGCCCAGTAATGTTGCAAGATGGAGCGTTCACTATTTATTATAGTAAATAGACCCCTAGATCTTTGACCTTGCCTCATCTGGTTTTATCATTGCCAAATTTTTGGTGCAGATTTAACTATTGTGTCGTATTTTGTTGCTCCGCGTATCCATTGTTATACAACACACACAAAGATTGTTGACAGCTGATTGGATGAATGTGGGTCACATGACATTCAGCGGAATGAGCTATTGAACAGATGACGTAGCCCGTGCAATATCCAAGAATCTATTCAACGGCTTGCAAAAGATCGATGACACGTAGATCTACACACTGAAATTACATACACATACATGCGCGAATGCGCTGCATAGCTGCGTGTACTACTAAACTGATTTTGTCCGCGTAGGGCCTAGGGCGACGCAGTACATTTGTGTGCAGTGCAGTTAGTTCAGTGCAGTTAAATCCCACACAATTATAGATTCTACACGGAACACGATCGCTATATGTCCAGCTGTTAGACGAGGACAAGTGTTGATTTGCAAGTTTATCGTTTTGGATTTTACCGATGCTTTTAGTATTGGACTGCGAGGATTAATTAACATGATTAATTAAGGTTGGACAATGCATATTCATTTGATATCTGGTGAGTGATGATTGAACTTAGATTCTTTTGCCTGGCTAGATCTAGATCTAACTTAGATCTAACGTTAGAGGGTCTAGGCTAGCCTAGTAGGCTAAACTTAACCTTTAAATCTAGTAGATCTACCGGTAGACATCGGGTGTTGTATAAAAGCAATATTCAATGTTTTATTTCGTGCAAGGGTTCGAATATTACATTCGGTGCAAGTTGAACCTTGATCTATTCAACT
>CALNVZ010002974.1:32473720-32493233 GCA_940671915.1 Paracentrotus lividus | reverse complement strand
CCGCTGTCGCGTCGTTGAATAGATCAAGTAAAGCTGGTGTATAGTGTTGGAGAAGGAAAAATTTAATTTGGATTCACAGTTAGATAATATGAAAGCCTGAATCCTATAACTGTAACAAAGAAAGTTATGTTACATGGAATCTCCTTTTAATGTCTTTATTTCACGATATTATAGTATAAAAAAGATAAGACGGGGACTCGAAACCCAGCAAAGGTCTCAAAACCGTTACAAATTGTGTTTGGATTCAAACATTTCACTGAAATTCACCGGAAATCGTGAAAGGAATATCAATCTCTCACACATGTCTTTTAGCGCAATGTGAACAACGTGAGACTATATTTAATCGGTTTTATGCCGATTTTTTTTTTTGTTACCAAAACTATACACCAGGTTTAAACTTGCACGCTCATGTAATATTCGTAACCCTTGAACTCAATAACATTGATTATTTCCCTTATAAGACATCTGAACCGGTCTATTGCAAATTCATACCGACCGCAGTTTTGATATGATATCGATATATGAAGCGATCATGGGGTATATTGGCCATATTGACCGGAATAAAAAAATCCCATTGAAAAAACACGCATTGACGTAAGGCTGCCTTTTTACAATGTTGACCGGCTGGTCGGGGGTCCTACGCGTAATTTTAATGATGCGCGTTTACAAAGAGTAGTAAGACAATGGATACGCACAGAAGCATTATTGCATCACAATGGTTCAACTCAGAATGCTGAAGAAACAAAGAAAAGAAAAAAAATCCCACGACAAATGCCCAGTTTAAATTAGTTTTTCGGTTTTTGGTAACGTTATATCCTGAGAAAGCAAACTTTTATGACTCGTTGAATGACACATTCTGCAAATTATACCGAGGCATGATGTTTCGAGGGGAATTGATTCCTTGATATTTTAATATTGATGAAGACAGTGGAACATTTTGGATTCAAACATACATGACTGTACTGTAGCAGTTGTACCAGACCAGCTGGGATATGTGGTAAGTAGACTACACTGTGTGTTTTCAATGTCCTATGTTGGAGATAGGTAGTTGAAGGATAATAATAAAAATATTGACTGTTTTTTTCGGGCAATATGGCATATAGTGCCCTTACTAGCACCATATTGCCCTCGTCTTCGACTCGGGGCAATATTATGCTAGTTCAGGCACTATATGCCATATTGCCCTCAAGGGCAGTCAATATTATTTAAATATTGCTATATTATAAGCTGTTGTGTGCAACATTTTACTGTTATTACGCGTTCGCGCAACAAGGCAATCGATAGAATCAATACTCTCCCCATTCATTTAACACGGGCTTTACCCTACAAAAACCGAAAGTTATATTGTACATATGTACAATATAACTTTTTGAAGGTAGGTCACGTGGTACTGATCTATCCAATGACGACGCGTATTTTTCTACCACTATTTACTATATTGATTTATTGTAGATTTCTCCCATTCCAGTGATGCACATTTCACCAAGCTTGCCATTGTTACATTCTTCAATGAGTATATTGCCCACACGCACGAGTGTATTTCACACTGATGGCATTTCCTGTAATGTACAACCTGTCAATCAAACTTGTACTGGAGTAGTTGTGTGACCCAGTTCTCTCTTAAAGGGGAAGTTCACCCTGGAATTTTATTGGTTTTAAAAAATGCAGAAAAATAAAATAAAAATATTAGAAAAAGTTTGAAGAAAATAGACCAAAAATAGCAAAGTTATGAATATGTAAAGTTTTGATTCTGTGACTTCACGTGCGAGCAGCTCTCCCATGTGTTGTGTACGTAAATTCCATAGATTTTGTCTTTTTTCATGGTTCTTGATAAAGGAATGGGTCAATTTGATAGAGGTATGCATATGAACATATGTTTGATGATTTATCGACCGCACAGATGACATAATTCATTTTCTTTTGAAAAAAAATGACACTTTATAGAATTTACACTACATAACACATAGGAGAACTGCTCGCACGTGACGTCACAGAATCAAAACTTTGAATATTCATAACTTCATTATTTGTTGGTAGATTTTCTCCAAACCTTCACTAATATTTTTCTTTTATTTTTCTACATTTTCTAAAACCAATTTAAACCCAGGGTGAACTTCCCCTTTAATTGATTAAATCTCTAGCTATAAATGTTAAATAAGGATATAATAATACACTGCATCCCTTGAATCCCTAATAGGTGTGTGTTGGAGGTATTCAAAATTGCAATCCGATCCGATTTCATTTTAAGTTTTCATTGCAGGGAAATTTGAATAAATCATTAGGGTCTTACATCAAACTCAGTTTAGAAATGTATGCATTCTTTATTCAGCCAAATTAATGACGTATAAAGTAGGAAAAGGTAAATGTCTACCTCCCCTCGCCACATACTGGTTAAACAAACACAATTTATTTCTTTTTACATGAAGGCAAATGGTATAAATATTTATTTCTGCCTATTAAGAGGATTTCACAGCTACAGAGCCCCCTAAAAACACACAATTATGTTTATTGTTTTATAAAAGAAATCATAAATAGAAAGTAAACATACCTTTGAGTCAGAAGCTGCCTGTTCTCCAGGGGCTTGCTCTCTTACAGGCTCTGGTTTCTGAGCATCCTCGGACCCAGGAAGGGGTGCGGCTTCATCAGCAGCCCCGCCTTTCTTGGTCATCTTGCTGACATACTCCTTCAGAGCGACATGGTCACGTCCACCTTTGTAAGATTCAACCTGGGGGTGAGGGCATAAATGGGAATTTGAGGAGAAATTAAGAAGTATTGCTTTTCCCTAAATCATGCATTGCATATTTATTACAAATGAATTGAAAAATAAAGATCATAAATTATCTTTGCATAAAAATATACATGATAGTTTTTACTTTACTTGATATCATTTTTATTTTCTGAGTTTTTATTCATTCATTTGCATTTGAAAAAATAAAAGTACTTATTGAAAAATACATTCATATTGCAGGGGCAGTAAAGTGTTTTAGAAGGATGGGGGGGGGGGGGCTGAGCATGTGAACCTGTGGCCCTTTAATTTATATTTGAAGTTTTTAAGAAATCAAGAGTTTGTTTTTCAAATAGTTTTATATACAGATTTCTATGCTGTCACATGTGCAGTCCAAAAGCCTATTTTACATTTGAATTATCCCAAATCATTTTTAAATTTAAAGAGTCCTTCAGGAATTAGAGCATATGGCTAAAAGATAACTTACGTCTTCTCCATCCTTGAAAAATTTGAGAGTTGGATATCCCTTGACTTTGAATTGATCACAAACTGCTCTATGTGCTGTACAATCCACCTGTAAATAAACAACAATAAAACCTCAATATGGTTATTTATGATTAAGATTCTGTCAATATCAGTATCATAATATTTTGAACATTTCATTCAATGTACATGTATATAGGTAACAGTGATACTCTAGTAGATGCTCATTAAATTTCAATGATTTATGCTTAATTGGCATACAAACAAAATATCAATATTGATCTTTCTAGTGCAGCAAATAATCAATATCTACATTCTTATTTGTTTGTTTGGTCAAGGAGAGGTTGCTGTACTATATCAGATAAACATACTTCAATTGCACCAGCTCCCACGAGAAGTACATGTAGGCCTACAGCATATATAAATGTGCGTAATAGTAGCAGATTGAGCTACTGAAAGCTGAGTACATTTTCAAGTTTAATATCTCGTATGTGTAAAAGTAATCTTTTTCCAAATCTTGTCTTCTGATTGGATGAAACTCAATCAGCTCCAAGGCATTATTCATATACTCTGAATATGACTACCATACAAAATATCATACATTCCTGATACCTCTGTCCTGGTCATTGATTTGAATCTTGATGCTATCACAGACACACAAACAGCAAAGCAGATCAAGTCCTATCACAGGTTTGCAAAGAAAACCCCCTTGTGATATTATTTCAAAGATTGGACACATTACTGATACAACAGGCAGAGCGTTACTTTGCTTTTTACACGAGTGTCTGACCTTCCACCCCCTGACCAATGGTGACAATTTCACTATGCTGGAACCCTTTTCAATTCAATTAGGTTTTTATTGGATTAAAAATACAATATCAATAAAAATAAAAATCAATAAAATAATGAAAAGTAAGGTAGTTATAATACGCAAATTACTCCCATTTTTACGCTATATCTTTCAAATTGAGAACAGTAGACATAATTTATCAAAGATCCTCCCACGTTGGGGCAAGGCACTTGCAGTGGCCGCACCATGGGGCATAGAACTTGATGAAATGGTTTCCTTTAACCTACCTTTGCAATGGTTAAAATGTTGAATGATAAGGCTTGCTGGGGAAGTTGTTATATTGTAAATATAATTTTATGGCTTACACCCAGTGAATAAGATCGCATGTTCGATCTGATAAATAAGTCAGAAAGATTTTTTCTGACTTATTTATCAGATCGAACATGCGATCAACTTCCCCAGCAAGCCTTATCATTCAATTCCATTGTCCATGGCGGACGAAAGAATTCAAGTCAGATTAAAAATCAGAGGTACTGAGGTATTTGTTCTTATTTCATCGTGACTGTGCCATGGACCAGTAATGGCCTAGTGGTAGAGTCGCTGACCGGCAATCAGTAGATGACAGGTTCAAATCCCGCTGGTTCCAAGATTTTTTCTGACCTATTTATCAGATCGAACATGCGATCTTATTCACTGGGTTAAAATGTTGCTATACTGGAACCCTTTGGCCTGGGGAGCATTTCATGAAACAAATATTCACTGATTCTCACTGACAACTGTTACAAGCTACTGAAATGCTTGCATCTGATTGGCTGAGAGCAAATTTGTCGGATAAAGAGTCTGACAAGTCCTTTCATGAAACCAAAGACGTTTGCAGTGGCCGCACCATGGGGCATAGACCTTTATGAAATACATGTAGTTTACTTTAGCTTACCTTTGCAATGGTTACAATGTCACTATGCTGGAACCCTTTGGCCAGATCCTCCCATGTCGGGGCAAGGCGCTTGCAGTGGCCGCACCATGGGGTATAGACCTCAATTAAATGGTTTCATTTAACCTACCTTTGCAATAGTTACGATGTCACTATGCTGGAACCCTTTGGCCAGATCCCCCATGTTGGGGCAAGACGCTTGCAGTGGCCGCACCATGGGGCATAGAACTTGATGAAATGGTTCCCTTTAACCTACCTTTGCAATGGTTACGATGTCACTATACTGGAACCCTTTGGCCAGGTCTTCCCATGTCGGGGCAAGGCGCTTGCAGTGGCAGCACCATGGGGCATAGAACTTGATGAAATGGTTTCCTTTAACCTACCTTTGCGATGGTTATGATGTCACTATACTGGAACCCTTTGGCCAAGTCTTCCCATGTCGGGGCAAGGCGCTTGCAGTGGCCGCACCATGGGGCATAGAACTTGATGAAATAGTTTCCTTTAACCTACCTTTGCAATGGTTACCATGTCACTATGCTGGAAGCCTTTGGCCAGATCCTCCCATGTCGGGGCAAGTCGCTTGCAGTGGGTGCACCATGGGGCATAGAACTTGATGAAATGGTTCCCTTTAACCTACCTTTGCAATGGTTACGATGTCACTATGCTGGAAGCCTTTGGCCAGATCCTCCCATGTTGGGGCAAGTCGCTTGCAGTGGCCGCACCATGGGGCATAGAACTTGATGAAATGGTTCCCTTTAGCTACGTGATCCTTGAAGGTGTCTTGAGTGAGCTCATAGAGACCGTTCTTGGCTGCAGGGGGCTCAGGAACATCACCTTCCTATCAAAAAAATACAAAAATATTGAGTGATTAGGAAATTAATGCAGCTTAGATTTCTATTTTCCAAATCATATAGGATCTTGATATGATTTGGTAGGATTATTTCCCAAGCTGTATGTACATGTATCAAATTTGCATGATTGAGCTACATGCATCCAACAATGCAAATACACTACACAGCTTAATTCCAAGGAACTTATCTATAAATGTTCAGTGAAGATAGGATCGTACGAAACTAACATGAAGCTCTCTGATACTAAGGTCAATCCATGAAAAGCTGAGTGTACAAAAAAAAAAAAAAAAAAAAAAAAAAAAAAAAAAAAAAATCATCTGACCAAAATTTTCTCACACAAAATTACAATTGGGCAGCAACAGATCCAGGATTCAGAAGGCAATTTTTACAAATACGATTTTATTAACCTTTTTGCTCAATGTGTTATTCTAAAAAACAAAAACAAAAACAAAAAATGAACAAAATGAGGGGGTGTGTGCCCATTGCACCTCCACCTGGATTCACCAATGCTTGGGGATGAAATCTTCCACAGAACCATTTTCAAGAAAGTAAATACATGGTCAGATATCAAAAAGGTGGCCGAACGAGTGGGACTTTGCAGTGACATTCAACCCTAAACTCCCGGGTATTTTGATCCTTGTCATTCCGGGGGGGGGGGGGGGGGGGGGGGGCATTATGGCCCCCCTTAAGATCTAAGCCAGGGATCACGCGATTGCGGCAAAAATTTGCACGATGGTAGAGAATGACGTAATCTACACGCTCGCATAGGTAAATTTCACTAAATTTTATTTTATATGAATTAATTAAATGCTAATTTATTCATGAATCATACTTTTTGCCTCAATTCACTAAATAAAGCCTAGAATGCTAATTTTTTGTGAAAATATTCTTTATAGCATTCCCAACAATTGTGAATGAAAAAAATTCTGGTACCAAGATCGATTTCTTGAGTATTTTATTGTTCTTTGAATTTCTTATGTATTTCTCTGTTTTTCAACCTTTTGTTTTTCTTTGTTTTTTGGTCAAAATTGATTGCAGAATCTCTTTGAAGCATATTCATGCTAAAATAAATTAATTTTAGCCAATGAAATTGAAAATAATCATATTTTTGTGAATTACTTGAGAAAAGTCTAATTGCATTGACTTTGTACACAAAATCATGTTTTTGAGTGGTTTTCGGTCTGACGGATATTTTTGAAAAACGCGAAGCATCGTAACCATATGCCCGATTTTCGCGAAAATGGTTTCAAAAGATGCGCAAGACTTTAAAGTAAAAAGTCAGTGAGCGGCACGGTCAAAAAATTTCGCGCAGCAGATTTATCGCTACAAATGTTGAGGGGGGGGGGGCCATAATCCCCCCCCAGGAGAATTAGGGTTAAGTTAAGGAATCTTTGAACCAAAATAGCACTTGATTTAAAAGTTTATTTACAAATACACAATTACCTTTGAGCTCAACTCGTCCTCGACATATTTATTGAGTGTTTCAAAGTCTCTCTTGCCCTTGTATTTCAAAGGTTCACTATCTTTCTTGAACAGCTTGAGGGTGGGGTATCCTGTGACACCATGGTCAGAACAAAGTTTGGTCTCCTCAGTACAATCAACCTGCAATGAATAAATTCAATCTTATTTAATTGGATTGAATTGTATTTCACTAAACTGAATTGAATTAAATATAATGATTGTCATTTGAAAGGATCACAATAATCTTTCTAGTAGAGCTTGAGAGTGGGGTATCCCGTTACACCATGGTCAGAACAAAACTTTGTCTCTTCAGTACAATCAACCTGCAATGAGTAAATTAAATCTAATTGAATTGCATTGGATTAAATTGAATTAACTGAATTGAATATGATATGAAAGATTTACTATCTTTCTTGAACAGCTGGAGAGTGGGGTATCCTGTCACTCATGGTCAGAACAAAACTTTGTTTCTTCAGTACAATCAACCTGAAATGAATAAATTGAATTAAATCGAATTAAATTGAGTTGAAGGATTTATTGACATTGCATCTTGGTTATTCTATCACTAGAACAAGGAAAATATCAAATTTTGTTGATTTTTGTTTTCTTAAAAAAGAAAAAAGTAAGTTATTCAAGTGTGACATCACACAAAGTGACTAGCTACAACGTATATATAATTTTATTAATTTTTTCAAACTTTCATTGATCTGTTTCGAGTTTGATTTTTTTAACAATTTCAAACAATCCAACCTTTTCTTTGATTTTCTTCTTTCTTAAACTTGTGAGCAAGAATCTTACTTTAGCGATGGTGACAATGCTGTCCTCTGCTTGGTTGTATTTTTCACTCAGTTGGGTCCAAATCGGTGCTAACCTTTTACAATGACCACACCTAGAGGATAAGAAAGTATGGATGAAAATATCAATAACTAGTAATATGTCTAAAGCAGAAATATTGCCATTAAAAATGGATTAGTACACTCAATTGTAATTGCAACAATTGCAATGGCACATTAAAATGCATTCAACAAAATTAATCTTCACTGTAAACTTATGTTATTGTTAAAATGCTGCATTTTATCATATTAATTGGTAATAATTTGTATGAGTTCAGTTGACAAATTGCTATGGGTTTTCACAACGTATTTTTGTACAGATTATTTTTTGTACAATCTGCCATTGAAGCAAAGTAATGGCAATATAATAGGGCTAAAGGTTAATGATAAAACGATCAGTCTCCAAATATAATTTTGTCTGTATTTTTGCATCAAAGCTTCACATAGAGACAATACACTGCCCCAATATACGAATGCACAATTAACACTCTCTATTAAAAGAGAGTAAACGTTGGAAGATTATTCACCTGCTGTTACCGAAACAGCTGCACGTTGTCACACATACATCTGTGCATACAACTCTACACTATCTTTTGCTTTTTCTTTTTTTACATGTACTCGTCCATTACACATACATTTATGTTTCCAAGGGGAAAAATAAAGAGAATATGAAACAATTTGTATTCCATTCTGTTGTTTTACATTGTAAATTTCATCGTATTTGTTATTGTATTTCATGTCACCCTGTACGTTGTTGAATAAACACGTAACCTGGGCTTTATGTACCTACTCCCATTATTGAGAAATAAATGGTGATTTATAAAAAAAAAAAAAAAAAAAAAAATCTT
Organism: Paracentrotus lividus; assembly: GCA_940671915.1. Lineage (NCBI taxonomy): Eukaryota > Metazoa > Echinodermata > Echinoidea > Camarodonta > Echinidae > Paracentrotus > Paracentrotus lividus. Next base: position 32,484,311 of record CALNVZ010002974.1, on the reverse strand, counting down.
GTATGAAATTTTTCAGTCTCTTTTATATTACTTGAATCTTTATTTTTCTTTGAAAATTTGCGAGATGATGTGAAGAGATCCGGTAAAAGTTACTGAGAAAAGAAATTATGTGCAGGTAGGATAGTTTAAAACATCATTCAAATCGCACTCAGTGTATCTTTGCCAAAGTTATTTGTCTTAAAGTTTTAATATTCTCTGCTGAAGGCCCATTTTTAGTTGTTGAAAAATCCACAGCACAGCTATTTATGATAAAGGAAGATCAATCTTTTCAAATGTAAGTTAATAAGAAGATATTAGAATGCAAACATGTTGCCTAGAACAGTTCTTTATAAACTGTGATGGCCATTTAGCAAATATTTATGAAGAATTTAACTTTTGCCACAATTGCATATCAATCATTTATATTTTTGGCAGTGATTTCTTGCTGAACTTGATCTTTATTCTTTATTTTGTTGCTAACCTTAGAAGTTTGATAATACTCTTTCTCTCTCTCTCTCTCTCTAAATGGTTTATAAAAGCTAACCTTTTCTTACCCATACTGGCAAAAATAGTACTTTTGAGGTACATGTAGGATGAGTGGAAGAAACTCTTATCTCTCATAAAAAAATGGATGGTCTACATTTCTCCCTCCCCCCTTTTTTCCCTCTTTTACTGGGGGGGGGGGGGATCCGCCCCTGCCTAGTAGTCATTTGTATGTAAGCTGTATTCAAAATGACTGCCTCCTGCGTCTAAGGTGTTGAGGAAACTTCAAAAGAATAATCAGTGACAACAGGTATATCAAGTACCTTACAATAAACTAGCATCTTTAAACAGACCTTGTAAGGACACCGTTACAGCATTTAACTACAGGTATCATTCCTCAACCAGGCAATTAAAACCGCCTGAATTGATGGAAATTGATTTTAAATACTTTCCTTCAAACAGGCAACAGAATTTGTAACAAGACCAACATAAGTCATGTTTTTCATGTTTTCTGTGTTTGGGGCCAAAATAATAGGACGGTTGTCCAGAAGTTGTCGTGGTAATTATGATGAATCACCAAGATGGGCCACGGTAGAATTCATTCAAAAATTGGTATGGCAAAGACCGGAGTGGAGGGTCTTAGCAGGCACATAACATACTTATTGTCCGGGAAATTCAATTATGGAAAGGGCTGTTAAAAAGGGGCTTAAAACGTCTTTGATTTTGTATTCTTCATCTTATTTAGTGAAATTTTTAGATTTTTCTTTTAAACCATGGCTTTTTAAAATTTCATTAAATGGAATTTTTAGATTTTTTTTAAACCACAAATTTGGCTGAATATAGATCTAGAGAACACTTGATTGCATTTAACTCTTTTTTTTTTAACTTTTTAAAATAATAACTTGGCTTTCTTCTGACTGTAGAATTTTATACCGGTAGTTAATTTTCTTATATTGTTTTCAATTTCTTGACATTTTCCCTCGTTTACACAACAGAGAAAGCAAATGTGAGGGCTGGAAAATACAACTTGTCCTGTGCCGAGTTATTATGTGTGAGTTACAGAGTCAGTGATTGTTGTTTTTGATTTATTTGCATCGTCAATAAATGGTTTGATGATATCCGCCAGCCAATGGATAGAGGGTGTTTTCCTTCTAATCTATCTCCTTGTTAACAACCAAACTTATTTGATGCAGTCTTGGTTTGACAACTGAGTGCATATTAGTTAATATTGTACGTTATTTTAAGGTTAATATTTTAGAATACATTTTGCTTTTATAAAGGAGAGTGAGACCAATTTACAATTGACCATGCAAGTGCAAGTGAAAGGAGAGTAAAAATACTAGAGACTGAAAGAGAAATCATCATGATCACTTTAGTCTTAGTGATTAGAGTAAATTGCCCAAAATTCGACAGCTGCCGCACTTAGAAATTTTTACTCCACAATTTATGCACGACGCTCGAATGATCACGATAGCATATGAAATACACTACCATTGTGCCTTCCAATAAACAATAGTCGCGATAAAATTTAGATTCGTCATTTATTTTTTTTGTAAGTCCTCATTTCTTTATACATTTTCAACTGTTGGGCGGAGGCCGACAGTGGATTCGTTTAAGTTCCTTTTTATATTTCTCTTCTTTATTTTAAAAAGTATTGAAAGAGTGGCTTTGCCTAGCACTTTTTGTGAAGTCGAGTCTTGCAGTTTTACTTGCGAAATGGGCCACTTTTGGTTATGATTGACAGCGCGCACGACAAAAGCGGTCTTTATCGGGAACAACTGAATCGCGTTGTTCAGTTACGGTCAACGAACTTCAGTCATCGCAACCAGGAGGCAGAGCTCCACGCGATAGCTAATCAGAGCGCCCAACAATCAAAATGCATTGTCCTCTGCTAGGCACGCTCATGCGTCACGAGAGGGCTCACTTTTCACAGCAAAAATCCCTGTGTGTAAATTGCGACCCAGATTTGCAGTGCGAGTCGGCAATGTGACTCTATCATGCATTCTGAAGGGCACTCTTGTATTCATAATTATAATGTAAAATTAAAATGGCTAGCCGATTTTGACATCACATGGCATCAAAAAGCATATGTACTTACAATATATGTACTTCCTGGTTCTCCTCCGCATGCGACAATTCCGAGAGAAGGCACAAATCGGGACTCCAAAATCGCTTCCAAGTATCAGATTTGACAATTCTAGACCAATTCCATGATATATTCAAGATTTAAAAAATACTACGCCGATAAAACTCCTACCAGGTAAGAGATTGAATGAATTCCTATCTTTATTTTGATACCATGTTTATTTGAGTCTATTTTCTCAACTGAAAGCGAAATTGATTTTGGCTAGGCCTTGTTATGTGCAAATATTGACAATTTGACATATGCGCGGCAGAAACTACACGGCGGTCAGAATATCAAAATTCCAAGCCGTTGGGCACGGCGTTTCGAAATCTCGATATTCAGGTGCAGTGTGCAGTTTCTGTAGCGCATGTCAAATTGTAAACTATTGCACACAACAAGGCCTAGCCAAAATCAATTTCGCTTTCAGTTTAGAAAATATACTCAAATAAACATGATATCAAAATAAAAATAGGAATTCAATCTGTTACTTCTTCTTGTTGTTCTTCCTCCTGGTAGGAGTTTTATCGGTGTAGTATTTTTAAAAATGTTGAATATATCATGGATTTGGTAAATGCCGGTTTGCCGAACGCGAGTTGGTAATACATCGTGGGCACCGAGGGGGGCTCAGATTCATCCCGCCGCCGGAGTCGGCAGCCAAAGTCGCGCTTTGCCGCTCATCACTCGGGTGACTCGGCAATAAGATCACGCACTTATGGGCGGCACACTAAAATCATTTCCGGGTTGCGATCGGCGTTAATACAGCTCGCTCACCCTATGCCAGGGCTCAACATTAAGGGGCGCCCGGGCGCCCGGGGCGCCTAGATTACCTACCAGGACCCTCAGATCAGAGGAATTACCAAAAAGTAGTTGCCCGAGTTGACCCTCAAAATTTTTTGCCAGCACAGGGAAAATTTGGAATATAACACTAGGTATGTAGGTATTAAAACATTTGAGTACTATTCCAAACACCTAAATGTGATATTAAAACTAATTTCAAGTCAAATATCAGAGCAGAAATGACCCTGATATTTCTTAAAACACCGATCGTTTGTGTCTAGTCCCATGTGTGCTAATTGGGGTAGACTTACATTTTTTGAAGTTTTTGCTCATAGATTTTAAGGTTAGAATTTGGTCTTGGGTGTCCAGTTTTCAAGGAATGAGCATTAGAAAATATGATCTTGAAACCTCTTACCCCAGTTACATCTGAAATTTAGTTTTCACAATTAGTAAAAAAAGATCGATTTTTTGGTGGCTATGTCTGCACTGTTTGTAGCATGAACTGAGCTGTATTCCTCCCAGAAGTCTTGGGGCAGAATCTGTCAGTGAGAGCCTCTGACAGCACATGCATTTCGGAACTTCTAAACTTTGAAGAGGCCTACTTTTATCATCTTTAAAAGTGATGCAGTGATTGTCTGATGAAATCAATCATCTTAGCATACTTTGGTGAAATAGTGGATGAATTTTTTAAATTAAACTAGACCACAGAAAAATTGAATTCCATTGTAACAGAAGTCTAATTTACATTGTTGTTCAGATCTCCTAGACTAGATAGAAAATTTTTTTGAGAGCGAAGTTCAGTTTTTACCGGTCATTGTTTTGTTATTTTTTTTTACACATCAGTCATTGACGTCTTTTCTTAATGTCAATTTTTCATTTCTAAAGAAAATGATTGTCAAGCTTTTAATTTATCGATTTCTTGCATCATCATTAAGTAACGGCATACAAAATTGGTGTATGAATTATGAATGGAAAAAAAAAGATGAAATAAAGAAAAGTAGCTCCCAGTCCCGAACCCATTTTTTCCCCTCACCAACTCAACCGCCTCCCTCGCTAATAAGAAGGGGAAACTTTGTTGTTTTGTTTATTATCATATTTTTTTTCGGGCAACCAGATTATTGATTCGGGCTCCCAAATTTGGAAAATTTGGATATTTGGTTGCCCGGCAGGGCAACCAAAAAAATTTTTTAGTGTTGAGCGTTGCCTATGCGAATGGCTAAACTGCGTGTGTGATTTTGCAGAGTCGCAATTTCGCCATAGACGAATTGACTTGTAGAAAACATCAAATAAAAAATACTTAAAACAGTTTTAACAGATTTTTTTCTCCAGAATTGTGAAGCAATATTATCAAGCTCTCATTTAAGCCAAGTCTTGTTACCAATTGGGTAATTTTAGTATTTTTGTGAGCGTGCCTACCTCTGGCTCTGTACGAAACGAACTTGTAGGCATTTCTATGTGTGCTGAGATTCGACAGGTTAATCATAAAAATTCAATATAAGACCTCCTACACACTAAAATCAACTCATATCACATGCACAGCTCTTAGGCCGTCTAAGTAGGGGGTTGCACGGAGAAACGTCTACCATTCTGCTTTTACAGAAATAGAGAACAATGCATTCTGATTGTTGGGCGCTCTGATTAGCTACCGGTAGCTATCGCGAGGAGCTCCGCCTCCTGGTTGCGATGACTAAAGTGCGTTGACCGTAACTGAACAACGCGATTCAGCTGTTCCAGATAAAGACCGCTTTGTCGTGCGCGCTGTTAATCATAACCAAAGTGGACCCATTTCGCAAGAAAAACTGCAAGACTCGACTTCACAAAAGGTTAAGCGTAGACCCACTCTTTCAATATTTTTTAGAATAAAGAAGAGAAATATAAAAAGGAACTTAAACGAATCCGCTGTCGGACTATGCCCAACATTTGAAAACGTATAAAGAAATGAGGACTTACCAAAAAAATAAATGACGAATCTACATTTTATCGTGACTATTGTTCATTGGAAGGCACAATGGTAGTGTATTTCATATGCTAAACGTGATCATTCGAGCGTCGTGCATAAATTATTAAATTATGGAGTAAACATTTCTACGTGGGTTGCGAAGGGCTGATCAGTGATCCTCGGGCCATGACCTGCCCGCTTCTGAGTTTGATTGCGAATGAAACATTGGTCCCATATCTCCAGTATGAAATACGCGAACCAACTCTCATATGCATACCCTCTAAGTAATTCTTAGTCTATACCTCCTGAAGAAGTGATCGGAAGACCAACAGGATTACCTTTTCTTCCGTACAATGCCGATGGTGATGAATGAGTGACCTGTCAATGATGAGTGGACTTAACTATTAAAAAAAGTGACATACACGAACCTAAACGTGTGGGACAATATTAAAGAGTTGATGAGCAAGTTGCAAACAATTTTGAACTGACTTACCATGGGGCAAAAAACTTTACGAAATGATCTTTTTTCCCAATTTCTTCTTGGAATGTAGAAGTATCATAGTCACGGTCAAATGATGCTCCTTCTTCCTCTCCATAAACCAAATTTAGGCCAAATATGACCAAAACGGCGAGACAAAATCCCTTCATAGCTCTTTTTCTGTTGCACGTAAAATTAGAACTGATTCAAGGAAAAACATTTCATATGTTTGGTAATATACGGCAGTCCAGTACACAAATAACCCCTTCCATATACCCTACTTATGATATGATGACCGAAGGATGTTTATACGGAAAGTTAAAAGGCTAAAAGCTACTTTTTATTCATACTCAAGCTAAAAACTACAAAAATCTAAATATAATGACTGTTCAGTCGTAATATAAGGCTAACTTTTGACCACGCCTACAACACTATCCAATCAGAATGACACGTGTGTTTATTCTGTCATAATTGTATCACTGATCTCTACCCAAAATTTGGGAAGAGATCAGTGAATTATTAGAGCGGCGTTTGAGCAAGGACTGGTGAAAGGGAGGGGGGGGGGGGGGGAGGGGGTAAACATAACAAGGCCAAGGAAAAACAAGTCAACAAGACATGTGTTTGTACCCTCCCCCTTTTTTTGACTGGCTGGTTTAAATGAAGACAATATCTAGCGGATCACATAAAATTCCCTCTATATAGGCCTATTATTAAAAGCTGGATAAAGACTATATGTGAAATTTATATTTTCATTTCGGGCAAACGGAATAAAAGGCAAACTATGTATTCGGGAAGGATCGATGATCGGGGGGGGGGGGTGGGGGGTGTTATTGTACATCACCATCACGAAGTGTCAAGAGAGCTCAAAGTTTCTTTAGGGGGTTAAGTTCATATGAATTTTGTTTTCTCTATGGTTGTGATCTGACCATAATTTCAAACATCTGTATACACCCCCCAAAAAAAAAAAACCTGCGTGTTAATTCAACCCCATACAGCTCATGTGTCATATAAATAGAAAATTGAAGAAGAAAAGAATGTAACTTCATGTTCATGTACGTTTTTTTTTTCGTTCTCAAAATATGTATATCACTTATAAATTTGCCCCCAGTCTACTTCGTGAAAAAAAGAAGATGATGATCAATAGGGCCTGACATGCTTTTCAAACCTGTGTATTGAATGTTTTATTTCTAGATAAAGACGCTCCAGCATGTCTCGTCAGATGATACGACATCTCCCCCCTTTATATCTATATTCTAAGAACAAGGCAAAGACCGTATTTGTACAGGATTGATTGATTTTTTTATTTTTTATATTTTATTATTATTATTTTTTTTTTGGGGGGGGGGTGGGCTCACACTGACCCCTTATTCTATATAATACTAAAACTGAAAACACTAAAATTATTCGATTTAAATACGATTCAAATAGCAGTTATTATGTTCAAGTACGCAAAGAAACAACTACCTTTATCCTTTGAAAATGCTGTTCACTCATATCCTTCTCGCATATACGAAAACTTCCACCTTGTTATCTATAAATCAAAATTAAGTTAGACATTTTGTTCCGGACATAATAAAGTAATAATAATATATATAAATTATCGTATTATTATTTTATTATGTCCGGACCAAATAGCTAACATCTCGAGTAAACTTCCAGAATAAAAATCAGTCCAATCAATCAATCAATGACTTCCCCCCCCCATTTTGCACAGTCATTTCTCTTCCCTCCTGATATTTTCACTAGGTTCTTACTTTTTTTTTTTTTACAGCTCCCTGATGCAGGTGTCACATGCACCGTGTTGGCCCACCGTTTGCCACCATTCTGGCCAAATTTGTGCACACGGCGGCAAACGGTGAGGCACACGGCGAAGCAGTTGAAGCCCGTCCAACACGTTCATAGGAGCTCGCTGGGCACCCGTTCCCGAAAGGATTTTAAAGAACGGCCGAACTCTTGCCGGGTTTTTTACCGGTTGATGACCGGGTATTTCAGAACGGTCTTAAACCGTTTAAAGGGCGGTAAAAGGACTGAATGAGGACGCCGCACCCGTTTCATGCTCGTTTGCAGGACGGAGATGGACCGTCAGAGGTCAGGCAACATGAATCGATCACCCCACCCCTTTCCTTTTCCGCATCAAGTACGTCCCCTTGTGGCTAAACTTGCCAACTCCTAGTACATGAAGACTACAAAACTATGTTTTTAAATCGGTTGTCCCCTTGATTGTTTACCAACAAGATCAATCAATAACTGAATGAATTTGAGTTAAAAACTAATACCTAGAGAATATTTTACAAAACAAAAGTATTATATACCATGAGGAATAAATCATATGACATAGACTTTATTTGGGGGCTGGTTTACTCGGAAATTATAGTTTTAGAGGGGGCCAATTTTTGTCGCATTTGTTTCATTTACTTTAAGCCTCTGTTTCTGTTTTCATATAAATTCAGTTCTGATTTATTTACACTTTATAATAGATTTTATACAATATCGAATCGGTCGTACTTATTAAATTTGTCTAAATTAGAGTTCTGAAAAGGCGGAAAAGCCTCAAAGTTTTTTTCCCCCACAAAGTTTCTTCATTTTTGAATAATATTATTTCGTATGTCTTGATTATAATTATTGATAAGGGGGTCTGCATTTTTGTCTTTGGGCGTCCAATATCCCATCATTATTAAAACAACAACCATGGGGTAGGAGTCGTTTCATACGGGTCACTCCATCTTATACAAGTCATGTATATTATTATTTATTTATTCAGGGGGAGGGGCTGGCGATAAGGGGGGGGGGGTCAAAGGCCCCTAATTCTTAATTTTAGGCACTATTTTTACCTAAATTTTCGGTCGGGATATGCCTGGGTAAGTCTCTTTTTGTATTTCCGATTCTGAAATCAAATTAATTGCATGAATTACATGCAATATACGGCAAAGGCAATTCGTATTTTTTTTGGCAATCTTAAAAGAGATTTCTCAAATATAAAATACAACGTCATTTGCATGTATTTTTATTAATAAAAATATTATATCAAGGGATTGTCTTTTATAGTTCTGATTAATTTATTTAATCACAGTAAAATCACTTAAACGGGTCGTGTGTAGAACAATAAAAATAAAGAAAACTAAAAAAAAAAAAAAAAAAAATCCATAGATCATACAAAAATATCCAAAAAGCAGAATTATGAATGATGTAGGCATTGTTCTTGATGCGATTCTATAGAGGGTTATAATTTGGCTAAAAGAATATTGTAATGAAATGATTCTGACAAAATATTAGACGATTCATAATATAATGATTAAATAATAATGATAAAGTACTTTTGTTACGATAACAATATTTCATTTGATAAAACAAGATTTATATATTTCAAAAGGATGGGGAAATTTTCGCGGAGAAATAAAAATAATATATGATAAACTAATACAATTTTTTTTACTGAAACGCGGGTATTAAGTATACATGTAATTTGGGCAAACGTTTTAGACCAAACTATACTGGAGCATAATTAGGAAAGTAGTCTAATGTTTATTTGCAAAGCTCTTATAATGAAACTTTAGAAACTAATGTCGAACAAAACAAAACAAACATGAAAAAAGAATTGACATTACTTTAGACTAAATATCCATAAAAGGACCAAATTTTAAATCCTTCTCCCCGACAATGACAATAAAATTATATCAGATTATAATGTATCTTTTGAAAGCTGCTATATCATTCCTCTCTGAGCTTGTGAAGAGAGCGATGAGATCGAGAGCTTCGAAAACAAAGGGCGGATTGAAGACACCATATACGCGATTTGAAGACATAAGGGTAGATCCACCAGTCCAGTCCATCACCGTTCTTGACCGCTTTGAGGACGGGTGTGGAGCGTTTTTTCCGTCCTCACACCATCCACAAACCGTCATCAAAACGCCATTATACCGCCCTTACACCAGGTCTCCATTAACCGGTGCCTGCGATTCATGCCCGGCGACAATTTTGAGCATGCTCGAGCATGCTCAAAACATTCGCCGGGCATGAACCGAAGAAAAAATAACGTGAACGTTTTTGACGGGTCATCATCGACCCGCCGTGTACCATCACCGGGCATCCTCCGTGTCCCGCCGTTCGCATCAACCTGTTTTCCACGGTCGCGAACGGTGGAAAATGGTGAGTCACCCGGCGAAGAAAACAATTTTCTTTTTCTTGTCAGAGAGCGGTAAGGCCGGTGGCCAAGCGGTAATCGCACGGACAAAAGGAAAGCATGGGCTACATATGAGGACGGTCAGCCCGGTACCAGGCTGGTTAGGACCTGGTATAGACCCGGTATAGAACGATACAGACCCGGTGAAAATGATGAAAAATGCTATGCGGCCGGTGCCGTTCTATTGCCGTGTTGCAAATTTTGGTTTTTCGGTGAACGGCGAAGACCCGTTCATTTTACCCGGTGCATGTGACACCACCATTACGCCTCATAATACCATTTGACTCCGCCATTCATCTACTCTCCATTATCACGTGCACTTGCTTATTGGACAAATACAAGATCATAAATTTTGAGGATGTAATTCAGCTGCGAAAAACAAAAACGAAAATTGTAATTTTATTTTCATGTATTTCAGTTCATGCGATCAATATCAGAATAAATGACAATAGAAAACATAAGCATAATAAAAATTATAAAAAAAGAATACACAAATGAAAATTACGGGATAACCCGAGAGTAATTCGAACAGTAAATAGACATAGCTCCAATAATAATTTTATTCCATCAAGCATCATGTACATTTCCATTGATACATTGTAGTTTATAATACATTTAATAATAGAAAAA
>CALNVZ010002974.1:32452657-32472720 GCA_940671915.1 Paracentrotus lividus | reverse complement strand
AGTTTGTTCATACCACAAAAGAGGCGCTTTAGGTTTCCCAACTGTTGGAAGACACCGGAAGTCAGGCGGGTGATTTGGTTCCTGTAGAGGTCAATAACTTCTAGCTTTGGTACGAGTTGAAAGGTCCCTTCGTCAATGACAGAGAGAGAATTTCTGCTCAAGTAAAGGTTCCTTAGGCGATTCTCCGTTCCGTTCAGTGCATTTCGATCAAATGTCTGGAGATCATTGTACAGAAGCTTGATGGATTTAAGTTGAGGTGCCCCGATAAATGTATCAGCATCTATCTGTAGAGGAGATAAAATAAGATGATTTTACCGACAATGAATCAGGCCTTGTAATACCCAGATATGAGTTTTTGTTAAACGGCGTGTCCCACCAAAAATGCTAATGGCAATCTTAATGAGTATAATTTAAAAAATTACCGAATCATATTGTATATCATCGTAAACTAGCATCCATTTTATACAACTGGCTTAAATTTTATGCGATATGGTCCATTGAACACAACGATATGAGCCTTCCTTCAGCACTCATCAGAAAACCTCTCAATCCAAGTTTCGTTATTACGTTGAATAAAGTACGTAGTCCAATTACGTCTTCATTCACTCTTATTTTATTTTGTTCTTTAAAAAAAAATTTTTTTTTAATATAGATTTTTGGCCCACAACTTGCGGGCCCATACTTAAATTAGAAATAAAGGTTTAAATTTGCAGATTTACGCCCGTGGCTTAACATGAATATATAATTTAATTGCACCACTTGAACAGATAACAAATCTTGTTAGCTAAACCCGACTATACACATACTACTTAATACAAAACTTGGACGGAGAGGTTTCCTGATGTGCAATGAAGAAAATGCTCATATCTTTGTGATTATTGGACCATATCACATAAAATTTCAGTTGTAGAAAATGAACTGTAGTTTACGATTATAAAGATATAAAAATATAATGCTGTAATCCTAATATTATACCCATCTAGAGTGCCATTAGCATTTATTTTTGTGGGACATGCTGTAGTACAAAGCAGTATGTATGACAGGTGTGGAATTATTCTAATTTAATTCAACTAAAGACATGTTATTATGTTTTACAACGCTATGAGCCTTTCGTTAAAAACGAAAAACACAGGTGATTTAAATCTTTTCCCTTTTACAGCATATTCTGCATAATGATACACTCTGAAATAGGGGTTGTGTTATCATGGTTATGTTGTGTAAAGTTGTGAAATTTTACACAACCCATGTCATGTGTACGAAATGAACCACCCAACACTGTTGTGTAAACGCTTACACATCTTCTATTTCATGCAATCTAAAAAAAAAAGTACACATAGGAAGTCTATTGTGCATTTTTTGTCAATTCGATTTTGAAAACGGGAAAATACCGTCAATGTGCTGTTATTTACTGGGCATGGGCAGCAGAGGAGCCAGTCATTTACTGTAAAAAGCAACAGCAATTTTTACAGTGTATTTTGCTTTATAAGCATGTTTTCATCAGTGGCAATAGATTATTTATCCTGAGATATTCATCGAGTGTAAAATTAATTGCATTTCCTTATCATTTGATCGTAGTACGCCATTAATTTAATGTGCTAATCGAGACAGACACATTACACATGAATGCCACAGCAGACAGTTTCTATATCCGACATAATTAAATGTTTTCATGTCGTGTACACATAATTATGATGATCCTCTATATGAATTGAATAAATAATGAAGTCCCTTTCAAAACAAATTGAAGCACTGAAATTAAACATAGTTCAATATATCGTGGGAGGGGGGGGGGGGGTACCTGTTGGCTTTTTGTATGGCCAGCATGACCTAAACATATTCAAGGTATACACCAGTGGCGGATCCAGGATTTGCGAATAGAGGGGGCGCCAGGCCAGATAAGGGGGTAATGACCAGCCAAAATTTCTAGTTTTAACATGTAGATGCAATTGAATGGTACGTTTTTAAATTATAGAGGGGTCGCGCGTCCCCTGCGCCCCCGCCTGGATCCGCCACTGTACACAAATTAAAAATTCAAAGTTTTGCTACCTACCCCTCATCATGAGTACCGCTCATTGTAAATCTCGTTTGTGAAAGAAGGGGAAAAACCATGTATTGTTGAGATCCAACCGTTGAAAGGCTATTTTCAATTTCATCTTTTTTTCCTTATCACTGTCCCAATGTGGCTAGCACAGGCAATGTACAACGAGTAGTTCATCGTTACGGTTTGGACAAAAATTTGGTGTACTACAATTTTCCTTCTAAAATGCTTTTTGTATAATTCAGTGTTGGAAATTGTCTTTCTGTGGGTTACTGTTATACATGTAATGACCCGTGTACGATGGGATACGTACTATTTATATCGATTAATTCCTATTTTCTTTTGCCCCCTTGTACTAGCTGACACACGCTTTAATTATAGTCTCAAGTCTATCTACATGTAGTTTGATACTCTCAATATTTCGCAAATATATCACCACGAATAACCCCAATAATTAAATACGATCATGAAATATATGCATATTGCCCTACCTGAACTCTGTATATAAAAATAGTTTTCATTATGCATGTATACTCTTTACCTTTTGTAATGTGTACTATTATATACTTACATGTGATATGTTGTTGTTTGACAGGATGAGATATTTCAGGAAAGGAAAACCTCTGAAAATTCCGGGTTCGATCTTTGTGAGGCGATTATAACGTAGGGATAGATACGAAGCAGCATTACATTCGATTGGTATAGATTCTAGTTGACTGTTCTCACAGTTGGCTTGTTGAAAAGCTTCGACATAAGAGCATTTTCTGTGACATGGTGATGAGCGCTGGGCTTCAACGGAAAAACACGTCACCGACATGAAAATGAATATAAATGCGATGATCGCATTGCGTTGAACCTTGAACTTCAATTTCTCTCGTCCTGACAATATTACTAGAAGCGTAGATGGCACAACCTTTCTAATTTCAACAAATGCCATTTTTATATGGTACAGTAATGTGTTGTGATGAACCGTTGTGATCACTAACAACACCTCAATACAAAATGATTTTAAATGCCCCGTGAATCATCATATAATTCTTTACAATCATAATTACACAAGGCCTTTTAAATCACGTGATTGGGTATAGCCAATCACATTATTTTGATTCGGATCATAGATCTCTCGGATTGGTTTAATCGAATAAAAATATCAACAACTACCAGACGCGTATCCAGGATTTTGCAGTCATGATTAGTGGCGGATCCAAAATCGGAATTTCAGATTTTGGTACACCCAAATTTTTTTCCCGTTACATCGGGCGAGCAAAAAGGAACACTCATTTTTTTGGACGTCACGCTGGCCGAGCGATAAGCGGGGGAGGGGGGTGGGGGGGGGGGGGGGGGCGGGGGGGGGGGGGGGGGGAGATGTTCATTTTTTTTTTGGCGCCTTCGGCCATCAAAGAGGTCATCATGTATCAGCTATAGTTAGGGGTCAATCGGCCCGCCTCGTCTATTTTGCCTCGCTTTTTTTTTTCTTCTTCTTTTTTTTAATTTTTTTTAACAATTTTTTTTTATCCGCGCCTGATGATCTTGGCGTCCCTAATGGTACCCCAATTTTTTGTTCATGTCACGCTGGTCAAGAGAAAAAAAAAAAGGGGGGGGATCGGTGTTAATTTGTTTTGGCCTTGCTCCTCATGAAGGTCAATATCACTCATAGGTATGTTTGAGGGCGGTCTTTCGTGGTAACAATTTTCTCCAATTTATTCATTTTTTTTGGTGATAAATTTGGCGCCCCTAAGTTAAGCATCGTTATTATTTGGCGCCCCTTACATCAAGGTCGGCTTGGCGCCCCCTAAGGTCAATTTTGCGCCCCCTTAGATAAATTTGGCACCCCCTTGAACGCTACCCGGGGGCCCCGGACCCCAAGGGCCCCCTAGATTACACGCATGGCTATCACTATCAGTATCTATGGTTTCCGACGTGATCGTATACATCCGTGCTGACAAAAACCTTTTGCATTATTTATTATGATAATCATAAACAGGTATTTCATTATCTTGTTCGGACGGGTTCGTGGGAATCGAAATGTTGTCATCATTGTCATCCATTAATCGTCTTGTGGGAAAATAGATATGATTGTATTTTCACTCACCAGGCTGCGTCAGTTGATTCAATGTCCTGTTCATCCGATCCGAGGGGCGGCGATCGAGAGGGATATTATATAATCCTCGAAGTAGAGTATTTAGTTCATGGTATTGCACAAGTCCCGATGATATAAATAAATGAACGAAGATGATATGACGATATATACACGAGATACGAAGCGATCGGTAGTATAAAGTCCGCGAAATATATCGAGAATGGAATATATCGCAGATGGAATATATTACAAATTGAAGATGAAGAACGGAAGTTGACGATATAAGAGTTCCGCTGGTGAAAAGCGATAATAAATGCGATTGATGTGAAGTTGGAATATGTTCACGAAAGTCACAGAAATAAATCAAAGTTCGCGAGAACTAAACACAACGTAGACGATTTATTCCAGTTATTGGTATTCCAAAGAAAATATAAAGTAATTCGGAGTTGCGCCAACTTGTAGAAGTTTCCGCGTTGGAATTCAAACAAGAAGTGTTGGAGGCGAGAAAAAGATGAAATTGGGTGAGAAAGTCTCTTTTCGGAGCACATGGAATAATTTATTGTCATTGGTGAATTTCCATGTCAATAACTTGTTTCCATGCGAACGGAGGAGCGGCAATCGTGTCAATGACTTTCAAATGTTGATATTCAATATTTTCATAATAATGCAAGTATTCACAGAAGTTAAAACAAAGAACAAACGCGACCGGAAAATGTTACACAAAGAACTCTAGTGCTAAGTGTCAATTGTGGCTAAAAGTACGATGAATTATTTACAAACTGGCGTCTAGATGATGTGGAGTTCCTACAGTCTATTCCTTGTGAGATTTATAGCGTGTAATAAACAACTTCCATTAATTTTGGATTATCATCAAAACCAGGTGTAGCGACTTCTTTCCAACAGGGAACGGGGGGGGGGGGCTTTCAGTTACTAGATCGGGGGGGGGGCGCCTCAATACAAAAAATTAGATTGCCTAATTTCTTCAGTGAATTTATGCCATTTCTAGTTAAATTATAGGCAACTTCTAACCTGCAATTAGGCTAATTTTAATCTATAACTCCATAGACAATGATAGGATAGGCATATGTCAGTGAAAGGAGTCTGGTGATATCACCCTTCGGTAAATAATTTTAAAATAATCGTATCCGAGGGAGCATATCTACCAAGCGTTTTGGGTTTTCTTTTTGTTTTATATCACTGAGTTTGAGAACTTTACATTGGGTCATACAGAAATTCTACTTTTTTTAACGACTCGAACCCCTCTAAATACATAATATCAAATAGTTTGCATTTTGGCGAATCCATCTGACCTATAGGCATGATAGGTAATGTAGGAGTTCATTAGCAACTGGCACTTCGAATACATTTGATAATTACAAACAAAACTGTCAGGAGTGGGAACGACCCCTTAAAAATTAGAGGGGAGCCTGGTCAGTTAAGAGTGAGCACTGGGGTGAAAATTTCATATTAAGATTTAGGGGATGAAAGTATTTTCAGGATTTAGACTAACATCTCAAGTTGTTAAATAGGAATTTTCAGAGAGCATGCAATGATGAGAAGCCTTGAAAATATAGTTAAAAAATATAATAATTAATTAAATTTATATAATATAATATTATTTTTCTACGGGGTGCTTAAAAATAATGTCAGGGGCGGACGGACATTTTTCAGTAAAAGTAAAATTAAGTCTCAGTTCAATGTCTTACACAACTTTTTAATTTTTTCTTTACTGATACAAGAGAGGTTGAAAGTATTTCTAACAAAACATAGACAATTGAATTATAATTGGAAATAAATTCTGGTGCGATAAATTTAAACATTTTGACCAAAAATGTCCGTCCGTGACAAAAAACGAACAAAGTATTTTTTCCCTTTGTTTATTGCTTTGTTTGAAATTAAATCTGCAAAGCTAGCTATCTCCCCATTAAATAAGACCTTTGGTATGTATGAATTATACTTTTATCATTGTGATGCTTTATTTTATATAAATTTGAAATTTTGTCCGTCCGTGACATTTTTTTGTCACGGACGAACAAATCAGTAACTTAAATGCAATATGCTTTCACTGGTTATGGTGAAATTAAATTATTTCATTACTCCAGGTACTTGTCATTGAATTAACCCTTAATTTTATTCATTAGGGAGCATGAGATCACAATCATGGTACCGATTACCACCCCCCCCCCACATGCAACAAAATTATCATATAATAACACAGATACATGTACATGATGTAGGAGACTAATCCAGGATTTCCTATTTTTTCAAAGACTTAGATTTTGCCTGCGATCCCGCACCCAAAGTTGGGCATGATACGCCAAGGTCAAGAAGAAACGTACAGCTAAAAATGTTCACATCACTGGCTCTTGGGGAGGGGGTGGGTGGCAGATTAAAAAAAAAAGACCTTCGCAGGCTATATAGTCCACCAATTCTATAATAAAAAAAAATTATTGGTAAGGGTCATAGCATTTTAAATATTTTTTTTTTGTGGGGGGGGGGTGAAGGATGGGCCACCGAGACAACCCTTGATCCACGTTACTTATGGCCAAACCTTCATTCTAATTATTATCGCACAATTGTTAGTATACAGTGGAACTAAGCAAGGGACAAGACAAATGTACAATATAACATATGTTCAGTCAAGAAACAGTAGAAAATACTCGCGGTGGGAGGTTGCGGGTTGGGGTAGGGTGTGAAAATGACCTTAGCCCTCCCGTCCAAATGTTGTCCAATCCTTATTAAACACACAGCCATTGGTAAGCGGGAGGGTCTTTTCATTCATTTTTCATTGTTTGATCTTATCTAATTTTTCTTTTTATTGGGTGGGGAGGAGGTCCAGACCCCTGATCCGCGTTTGACTTCTTATTAACCTTCACGCCTGATTTGGTATGTTGAATTGTATTACCCGTTTCGTGATGATATGAATTTAATGTATCTTTTAACGGATAAAGATTGATTCTGCAACAGTTTCCCTTGTGTTCCGTGACACCAACCCAAGTGTTCGTCCGTGACACACTAGCAAATGTCTCCGGTCGTGACAAATGGTTTTTAAGCACCGTCAATCAAAGACCTGGATCTTATACTCCAAATGGATTTTTACATGGAGCGAAGTAAAATTACTTGGCTATTGTATGATTTGTTATTTGTTTTAACATTGCAATCATTTTAGATAGAAATGCCTAAAAGAGTCCGTGAGAAGATCAGGAAACCCATTTCTATCCCGTCCGTCCGTGACATTGAACATTTAAAGGATTCTATTCTTAGCATGTATCCACGGCAACAAAATTTTGCCATCATTTGGCAGATCCAGTGGTACCCTTCACTATTAAACAAAGAAAATTTCAATATTTCTCATGTTTAATTTTTCACGGGCTGTCAAACTTTGAAAATTTGCAAAATATCCGTCCGTGACAAACTGACCAGGCTCAGGATTAAGCGGACATGTCCCTCTATATCTTTGTAGCTATGTCACTGGAAACTGTTTTAGCTCTTATCGAACAAAGTCCACGAACCGCTGCAGCGGTTAGAGAAAGAGGGAGAGAGAGAGAGAGAGAGAGAGAGGGGGAGAGAGAGAGAAGAGAGAAGGGAACTTACCCCTAATATGGCCTATACTTAACACCGCCTTAATGGCCGAGGGCCAAAAAATTAACACCTAAATATTCTAAATATATAATAATATGCTACTGCACTCCATGGCCATATCTGTCATCAACATTGACAATTGGGCAAGCTAGCAAAATCAGAGGGAGAGTCCCAAACAAGCCAATCAAATTTGTTTGCTGCTGCTCAGTTTTCAAACATGAAAAATGAACATGAAAGAAAAAAAAATGAATGGAATGAGTCATATCATATTTGAATGGGATCATTAAGTCATAGAGACATCGGTTTGTTTGGGATCAAAGTCCACAAACGGAGGGTTTAGTGTGTAGCATCAATACAGATGTACGAACTATATTCCGAGTGGTTTGGGGGAAGAAATGTGTCAACATTATTATTAAATAGGCCTCCCCTCCGAAGATATTTTATTTTATGGAAGTAGAGGGGAGGGGATAAATCAAATGAATGGAACCATATCCAACGGTGGCGATTTGTTTTGGTGATTGGGGGGGGGGGATGGGTGATCGTCGATATTTCCTCTTTTCCTCAATGTGACACATACCATGCAAACGATGGTATATGATCGCAGTGTCAATTATTGGGGTAATGCTTGTAATATACACATGCATATAACTATGAACAAATTCTAGTTGGTAGTGTATAATGCGAGCGCGAAGCGCGAGCTGACAAATTTATAAATAATAGTGACATTAAATGGCGCATTCGCGAAACGGGGAAGGGGGTTTAAAAGTGCTGTTTTCAGCTCTTCGGAGGCTGAAATCAGCACTTTTTAAGAGCTTGCATAGTGACTGCACTCAAAGTGCTGTTTTAGCACTTTCACGTGAGCTGAACATTCAGCAAAAATGGGCAAAAACGGCGTGACTTCGTTGGGATTCGAACCTGGGTCCCCTGAATGAGAAGCACTGACGAGCACGTTGGACCAATTCACATCTCATGATTGCTAGCAGATCATAATTGTTGGATGATGAACTTTCTTCAAATTTGCCATAATCATCTACTATGCTGTCATAATTAAAGTCAGTTAGCGAGATCTCCGTTGGTCTATTGGTAACGTCAGCAGTACTCTTCTATGTCTAGGTGGAACCCGGTTCGAATCCCATACCGACTTTGAAAATCTTTTTGTTGATAAATTAACACTTGGGCAAATGCTAAAATAGTACTTCAGGTGCTGATTTAGCACTTCAAGCGCAGTCACTCTACGAGCACCCAGAAATTAGCACTTCAGTTTTTAGAGTGTAACATGCATAATAATCATGATAATATGCATGTAAGCACTAATATATGAATATCGTCGAATTCAAAGGGCTATTATGCGAGCGCGAAGCGCAAGCTTAAAATAAAAATAAAAAAAGTTTTAAACCCCCTTAAATTTTATTTAGCCTTGATGACAAGGCTGTAAATAGTCATTATTGATAATATTCTATTTTGATTTATGTTTGGTTGAGATTTTACAATACAATTTAGGGGAGATAGAAATTTCCATGGTGTAAAAATGGATAAAATGAATGTTAAACCCCAATCAAAATAAATTTTGACCCCTCCCCTAGACAAAAGAGTCGAGCCTGTAACCATTAAACTAGATTTAATTTAAAGAACAATAACAAATCTCCACCTCAGACGTGTTTCCTTGGGGTAGGACTGAGGGGGCCTTGGTGGGTCGCGTGAACAAAAAAGGGTCCCAAAATTAAGAAAAAATGACGAAAATGGCCATCTTCTGGGGGTGACAAACTTTTTTGAAGAAAAATCCCCGGGAAGGGTTGAGGGAACGTCCAAGATATACCCAGAATCCCAGAAAGTGAAAGCGGTGACAAACACATTCAAGAAATTAATAACGGAGCAACATAACGTCACTTGAGCCAGAAAAAATATTCCACCTTTATGACGGACAGTGTATAAAACATGAATGGATACGACTAGAGTTTGCACCAGCCTATATTATGCGAGCGCGAAGCGCGAGCTTAAGATTTTCTGAACAAATTTTCAGGCACAGTTCAACAGTCGTATGAAATGAAATTTGAAGCTTCATGCGATCGCAAAGTGCGAGATGATTTTTCCCCCCTTTGATCTTTGAGAGCAAAGTAGCAACTAACTTGAAAAGAGGGCATTGAGCCCCCGGAGAATAGGGGTAGTGTATTATATATTTGTCCGAGTCCCAAAAAGTTACCATAATAGATGAAAAGCCAAGATAAGTGTTACAGACTCTTTAATATTCATTATTTAATTCATCATAACCATCGTGGGTTATTGAGGGGGAATACTTTAATATGCCTTCAGTTTTACTTATCGGTCCACTTGTCTCCAATGCACCTTGGGATCGCCGCCCCTGATTATCATCGATTTGAATGGGTATTTTTCCAATTGTGAATAGTAAAATATCTGTGCTTACATTATTTACAAGGGGTATTGTGTATTACATGATTACTAAAGTATATCAGGCATACACGAGGAAGATTAACGATAGAGAGAGACAATTTCGGATTTTTGAATGTCAGAAATCTGCATTTTAGACTGCAAAATAAATGTCATAAAGTGTTTTATATGATCACGAATTTGTAATAGGTAGATTTATATGCACATGATAATTATGATACCTTGTATTTTCTTGATATCAACATATTTTTTTGGAGGGAATGATTGCACACACCACCCCTTCCGAAAATATTGGGGGGGGGGGGAATGCATCCCCCATCCTTCCACAATCGACACCCATGACCATATCCCATGTCGTTGTTGTTATCATTTTTGTTAATACAATATTCGGTTATTTTGAGAGTTATCTTATAACTAAAAAATCCATACATGGAATCAATCGAAAAAATCAAATCATATATATTTATTTCATAGACATCACTAGGAATAAAATGGTTTAAATAAATAACGTTTCTCACTTTTTCATGTCAAATGCTGACTCACTTTTATTACAAAGTTGTAACCTGAAATACAAACTTACAGCTATACATTTCAAATTAAAGCATTCACAGACATTCTTGTCATAATATAAAACAAAATCTGCTACACTAGGAAACCTACGGAATGCACTCAGAGATTTTTCTACGCGGAAAGAAACTCGTAAATCTTGTTAGGAAAATGTTTTTTAAATACATGCTATGAGAGATTAAAACGTCGATCTATAATTGAAGATGCTAGTACTATAGATGTTCGTATGTTACATTTTGGCCAAATTGAGTTATTTGTGTTTTTCAACATGTTAGTATGTGTACTTTAACTTGTAAGTATTTAAAAATCAATATTTTAATTACAAAGGGTCAAATTCGCACCCCACTGTTTTCACACAAAGCAACTTTTTAGTACTAGATGTTCCTGTGTGCAGTCATCTAGAACTAGAAGTACCTATGTGACATGACCAGCCAATAGCAAGTCACATGATCTGTTTAATGCACACAGACATGCATACGCAGTGTGTAGTGCCTAGAGACAGCAAAATTAGATGCTTTTTGAACAACATGGAGGGTGCAGAAGATATTTTGGAGCCAAATAATTCTTTTGAAAATTTGCCAAAGTAGCGGGTAAACGAAAAAGAAGAAATGTGCACTGTTATAGAGCTAAAAGTTCCTATGTGCAGTTAATTGATTACTGATTGCAGAAAATCAATAAGTATTATATTCCTGGATTATGCATCAAAACTTTCCTATACATGACACAATGTCAATCTGAAAGTTTGACATCTTTATGATATGAAACAGGATTTGTGGACATATTCAAAACTTTTAACCCTCTGTTTCTCAAAACTGATTTGATGTAACATAGGAACATCTAGTACTAGCATCTTAAATATTATTATGTAATATTATGTTGTATTGAAGAAAGAGACCTGTTTTGGACATTATTAACACCGTTGTTTCTAAAATTCGGATAAAGTGTCTTCATGACGATATTATTTAATCTTGACAAATACATTCTCTTAAATGCAGTATTGATCAATATGTTTGCAATATATCCCAATTAAAGTCAAACAGTAATAAATATTCACGATTTTTTTTATAACTTAATTTGTGGCATTGAATTTGATATTTCATTTCTTTTGTCACTTAATAACAGAACTAGAATTATTCCAAATTTATGAGCAAAAGCATTGATTCAATGAACATTATTATCATTATATTATTATCAAGATTGTCCGAACTGATTGTCACTGCTAATGTTCACATAAATAATTGTTAGAAAATCTTATATTGTGAAAATAATACCGCAATGGTCTCGATAGGAAGAAGTGGAAGGGCGCCACACGCACTAATAACAATGGTTTGTTGCTCATATGATGTAGGCCTACTTCTAGGGACGAACTTCCCCGTCACCGCTTTGAATCTCGGTCCGAAAATGATATATATTTTTTCTTTTAAAACTAGACATACATATATCTTCCCGTAAACGTAAATTCAACTCCTAATAATTACTTAACTTGTTAATGAAGTGTTCAACACTACAGCACTTTTAT
This sequence comes from Paracentrotus lividus, assembly GCA_940671915.1. Taxonomy (NCBI): domain Eukaryota; kingdom Metazoa; phylum Echinodermata; class Echinoidea; order Camarodonta; family Echinidae; genus Paracentrotus; species Paracentrotus lividus. The sequence continues at coordinate 32,460,528 of CALNVZ010002974.1, read as the reverse complement.
GTCTGGGCAACTTTGCACATTTTACCATATTAGTTCATTTTTAATGTTGTTTCGCTAACGTACACATAAATTATCACTGGTTGTGTAATACACCCCAAATTGCACATGATACGAGATAGAAAACCTTTCATATACCAGAATGTATATACACTATAATAAGAACACCACTTTCAAATTTATTATAAAAGTTCACTCAAGATAATTATCTTTTACATTTAAACCAGCTCACTAAAATTCAACGTCATTCGCATTTACCACTGATCGTAAGAATCATTTGCACCTGTGTAATATTTACATAGCGATGATTAATATTTGCTCTAAAAGTTCATTCAACTGGTTCTATGCTGAGGATATTTTGCCTTTGTTATTATTCCGTCTGTCTGGTTTTCTAAATTTCCTAGATTAGTAATGTATCTAATATGTCATGAGGAGGGAGAAATCCCAAATTAGATGAAGTAATAAAGAAGTAATAAGGTCGATTTCTCAATCTAGTATTTGATTAAATCTTTTCTAATTTTCTAATTTCGGATTTCCCCCCTCTTCACAATCTAAGGAATTTAGAATGTGTACATTAAGACAAGAGAAGGTGAGAAGCGATCATGGAAAATAATATTCTCCGTCGAAAGCTTTGGGTAACATTTGGACGATCTATCTCCAATCTGTTCGTCAGTTTTAAACATTTAAAATACATTTCAGTTGTAAATAACTTCAAGAACATTTTGAATATCATAATCACCCAAAATTGTTCACCTGATTTAGGTAGTAGATCAGGAATCTGGTCGTTGTGTATGCATTTTTTTTACAAGGGCACGCAGCAATAATTTTACAATTTACATATTTATAGATGTAATTACCTATTGTATATTTTCTTACAATGATCAATCAATAAATGTGCTCGAATTTCCTAATATATCAAGGTGAAAGAACACTGCAAAAACTGTCCAATACATCACAAAACTGTTTTATGTACATTAAAAATGTCCGTACAGGTATTGTCATAGATTTTGATGAAAACAAGTGAAAATCATTGCTATTTTATGTTAAGAATTAGAGCAAAATCATATAAATAAACTTCAAAGAAAGTACTTAATTTTGATAATATCCTACATGTTGCCTGTTGTGATAATAATCTTAAACAGATATTGTCAAAATTTGGAACAGATAATTTAGAGAATGAAAGTATTATTAAACCGCCCCAAAACTATGACAAATCGATGACATTACCTCTAAGGTTATGTTATAAAATTCAGCATGATAAATAACATTCAATCACCCACAAAAATGCACACCCACATACACACATCCTCACACGTAATATACACCCACACTCCAAAAACGTCGGAAACCATTGTCCATTCTGAACCGGTCAGAAAGAAGCACAATTAAACGTTATTATAAAAGGACGAGTGATTAAAAAAAGAAATGGTTCTTTTGCTGGCCCCTTTTTTACGGGTTAATAAAAAATCTTTTGATTCACACCAGAAAAGCAGCTTCTTGTTTAAGATTGGTATTGGACCAGCATTTTGTTCATAAATTAATATCAATTCTATATGAACACATCGTGAAAGAATGAACGTATGCGTCTGGAAAATTTTGTAATTAACTCATCATGACTAGAGGTCATTTACTTGATTTATCGGTAGTGTTACCAAACACGTTTTGCTTCATTAGTGACTTCACAGCTCTATTTTATTAAAATTTGGGGCTTATCAAATTCTATTTATTACTTTAATAATAAGCAATCAGATCAGATAATGTTCTTCGGCAGGTTCTGCTTTTAGCACTTGTTAAAGCCTTTAGTCCACCACGTACAGTTCTTGACAATGAATAAGTCATGCCAAAGCTCACAATCTTCACCTGGGCTAAGAGACATAAACACCCAGCCGGGATTCGAACCTTAGTAACTGAATGCCAACAGTATGACACACATAGACATCACGTTATCCAGGCACTACTAGTTATGCTGCAATAATGTCCGCATATACCGATTTGATGGATGTTTAAACGGACATCCCAATTACTGGGTGGGTCTGACGATTTAGCAGACTCTTCATGGCACCGCAAGTTTAATAAATATTTTGATGATGGTGAATCACTGCTGCATTTTGGGACATCTTCGGACCACTGATACGCCTGTAGAGTGCCAATTCGGTAAGGATAGTTTATGGTATGGATCTCTTTAAAATCACAGGTTTATTTCACAGAGTGTTGACTATATCGTTTGGTTCATGGTCTCTGACTTTGTAGAACTTAACACGACCATGTGGAAAGTAAATCTTGTACAGGTAATACGCATCGACGATGAGCAGGCATATGAGGACGGGAATGGCCAGGAACTGGACGTACCACCAAAACGGTCGACCACGATGACGGCGCTTTCTGACGTGGTCGTTTCCTCCACCTTTCCCGTGATCGTTATCAATGTCATCTACGATATCGTCAAAGTCTTCCATGTCATTTGAGTCAGTGACGAACTCAGTCGTGTTCTCGTAGGTGAACTCCTCATAGTCTGGTTTGAAGATGTCGAGGACTTCGACGAGGAAGATAATGTCAGAACGAGGTGGGATCGCATCTCCTGCCCCCTCGTCACCATACCCCAGTCGATAGGGAACGAATATCCGTCGAGTTTGTCTGAAAATAATAACGATTGTTTATTTGAAAGATTAGGTATTATTTTTCAGAATAGTTATAGTAGTATTGGGATAGGTTCTCCGAGACAAAATTGATACTCTCCTTGTGAAAACCTAGATCTTTAGATATTTCGAGCATTGAAAAATACTTAAATAGCTAACTTCAGTTCCTCTAATAGAAATCATAAACATGTTAACATGAGAGTAATCATGACGAGGTTCCGGGATCAAGGGATGCATAAGTTGGTAGAAATTCGTTGTCAGGGCAAAGAGGCTAACAGTTTGAAATATTGTATTGATACTTAATGTCATCCTATAGCAGCTCACTCACGAACGGGATGGTCTGATATCCAATTCACTAAAGAAATGTCTTAAAGTCCCAGACCGGACCGAGAAATGAAAACCAAAATTATATATAAAACGAAAGCTAATATTTCTTCATAATACAACAATTCCCAATTTAAGCATTTTTATCTTCCATCTAGAAAGTATTTCATTAAAAAGGTGATCGAACCTCAACCAGGCCGTCCCTCCCATGTACTCGAAAAAGTACCCCTATTATAGTGGCGCGGCTGATGACGTCAAAAAATGTTAACGGAATGCTACATGCTAAATGCTGAATGAATTTGCCCTTTCATTTCATAACAATAGAATTCTAGCACACATGGGGTTTATTGTTCTGACATAGCAATACAAACGTGTTTTCTAAAGGCGAAACCCAATCATGCCTGGCAGTAGCATTCCCTTAAACTTCTTTGACGTCATCAACCGCGCCATTAAAATGGGGGTAACTTTTCGAGTATTTGGGAGGGATGGCCTGGTTGAGGTTCTATCATCTTTTTATGAATACTGTTATGAAATTTTAATTTATTTTGGGAGTATTTATGTTATACGCCTACTTAGCTTTCAATCGATGTAAGGTTGTATTTACTCCGTCAACGGTCTTTAATTTCAGACCCTGAACACAACCTGGGTGGTGTGAACCATGGCCTGAGTCTCGAATTCCATACCTGTGATCCACAGACCGGCAAACTATCAATCTTATACATTAAGTCTTGTTAGGTTTGCTTACCCTACACATGCACCATGGAGACCGAGATTGAATCCCTTGATGAGTGAGGGACCTAAGGTCAGATTCATGGAGGCTCCTGGCTTCGTTGCATCGAACGACACTCCATCCTCAAATGTTCCCTGAATAAAAAAAAGCATAGAAATAAAATAATAATACATAACTAATGATCTATCTTATGTGGCGGTCACAACTCATCGTAGGCTACGGGGCACGTATATGCAAGGCAGTCTGCGTTGCATGTACAATACATGCACAGGTCCTGGGTCAATTTCTGCGATTCCTGCGTTTTTGTAGTAATGCGGCGGTCACAACTCGTCGTAGGCTACGGGGCACGTGCCATCAACGTAGCCTGCGTTGCATGTACAATGCACGCACAGGTCCTGGGTCAACTTCTGCGATTCCTGCGTTTCTGTAGTAAGGGTCGCAGGGAGTTGCACGTCGAAGGTACGGCGAGTTGTGACCGCTGCATTAATGATAATAATTTTTCCATTTTTGGTTAATGACTTGGATGAAAATGCACTAAAAGCGCCTTAATCACATTTCTTTTTCAAGATATTATCGTAAATTTTGTGAATTATTGCTCTTAAAGACAATGAGAAGGATATATTCTGATATATTATAATGCCACGTATGCCTTGTACTTCATCTGAACATTTACATGTCTAGGTCTGGTTTATTTTAGTATCATTATTATCTCTTTGATTGTTGATGAAAATGAAGAAATAAAACAAGTGCTACATAAAGTTCAGATTAAAGAGAGCGATAAAAGGCCTCCATGCAAGATCTTCAGAAAAAAAAAATTGACGAGGCGAAGTTGTTCCTTCCAATTGTTCACACGGTGGTGAAAATTAGTTTTCATCAACTTTTAAAACGTCCTTTCTCACGGTCAAATTAATTCTTTTGCAAGGTCATCATGATCATTATATCAGGGCATAATCAAAGTGACCTGGGGGTAATTCACTAATATGGACAAATGGAACTTATAGAATGGCTATTGATCCTAAAATTGATTTTTTATCTTTGTTGGGATTGATTCCTCCTGGGGCATCAATAAACAGATTTTACTTACATTGTATGTAAGTAATATCGTGTCCCCCTCTTCGGCTCCGTCTGTACAATTAGCAACGTCAACCTACGATCGAAAATATGATAAATTGTACAAAATTATGATTTATAAGAATGTAATGAAAATGTATGATTGAGAACAATAATCCTTCTAGTTACTGGGTCATTCCAAAGCAGAGGCTCGAATCCTAAACCTTATTACAAAATTATTCGAGGACAGGCAATGTGAGCTGTAATATAGAAAAATCATCACTCTCACTGTCTCTTTGGGGTTTCTTCTCCTCTCTCTCTCTCCGTCTCTCTCTCTCTGTCTCTCTCTTTCTTTCTTTCTTTCTTTGATTCTCTCTGTCTCACCATCGTCAAACTTTCTCCTGATCTTCCATTTACATTGTTTTTCTTTCACCTTTCAGACAGCTAACATGACGCACACAACCATGCATAGAACAGAGTAGTTCTGTCTATAAAATGCAAGCTTGTATTGCACAAATAAATGCTTATAGATTGAATATGGGGATGGGGCTTGTGAGACCAAATTTGTGACAATTATCATAAAGTGAAAACAAGAAAAGCAAACCGTTTGTAGCTCTTCTTAAAGACGATCGAAGAAAAGTTGTAATGGGGTTACATTATAAAATATCAAGCACAATATGGGGTATTTCACAATGCCCCTTGAAAAAAAGTACACACACACAACACACACACACGCACACACACACACAACACACACACAACCACACACACACACAACACACCACACACACACACACACACACACACACACACACACACACACACCACACACACACACACACACACACCACCACCACCACCCCCACACACACCCTTGCGGCAACGCCCCTAATGTTCAACCGTTTTTCTATCTTTATCAATTACACCTCCATGTATATCAGGTTAGAATAGCTCGCAGTACTATCAGAATGCACATCCAGACGATCAAAATTTTTTTCTTCCTTTTGTGCCGGGTAATGAGTGAACAATCAATATTTTAACGAGGAGGGGAGAGAAAGAGAACGCTATAAAAATGTGAATTATTTTTCTTCTTTATTAGCAATTGCTCGGCCCGACTGAAGTTGGTACTTGAGGGGGCCCCTGGATAAAACGGTTTTTTATTATTTTGTAGTTAATTAATTTCGGAAGACGATACTCTTTGCACGCAATATTCACAGAGGAGAAGCGAAGTGGCTTGAGGGTTAAATAAGTAATATGATATTAAGGATTTGCTGGGATGGGGAGGAGACGACCAGGGAAAAAAATGAGAATGGAAAAGGGGAGAGATATATATGGAGATAATGGGTAAAGGAATGGGGTGTGTCTAATGGGGGGGGGGGGGGCAAAAGAATAAGCCTAATAAGTTGTTTCAGGGTCGCAATTCCATTCTATCTTCCTTCTTCTTTAATCCTTTTCTCCTTAATGGTTTACTTTTTGTACTTCTTCTTTAGCTTCAGCTTAGTACACTACAATATTCCTCTCTTCTATTTCTTCTTTTTATTTTTCCTTAATCACGTTAATAGGCCTAATCATCTTGTCCGTTATATTCCTCTCCATTGTAATCATATTTTTCTTCGTCCTCGATATAATACGTTATTTTTCCTTTTCATCATCTTCTTTTTCGTCATCATCTTCTTCATCATCTTCATCATCATCCTCATCTTCTCCGTCATCTCATAATCTTCTTGTTCTTCTTTCTCTTCCTCGTCACCTTACTTATCTTCTTCTTCGCCGTCATCTTATCTTTTACGTCGACGTCGGTTGTTGTATGTAATGAATATACATTGATACAAATAAAAAAGGATGACGATACAGTTTGGTTTCAAAAGTAAAAACCGTCAAATCGGCACGTCCGAAAAATTTGGGCACTATGGGGTCGACCGAAATATGAATGCAATCAGCGATATTACATACGGAACATATAGTTGCCATAGAAATCCCGAAAAGCAAAGCTTTGTGTGACGGAAAGGAGCGAGTATATAGTCAGACAGAACGTTACCACGGGCAGATAGTGTCAGTCATATTTTATTGCCAATGAACGTCTATTTGAGACGGTGGTTGGAGTGCGATGTCTTCGATGCATTGCATGGCGGGAGACAGGGGGTTAATTGTACCAAAAAAACCGTATCTCAGAGATTTATCATGGCAATCATCATCCTCTATTGATATTGTGATGGTCTATGCCCGTCGCTCACTTCGAGCGCCATTCCACCTGTAAAGGAGCTTTCACAATTGCTCTTGCGATCGTTTGCGATCATTTGGTCACAATATGCACACAATCGCAACGGTTATAAGCAGTCGCACCACCATTTGTGAAAGGGGCTTAAAGGTACCACGATGCGACTTTGAGATTTCTTCCTTCTGAGAAAGAGCAAGAAGTGCTACCTTACTAGCCAGTTAACTTATTAATGAAAGTGGAACATATTTTTCCAATCCCCCCCAAATGAACTAAATTTCTTAATAAGAGACGACTACGACAGCCGTGTGAACGTCTTTTTCGTCGAGAGCGTAGCAAACAATTACGTACGTTGCTCTCGACGTTGAGCGCAAATAGAACGTCGAACGTGCTCGCTACCAACCTAGTTTATATATCAGCTTCTATTATGGTTTCCCTACGTGGCAGGTCGTTACATGACAATGATCATGGGGAAGATGATTACTAAATGAATATATTGTGAGAGGTGATATATGTCATTTTTATTATTGCTCAAAATTCAAATTGTCGATAACACGAAAATCTTGAGAAAATAATAACGCAGTAAGAACTGGTTAAAAGGGTAGCGAGAAAAGGCCTAATGGAAATGAAATGAGAATGATGAAGTATTTCGTCAAAAATAGTTCGTTAAAATATTGACGAAATTTAAGAATTGCAAGAATGAACTGATAATTATGAAAATGAAAAACGAATGATACGAATGAATCAAGAGTGATGATTATGAAAATGAAAGGATAATGACGAAAATAAACTTGGAATGACGAAAATGAACCAAGAATGATGAAAACGAACCGAGAGAAGCGAAAATGATTAAGAATGACGAAAATGAACCAAGAATATTGAGAACGATCTGGGAATAATGAAACTGAAAAAAAAAAAA
>CALNVZ010002974.1:32423182-32452635 GCA_940671915.1 Paracentrotus lividus | reverse complement strand
ATTGAGAACGATCTGGGAATAATGAAACTGAAAAAAAAAAAAATAAAAAAAATAACAAGAGCAACCAAAATTAACCGAGCATGAAGGAACTGACGAACTGAGATTGAAAAAAAAATCAAATGTGGTGAAAATGAACCGAGAAGGACAAAAATGAACCAAGAATGATGAAAAAAATCAATGAGTCGAGAATGATGAAAATGAAGTAAGATTGAAGAAGATAGACCAAGAATGGTGAAAACAAACCGATAATGATGAAAATGAAATGAGAATAACATATTTGAACCAAGAATGGTGAAAGTCGGTGAACCTAGAATGATGAGAGTCAACTGATGAAAATGAAAAGGGACTGATCATGATGAATATGAACTGAGAATGGTGAAAATGAAGCTATTTTGACGAAAAAGAACAGAGAAGAAAGAAAATAAAGTGATATTGACGAAAATGAATCGAGGATGAGAATTTTACAAAGGACAATTATGTAAGAACGCCAGATGAACTTATATTTGCCTAAGGATTCTTAATAAAAAAAAAAGTATCGCTCCGTTTTGCGTCATGTCTGCAAAATTACTTTAGCAATATTTTTTATGTATGTTAAAAGGAAAAAAGTCTGCAAAATCGAAGATGTCGAGGAAAAAATGCAGTTCATCTCCTGAAATATTCTTCGCTAAATCTTTTTTCCCCTTAAGACATTCCTCAACACGAAGTTATTCCAAATACATCATCCGTAAAAAGAAAACACGATACAAATTTCCTCGCTAAAACGGCAGCTAGCAAATTTGTTGAGGGTAAACAATGTTTGGAGCGCTGGGGTACTGGACGGTAAACACCGGAAGCAGACGACTTGAGGATCTCCACGGCTACCTTAAGACAATATTTTCCCGCGTGCGGGAACTTTGGGGGCATGTATGGCATGCTGAAAAAGAATGAGAACGATGAATGCTAGAAGTGAAAGTATGAAGAATGATTATACGTACTGATACGATGGAAGGGATACAGCTAATGATAATTATATATATAATTATAATAATGTAAATGCTGAATTTACAAAGATATGTAGTTCATCTTCCATGTTGGGGCGCTAAAATATTAAAGTGGTTTCTTCTTATCGGGAACTTAACCCAAATGAAGAGTTGAAAATGTATATGTGAAAAAAAATATTGCCAAAGGCGGTTAGTGTCATAAAATACATGGTACCTTTATTATGGTAACATAGACAAGACCAAATGTCTTGTTGATGAAACTGTAAACACAAAGACAATGTATTTACACATTTAACCTTTCATAGCCTGTATCCCATGGCCATGATTATCATACTCAAATTGTGACAGTAATGAATGAGAAAAGTCCACGTCAGTCACTTTTCATCGAGTTCGAACACTTAAGTCAGACCAATTTTGTGACACCAGTCCTTCATTTGGAATGACTATTTTTATTTTTGGTACGTCACGGGCAAACCTTCGATTATGAAGTGACACGAATATTTTCTTAACATTAAAAAATGCATATCACACACGATTATATACCGCACAGTGCTTAACCATTTTGGCTGCGGACCATGTAATACTAGTATTACGTGCTCATGTTATTGTCTTAGCTTTGTCTGTCGGGTGTCACCAGCGCCACGCTGGTCACACCCGTACTGTGCAATTAGCACCATGCAGCAGTCAAGTGGTTAAAGTGCTGAAAGCGCATGTGTTTGGGTCACTCCACCATAGTCACATTAATGAATGTACCCTAGAAGCAATGGGAGAGAAAATATGGACCAAACCAATTCGCTATTTTTCTTTTATAGAGGTTAGTAGGCCTCGGTTCATATCTACTGAAGAGAGTACAGGGGGCATTTCATCAAAGGACTTGTCGGACATTTTATCCGACAAATTTGCTCTCAGCCAATCAGATGCAAGCATTTCAGTAGCTTATAACAGTTTGTCGGATAAAACTTCCTATAAGTCCTTTCATGATACGCTCTACTGATGGTCTAGGAGAGCATTTTATTAACATTTCTTGTCTGATCTGACATCTTTACTTGGTTTTGATTGGCTGAAAAGCATTGTTACTATGGTAACTGTCGGATAAAACAGGACTCTCAGTCCCTCAGATCTACAAAAGACTGCCATACTTTCTCTAGGAACGATATAAGTACCTAATAAGGTGCTCCGGATATCCTCTAGTTTGTGAACGTTACATCAAACATCGGTTTACAATGATTACCCTATTAAATCGGGATAGGGCGGGGTGACAATCTTGATCTTGATGGTTATCTATTACCTCGTTTACAATGTGACTCGGTTCTCGGATTCGACACGGCAATCGTGCTCGACACGGCAATTTTATGCCATGTAAACGGGATCAGTGTGATCCGCGACCCGTGTTCGACACGCCTTTTTCGCTCCGTCAAAATCGTAGGTTTCGATCCGGGAGGCGGGTTCGACACGGCAATTTTTATGTGTGTAAAAAGAAAGCCGTGTCGAAGTCGATGACCTTGATAAATGGAAATTGGCTACACATCGCAACACACATTAATGACGTCCTTTACTTCCGGTCATGATCTGGGAGCCGTGTTGAACTCGCCTTTTTTGTTGTGTATAAACACGATCACAGGTTCACTCTTTGCAGTGTCGAACCCTTCCCGTGGATTTGACACGAGAGCCGAGTCTCAATGTAAACGCGGTATATGTGACTTCATGGATATACGCAATTATTTCCCTAAAATGGCCAATCTTCAAGGGTCCCGAAAAACAGTATTAACTCTGATGACCCTTCTCAACAGTTCGAGACTTCCTGGATGAACAGTGCAAGTACCTCAAGGGCTTGGAACATCCTCTATAGTTTGTGGAGACTGCCGATATATCAGGTTTCTATCCATTTCTGAAATACAAGACATCCAATATTTTGACGCCTGCGTACACGACACAGAAAGACAGAAGGAAGCAAAAGAAATGCAGGATTTTTGTTCAATGAAATGTTGGTGTTAGATGGAGATCATTGATTATAACCAATGTGTTTGTAGCTGATAGCAGATACAAGTATGTTAACCTGAAAAGATGGCGAAATCGGGGCAGAATAAAACACCGCCTAAAAAATGTAATATAGTTTCACAATAAAGTACACCAATGATGTCAAATCCGAACTCGATCAATAAGACTCTGTAATATCGTAAAAACTGCTTTCATTAATTTGTATATTCCTTGAGCATGATAAAGAAAAATATCAAATATACGCCAGGATGAGCCTGCAAACACAAATAGAATTCTTTGTCAATATGACTCTGTGCACTTTCTCCTAAAATGTGGCTTCGGGCATATTTTTTTCCTCTCTGACTGAACTGGGTAATGTTGACTCAGCTGGTTATGGTCATATTTCCAGAACTTTCTGCCACAAAATTCTGAGTCGTGTGACGTCTGAGCAGGCATTATCTCAATTTACTGGCATAGAGGTAAGCGGGTTAGCTAATTGTGACGTAGGGTCTCTATTCTAGATGATGTCTAGACGGGCATGAGCTTCAAGATATAGGTGGAATATGCACGTAAGGTTTCTTTTTTGGGGGTTATAATTAGAATTTAGATCGCAAATCTTTATTAACCCTTATGCTACTCTTCAATTTGTAGCACCAACAAAAAAAATAAAAATAATAATAATAAAAAAATAATAAGCGAGAAAAAAGATTGGTCAGAATGAATTAATTATGGGTCCATGGGGGGGGGGGAAATTTACTAATTTAGAGATTAGCACTGCAGGATTAAAGAGAAAAACGAAATGTGATTATAGAAGAATGTTGTAGGCGAAAATTTCATAAACTAAATACAAAATAGATAGAGTTTCCTTGCCAAATTATTTTTTAAAGTTACCATATATTGTACCTCGTTCATAGTTCCCCCAAATTACAATTAGCAAATACATTTTTTTTTTCATTTTCAACAGAAAGAAATACAAATGCGTACCAAAATATCTGTGATTGTAGAACAGATTCTGTACATTGAATTAATGGTAGGAGTAACGCCTAAATAAAATTATCCGGAAAGTAAGGATGCCACTAAAACGCTGTGCAAGTACAACCTTCAAACGACACAGCCAAAAGGTTACATTAAAGCAAATTAGTGGCCGGTTTGCAGTCGGTCCAGTGTAACTGAGATAATATATACTAGAGATGCATGTTATCTCTATGAATATTGACTACCAAACAATATTGCAAATAGGTAATGGCAGGCTAGGGGTCGATTACAGGTGATCGTACCAACGGAATCGATCTTACCAATATGTACGAATTACCAATAAAGCATGAGAGATAAAGACTATACCGTGTTCACCATCTAAACTATAGCTACTCATGACAGTCAAAATAATGACAGTCTCATGGCAGTCATTCAAGAAAGGAGTGATTAGCGCCTCTGGTAAATGTCTGTTTTTCATTCTAACGAGAAGCTCTCGAATTGCGCGGGAAGGAATTAACTTTGTGGTGTATGTGACTGTAGTTGATCTGTTGCCATAGCAACCCCTGAGTGTCAAAACCAACTCCGAAACCAAGCCATCACCTCCATGTTGTTCTTCATTTGGAGAGACTATTTTTGTTTTTGGTACATCATGGGTAATCCTACGATGAAGAAGTAACATGAATAAGTTCTTTCATAACATCAAACATGCCTATCGCATACGATCATAATATACAGAGCTTAAAATATAACCCTAACCCTAACCATGCACTCCACAATCGTCGAATTATGTACCCTAAAATCAATGGGAGAGAAAGATATGAACTCAACCAATTTGATATTTTGTTTTAGAGGTTTTGTCGTACAAAGTTCACATCTACTGAAGACAGTACTGGTGGTCTAGTTAATAGGTTACTGGAGTGAAGGTCACAAGGTATGAGGTTCAAATCCCTACTCCAAAACTGCTGGGCGTTTCGAAAAAAATAAACATATTCAAAAAGTTGTATGTAAACATAATGAATTGTAATTATGTCAGTGAATAAGGTTAAGTGAATAAGGTTCACTTCTACAAAGGTTGTCATGATAAAGGCTTATAGATATTTTAGATATTTTAGATATCTTTCATGGTGTTGACGATTTCTATAATTCATGAAACCTTTTCTGTAAAATATTGTAATGCAAGCAAAATTTTAAAGGAGTCAGACATTTTAATTCGCATTTTGTTATTGATTGGTATCACAGAAACCCATGATTTCTGCATGTACATCAGGTGGTTTGCCGTCGAAGATCTTTGTTTTCCGGGGGAGGGGGCAGAATGGAGTTGAAGGTATGAATGATAAGAAGCAAGAATATCATGAATAATATTTAAAATATCGACAAATTACATTCAAGAGCACCTTCACGGAATGACAACAATATTGCACGAGGCCAACTCATTATCATCTGTACACACGCCAAAAAAACAAAAACAAACAAACAAACAAAAACAAAAACCTATCTTTGTGATATTGGACCTTTCGGGCAGAGTAGCGTCATTACTCTTCATATAATTATAATGAATAGCAGGTTCAAGTGTATAATCACATCTAATAAATACCCCTGAATGTTGCTATGGGTTACGGATTAACCATATTACGAACAACGCTAATAATGGCCCCCAAAGGGTTTAAATTGCAAGTAATTCATGGAACTATGCAGTGAGTTTGACTAAAACAACATGTGCAATGAAAGTGAGTGTAATTATAACTGGTGGGCCTGGTGAGGGTGTACTTGATGTCTTTACACGATTGCACGACTGCATTATCTACGTTTGGCCATTATCATCGGTGTAATCCGTCACCATACTTAAAACGTGATAGTAGAGTAAAAAGCGAACAGCAACAAAACGTGCTTTACATTGAGATTTTTTGTTGTTTTATACATTGGTATACTCTGGCCTTCCAGAAAGCCAAGAAGTTATTACATAATAATAAAAAAAACAAATAATAATAAAAAAAAAAACACACAGGGTGGAGTTTCAAAAATGATTTTAGAATGTCCTTTGTTTCCCCATTTTCCATTTCCATTTCTCATAGGCCCCTAATGGAGATCCGCTTTTTGTTTTAGTTGCAAGGGCTAACATTTTAAAGTAGGACATTAGAAGATAAAAATTACCGATTTCATTGTGTGTTCCATGAACCTAAATTGACAACAACAGCTGGAATTTAACCAATATCTACTAAATAAAATGCATTTTTATTTGGGTCCAAAGTGACATTCTTATAAGTGGCAAACTTTCTATGCGTTATATAGACGACTTCTGTCAAATATACATTGTACCATGGTTTTCATTTTCGACGTAATGAAAAGGGCAGTCTACAAATTAAAGCTTTATTATGAAATCCACGCCTCGCTAACTGCGAATTATCATCTTGGGTAACATGTAAACTTCGATTGTGTGTCCTAAAAATCCTTGGTGAATACAGATCACCCTAGGACCATGACGCTTATGGGTTATAAGAAAGGGAGAGAAAGAGAAAGAGAGGTGAAATATTAAAAGAAAATGATAAATATAGAACAGTGATAGAAAGAGTGAAATGTAAATAAGACGAAAAGAAAAAGATGAGACAAAACAGAAAAGAGGAAAAAGAGAAGAGATAGTGGGGGAAGAGGGACTGTAGAAGAAAGAAAGAAATAAGAGAGAGAGAGAGAGAGAGAGAGAGAGAGAGAGAGAGAGAGAGAGAGGTGGAGCAAAAAAAGGCACACACTACACTGTAAAAAAAATGAGTAAAATCTTACCCAATACTGAGCAAAAAGGTAACTCGCGTGAAATTGAGTAAAAAATATTACTCACGCAGTAGAGCCAAATGTTACTCAGAAAAGAGTAACTTTTAGTCATCTATGTATCATTCCTAGCTTCGAAAGGAGTAAACAATTAGTTTACTCATTTTCTTGCGAGTTACCTTTTTACTAGCTCTGTTAAGCGTAAACAAAATTTACTCCGTTGGGAGTAAAGCATTAGTTTACTCATTTTCTTACGAGTTACCTTTTTACTCTGTTAAGAGTAAACAAAATTTACTCCGTTGGGACTAAAGCATAATTATGTTTACTCATTTTCTTGCGCGTCATCTTTTTACTAGCTCTGTTAAGCGTAAACAAAATTTACTCCGTTGGGAGTAAAGCATTGGTTTACTCATTTTCTTGCGAGTTACCTTTTTTTTTTACAGTGTACCAACAACTCGTTTTAGAACGATTTGAAATGGATAATTAAATAATAATTAAAAAAGGATGGGAAAACGGAAACAATTATTCTTTGAAAATCAATCTTAAATGGGCTTTAAAAAGACAAAACAAAAGAAATAAATAAATGATAACAATAATAAATAACGCATGCACTAGCCTTTGTGTTTCCCAAATCCCACATCTAAACAGTATCTCCATCTAACAGATACTACAACTGTAAATTAATCACAATGCAGAGGGTAATTTTGACAATTCAAAAGACACATTTTTATATATTTCCCTTTTCGATAAAATGAAAGACTGGCTAAATCGATTTTCAATGAATACCACGCACGACCAAAGATTATGCAAGGTAATTTCATGATAAATTTAACCTTGCAAGAACTAGTTCAAACATCAGCCCGAGTTCTTCATCCACCATTTCATTTTGGAAAATGGGATTGGATAGATAAAAAAGATGTAATGCGTAGGTTGAATTTCAGTTATGAGCTAACCAGATATTTCAAATGACCCACTTCATAATTTCCATATGCAGGATAGACGTCTGCTTCACAGACTCTTGATATTCAGGCCAATATGGAATACGGTACAGAGGAAAATATAGACATAGAGAAAGAAAAGGATAGAGAGAGAGAGAGAAAGACAAAAAGAGACAGAGAAGCCTATACCCTATTCAATGATAACAAATTCATACATGTGCTGTCAGGGATGACAAAAACTTTGTCAAAATAACCTTTTACCAAGTTCTGGCAATATCAACCAATGTATTTAGATACTCGAAGTAATCTTTTGTCCCTTGTGAATGGACTCAGAAAGGCTTACCTCAAACAATGAACACGATGAGAAAGCTATGCGTCGCCCTTGCCCAAACTTAGTACAAGGTGAGTTTGAAGCATTTTTTTTTTTTTTTTTAAAAAGCAGTGCACAGTCAGCTTTGGCAACACAGGTATCTGTTTGGTAATGCTAAACATGAACATGATTAAACTATTCTGAAAAGAAGAAGACATATTTTCCCTCACAAGATGTCTCCAAAACTCCTCTCCTCTACTCCTCGACGACGGCAACCTGACAACCAGACCCATTACCATGACATGAGACATTCAGGCATCATTATAATTAGGTCATCAATAAACCAAAGAACTCTGAAAGAAGTGCAATGCTATGTCTTTCCTTCACCTTTCTCTCTGAATTCCGCAAAAGATCTAGGCCCACGTGTGATCATTTTCGTCGTTCCTATATTAAGCAAAGATAGGATTGCCCTATTTTAAAGTGTGCCCTAAATCGGTCGATGCGTTTACCTGTCTATAAAACGTCCTTGTAATATACTGCCGTAGCGTGAGTAACTGTACTGGCTATATGAGCTCCTAAGTTGTATCCGAAACTTAAAAAAAAAAAGCTTTTACAAACTATGTAACCATGCAAGTAAAATAAATAGATTAATTTCGGCGTTCGCATTATGCACAGCAGACCGAAATATTCAGACTATAATTTGGCGTTTTAATTGTGGATGAAAACAAATTATGACTTTAGCGAACAAAGTACAACAATCATATCATTCATTAAGCTCGTAGACATTTCATACATCGACAACAATCAAAATGGACATTAAATTTTTTTTTTTTGGATTAACATTAAAGATCGTTTGCAGATAATAAATTGCGTGCATACTAGAGGGCTTTATTTTCTAAATTAATGCCAATCGTACCATATCATTTCACTTTGCTTGATAATACCACGATGTCCTTGGTCACTGTCAAAAACGGTGCCCTACTTTTTCCCTTGCGCTTGATTTCACACAAAAAGTTATTGCCGCTCAAGAAAGCATTTCCTTACTTTTCTTTGTCTCATACGCTAAGTGCATAATGCTCGCTGATTAAAAGATC
Organism: Paracentrotus lividus; assembly: GCA_940671915.1. NCBI lineage: Eukaryota > Metazoa > Echinodermata > Echinoidea > Camarodonta > Echinidae > Paracentrotus > Paracentrotus lividus. The sequence goes on along the minus strand of CALNVZ010002974.1, from coordinate 32,443,601 downwards.
GAAAGTTCGTGACATTTGCCAGGGAAGTACCTCATTTCTTCGCCATCCATTTTGTTTTATCGCCATATCATCTTTGTCTCCAGCCTCTCATCACGATATCATTCGTTAAGTTGCGCTTTTCTCCATTGGCCTCGGATTAATATGGTATTTAAAAATGTGTAGTAAATACTTATATTCGTCCATAACCAAAAAAAAAACACAAAAAAAAAAAACAAACAAAAAAAACAACAACAACAAACAAACAAATAAGAAAAAAAAAAGAGCACTGCTTCGTCATTTTTCTTATTTGCCAATAGCACTTACAATTAATAGTACTGCACTTACAAAAGTTAGCGATAATAAGGAATGAAATTGAATAATTGAAATTAAATTATGTATTTTTTGTTCAAACGGAAAAGTGTTTTACACTGGTGAAAATTGTGATGATTTCACAAAAATAAATATCATAATCAAACTTAAGCAAAGAATAATGGACATAAGGCATGATTAAATGTAAACATATTTTATTAAGAACATTTTACATTGTTCTGCATCCAACTCTTACTCTTTATTATTTGTGTTCCAAAATAAATGCAACCCGCTCAAATAAGAAAAAAAAATGCTTAAGAACAACAACATATGTTTATGTAACATTCATGTTTGATATAAGTTCAATACGTCACTTGGTTGCTTTTATCAGAGCACGTCAGTCATACATTCATCGTGCCCAACGACGCCATTTGGTCACGTGACCGCAACCGATCAATAACGTTGGTGTAACGCATTGTAAGCAAATTTAGTGTTAAGTTTCTAGATTAAGACAACACGGCGTGGATAAATATTCTCCTCTCAAATTCGCTAGAAGGAGTATACTTTTTAAATAAGGCTGTCAATATACGGAATGCATTCAAACTTTCGAGGTACAACATCAATTATACTACAGCTTGAAAGCAAATTGTTTGACCACTTCGGTACTAAGCTCCCTTACAGTTTGGCATAATATTCATCTCTCAAGAAAGAACAATTGAAGATGCTAGTACTAGAAGTTCGTATGTTACATTTTGGCCCTCCGTTACACTTATGTAACAATGTGTCGTGTTCATCCAAGCGTAAAGACATACCACACAAAAATGGTACCAAAAGATGCGGGAGGAGTTACTCTTTCGGAATATGTAAAATAAGTGAAGATGTCAGTACTAGATGTTCGTATGTTACATTTTTACCCTCTGTTTCTCAAAACTGATTTGATGTAACATAGGAACTTCTAGTACTAGCATCTTCAATTATAATTTGTTACTGGTCAGTTTTTCTATTAACATAATAATGCAACAATGCCGTCTTGACTAGTTATAGCCATTTTGTAATTCGAACCCATTCAGAATTGAACATTCTGGATAATAGTCTTATGATATTTCCCCTCCAAATCGTGCAATATTCATGTAATACCATCGGCCATTCAGCTTTACATACAAAAGCATTTGAGTGAAAATTAGCTACACCAATTATTCATGCACGCTTTTATCCAGGTGACCTGATACTTGACTAACCGTGCTAACAAGCATTGATGCTACACCTCCCAGAGGAGATAGCTATCACTAGTGATATAATGGGAGAGCCGAGAGAAAGAGTCCTTAATTCAATTACCCATCAACAGGCTGTAGCTGTAATCCTAGAGATGCGCTCCTGTCTCTCCCGGTGGATAACACCAAAGACTTGCGACTTTTAACCCAGCAAGAGATATAGCAAGAGAGGGAGAGAAGAAGAAGAAGAAGAAGAAGAAGAAGAAGAAGAAGAAGAAGAAGAAGAAGAAGAAGAGAGAGAGAGAGAGAATTTGGCAATTATAGAAAAATAAGAAGAAATGACACCGTCAGATACAATACGAGAGAAAGAAAGGGATGGGCAGTGCAATATAAACTATGTGGGCCTACGTTTTTAGAGATAGAGACAGACATAGGCCGGTAGACTTCATGGAACACAATCATTATAAAGAAGAAGAAATATTGCATATCATAATTATACACACAAACAATGACAAAAAGGGAAAGAAAGAGAGAGAGACAGAGAGAGAGAGAGAGAGAGAGAGAGACAGAGAGAGATAGAAACGCACTTCTTTCATACCAGGTGTATTTAAACTTTTGGCCCGAAATATAAATAGAAACTGAGAGAAAGAGAGATTAACACGATAAAACAGCGAGTTCATCATCACTTGTGGAGTTTATTCTCTCTTCATTGGTGACACGGAGAAGGCATTGGTGTTGCCATAGGTGCTCAGTACAGTTCTATATCCCACGATCCTTTGTATTACTCATGCATGTCATCATCGAGGCGAGATAAATTTGGTTTTTATCCGTCATTTCTATCATTTTGGCAGGTAATTGAAAGGGTGATTATAACCGTACAGGATTCCATTTCATACCCAACGGAATTTTGACACCTGCACCCACTATTACCTATAAGCAAAGTGAATAGCGATTTGGATATAATTTCAATCCAGCTATCGCCTTTCGGTGGATTATCGACTTGTGTTTTATATGCGCATTTTATTATTTCACGGTATACGTAACAAAAGAAGTAGGTATATTTATTGACCGTTTTTTGGCAGCACAGTTAAAGTTATTACAGGAGGCGATCTGGACTCTTTTATAGTACGCATTTTATTAATTATGTTAATAAAACAAGAGCAGTATGAGGAGCAAAACAAGAATAGTATGAGCAGCAATATATAATCTGCAAATTATGAATGCTTTTCAAAGCATGCTTAAATATATTTCCCGAGGCGATTTCGAAAGTTGTTCAAAAAAGTAAAACGGTATCGACCGGTAATTATGTGGTTATCTAATTTTCTAGCTTTTTAGATGATATAATATATTGTGACTAAACGCCTTGATTGAAACAAGTTTAAGTTTTTCAAAATTTCAGTCCTTGAGCCAAATTTAAAACGTGTTTTTTAAAATAATTATTACAATAGGTTTATTTACATTCTTCATCCAAAGTCACAAAAGAGGACTGGAAAATTGGATCAATTATTGTCTGCAACTTGGTCCAAGATTCTAAATATTAATTCAAAAGGTCTGGGAATACGATTAATATCACTAATTATTGATGAGTCGCAAGTTGTAACTTCGTATTGAGCAAGAAAATAATGGGCTTCTGTATTGAGGTAAATTTGTAATATTAAGCGGTAGTTTCATATCAGTAGAAGATAACAAACAACGTATATTTTATTTTCCACTGTGGTTTAAAACACGAGAAAATATGTATTTTCACTCGAAATTCACTCTTTGTTGATATTCACTCCTTCAAGAGTGAACATTTCCACTCGTTTTTCTTTTAGAAAGTATAGTATAGACCAATTGATATACTCGTGTTCATTGTCCTCTGACTACTTACTTATCCAGAAGTTGGTCATCTTGGTATATCGATCCCTTAGCTCTCATTATTTTAGATGGGTCCTTTATAGCACGACGATCTGTCTTGTATCACACGATCTGTCTTTATTGATCCTTGACGAGCCAATCAAGTCAAGTGTTAGTAATCGCTGTTTCAATGACAGACCAATCAAGTGGAGTGTTAGTAATTTCCACTGTCCACACCAAGCCACCTGCGTGCTATAGGCATTCGTTTCCGGTTCCTAGCCTCTTAATAATTTCCATTATTAAAAATGTGTGATATTTTCACCGCAATTAACTATAAGTATTCACTGTATGTAAGGTTGGATCCGTTCTTAGTGAGAGAAAAAAAAACCAATTTCATGATCCATTTTAAAGTTGTTTTTAAAACACTAAAAAAAATAAATGGAAATATAGATAGTACATTACAAAAACACGTTTGTATATGTAATAAGATCTGATTCAGTCATGTTGATAACCAATGTACATCAAATTTGACTGTATTACAGTAAGTTATTTTCACAAGTTAGGGTTGTGGCCAAAATGTTCCACGGAGAAGAAAAACCAAAAGTAAGTTTTGGCAATAAACGTTTAATGAAAACAGATTCGCTACCAGCTACAATACTTGCACTTTAGAATAGCACTTTTCAATTGATATGAACCTTCTTTTTTTTTCTTCAATTAATCAAATAATATGAAACGTTTAACCCACCTTTTGCATCATGATGCATTTCTCTGCACACATACCCGAAATGCATTGCATTTATAGTCTAAGAAATATCCATATATCTTTTCCTTATTATATCGCCTGTAGAGAGGTAAAAGGACATGAACTCAAGTAATTTCATGCGTGTATTCTGGGGGGGGGGGGGCTTTACGGGCCCGGGCCCCCCGGGTACGCACCCAAAAGGGCACCAAAATGACCTGAAAGGGGCGCCAAATCGACCTTATAGGGGGCGCCAAATTGAGAAAAATGTTGAAAAAAAAAAGAAATAATAATAATAATAATAATGAAAACGGAAAAATGGGCATGATTTGAGCTGATTGACCTCTGAAACCTACCCCTATGGTTTTTGGTTGGCCGTAGGCCGAAAAAAAATTCAACACACCTACTCTAACATACGCTATATTCTGACATGCAAGGTCGAACTGGAGGACGATCAGGGATGAGCTCGCTGGAAAACCTCGATAAGGCTGTCGAGCGTGAAGGGCTGAAGGCTTCACATTTATATTAATATTTAATGTCATTCGAGCGCAAGAGTCTCCCCTAGGAGAGGCCTGCTGTAAGAGTAACAACGTTATGTTGACGACGACATGTCGAAAGGGAGGGGATTTATTGACAGTACATCCTCTTCATTAATAATTTGTAATGCCAATAACCCATATTTCATTCATTGTACTCCCACCTCCATGCCCTCTATAAGTCCCATGCTATGTCAAACCAGTTGTCTTGTGTTGGGCATCCCCCGCCGCCACTCGACTCAAACAATCAAAAGTTTTATCCTTTTTCGTCCTTTTGTAGGCTTGTTTGATTGACTACTGCAATAATTTTACCTAATTTTATCAGAACTTTCTCATAAACTAAGAATTCTTTTGAACTTTTAGAGAAGGAAGTTTGTCTTCGTAAAGTACCAAAAGGAGTACTATTGTGGTTTGTCAATCATTAAGCATGCACGTGTAGACAATGATCGCGACTATCGCAGGCACCTCATTAAGCATAATAAAAATATGCATGAATATGCAAAATTGTCTGGAAAGCAAGAAAAAGATTATTTTGCATCTTCTATTTTTTTTATCGCTAGATGTATACAATCCATATAAGCCTGCCAACTTCGCCTCCTCGGATCTCACATAGTATACTTTATCTCAAAGGATTCAGGGCCCAAACTGTCAATTTTTCATCATAGAACAAAAGGGAGACCGAGATTATTTTGCTTCTTCTTTTCATTTTTGCAAGATGTTGCAACTCTAACCAATCCCCACCCGAAGCTTTTTCCTGTCATGCATGTTTGTTCATTCAGGACCCCATGTCGTGTGTTCCGAAGCAGAATGTCGTTAACTCGATGCTACGTGTAGCGAAATAACAACCTTCTGGCTCTAAAGCTCACAACACGTGCAGTGTGACTCCCACCGAAGGGACTGATAGCCATAGGCTTGCTATCGGGGTGGATTTCACGACAAATGATGAATACCATCTCATATTTAATTCACCCCTCCGTGAGCCATGTGAATTGTAATGAGACAAGGGTGTACAGGTAAAGCTAATACCTCGACATTCACAATGGTGAGACCAACTCAAAACTGTCACTCGACCGAAATGCACAGGACTCAATCTCTACTCTTTTATGAAGGAGTGAATTTGTAACTCTATATTTAGAGTGAAGGAACTTTCATCTTAAGACGAGTGGAAAAGCACCTAAGTCGCTTACAGAATGAGCCCATCTTCCGCTGAATGTCGATGTACAAACGGAATATTTCCACTCCTTGAAGCGAGGGGAAACTTGTTTACGCGGTACATGATACGTTCAAGATCAAAGTCAAATCAAAGAGGTTGTAACTTACTGAATCAACTGACACAAGTATGATTTCGGATGGGTAACGTCAAACCTTTTTTTCCTTAAAGTAACACCGATCACTCTTTTTGCACTTGGATAAAAAATGTTGTCCCTTATTTTTAATAAGTCGTTAAATTTCAACGACTTATGAGAGTGCAATTTCACTTCTTTGCAATGTTTTCCTCTAAGAGAGCACCGTGAATAATAATTTGGTAGATGGTTTAAAGTCTTTCCTAAGAAAAGTTGGCATATGACCGAGGGTATATTCTTGGGTAATAATCATGCCACTATTCAATTACACACTGGGTTGGAGAGTGATCATCATGTTGACCGGTAAGTGGCCGATACAGAACATGGAATGAAACTCCAGCAGCTTTTATATCTCAGAACAACACCCTATAAACATTATTTCTTTTTTAAATGTCAGTAGTGTCCTCTATGTTATGTATTTGGTTTTCCTATTTAGATCTGGATTGCATCGTTGTTACTACGGTAGTTTTATTTTACCAGGGGCTGTACGAACCAATCTCCTCCGTTGACTGATGTTAAAGTCACCATATAAAAGATAAAGGATTAGCATTTTAGAACAGCTTATCCGATCAAAATTTCTTTAATGCCAGAAGCCTTGTTTTGTTTCTCCCTTTTAGTTTGTTTATACTCGTAAAACATTTCACGAGGGAATTTGGAGAACCTATACATACATGCCATCAGGGAAACGATACTAGGACGATAATCCTGTTAACTCTCATTCCTTAGTTTGCGTAATGTAAATTTCGCATCTCTGTAATTTTACTTTTATGGACTGCAAACCCCCTTTTTTCAATTCACTGCAATATATTTTGTCATAAAAAATGAATAATTTTACTCCACCAGTTCTCTTTTTAATTGGATAAGCAGTTTCAGTAGTTCTTTCTTTTTTGCAAAAAAAAAAAACAAAAAAACAAAAAAAAAACACAAGAAAAAAAATGTTACAAAAGAGGTGAAGGCCTACTGACAAATCAAAATCAACAAAATATTGAAACATAAATATATATATAATTATATATAATTATTATATAGGACTATAATTTAACACAGAAGAAGGCCTATAACATCCAATGTAAATTAATCAACTGAATCAAACCACAGACAATTCTTTAAAAAAATGACCATGCAGAATTTAACCCACTCTACGGTAGTATGATTGGATGTCATTAAATAATGTATGATAGATAGTTTCCAAAGGATTGCGTTTCAAAGAGTGGCCTCACAATATACGGGATGAGATGTACATTTGGTTCTGGTGACGAGTTCAAACAAAATGAAGTCACCACAATTGTGAGCTCGAAAACCGATGTGGAAGTTTTGTTGCTATCCTATCCGTACGTATGATCCCTTGAAAAGCAGGAATCTATGTAAAAAAAATGAAATAATGATTGTGTTTGCTCGAGTGTCATTTTCTACAACTTTTGAATTGATCTACACTAAACAAAGTTATATCGCTTATGCCATTTTAGGCTAGGTATTTTTTATTTGATTTGATTTGATATTATTCGTCAAGTATAACATGGTATAGAAAACATAGAGGAGAGAATGAAAGAAATACTGACAGGATAGCCCATGAAAGCCGAAGAAGCTTATTTATAATGGGGTCATATTTTGTCAAACGTATTACATAATATGAAAACAAAATATAATAACTACATTTTAGAAACATGCATCACTTGCAAGCAACTGTGATTACGTGTAAGCTTTTCCTCTCATATAGCTCAACATAATACACTGGCTAAAAAAGGGATTGTGTCAACAGATATTATGAAATACAGATATCAACCAAAATACTTTGATGAAATCGCATCCTAGAATACTGCATATCATTGAACACTTTAAATTTTTAAAACAAATTAAATATTAGTGCAATTTTGTGTCTCAGAATAGTAAGGCATTCTATTCATTCAGTCAGTGATTAGTCAAGACATTAAAAATTTATGATATTTCATCGCAATTAACTGTAAGAATGCCTTGCAATTCGGGGTGGATCCTTTCGTAGTTAGGAAAAAAAAAATCATTGTCAATCAGACAATTTCATGATACATTTGGGAAGATTAATATCGAAATAAATTTTCTTCCTTTTTCTAATAATGGTTGACTATGTTCATGCGGAATATGAAAAATAAAATGGCTGAGCTTAACATTCTACAATCAAGCCTGTTCGATGCTTGATAGGGTATACGGTAAAGATATTTGAGCAGACTGACGAATAGTTAAAATCTTGATTGGAGCTCTCAAATCTAATTATGATAGATTATCACACGTCCCAGGGGCATGCATTACCAATCAACCACTATTAAATTTGAAGTTAAAGGCAATCTTGGGCTCATGGGGAAAATCTATATTCTTGTCATCGTAATATATCGTATATGAGCACATAAGATACATCAAAAGACATACTTTATGATGCATGAGTAACAATAGCTTCGAATATGTAATATGGAAATTTTGACGAATAAATTAATGATACATTTGAGTTCAGTGAAAGAGAGTGTTGCCACTTTAAACATTTTAGGGAGTCTTTTTTTCTCAGGTATGGGGGATGGGATAGGAATGTCGAAATAACCTAAAATTCTTGTTAATAAATTCACAAAAACAGAAAAAAATTACTTTACATCTACCTAAGATATAAGATATGTATTTCAATGGTCTGTGAGCATTCTGTCAAATCAATTAGTGAAGGTGGCAGGGCTTCGAATCCCAAACCAAACCAGTTACTACACCATTAAACCAAAAAATCCTAGAGAAGATTCATTATTACATATTGATATTTCGACATCTACCTAAGATATCATGTGTGTTGTAAATTTAGTTACCATTGTTACAATTTAAATTGTTCGCCAAGAGCACCGGTGAACACATGGCTTCGAACCCCGTACCATGCGATCACCAATCCAGTCACTAGACAAATAGACCAAAACGTTTTTAGTAAATCCACCAGCAAAAAAGTCATTCAACATCTATAGGCTAGGGCAATTCCACGGGTTAGTGGACATTGAAAAAAAAAAAGAAGTGTGTCTCTTGACTTGATTATTCGATTTATCACCAATCTAATGCCACAGATTTTCATAAATGACATAGGTTATTCATATTCAATTGAAAAAAAATAATCATTTTCAATGACTTCTGCTAGATCTCAGACCATCATTAAAATTGCACGTGTGGGACTGGGGACAACAAATTTCACTAAAATGCAAATTACACAAGACTCGTTTAATATTTCTTCTCACAAATTTCACAAAAAGGCCAAGGATAAACACATTTCCATATTTCAGAAGCCAGTTGAGATATCATGCGATTACAAGGGGTGAAAAGACCTTTGGAAGTTCACTGGGCAAAATGTAATGTGAGTAACCGTTACGTGAGTAACCACTTTATCTGCACCCCTAGTAAAAACCATGTGTTCTTTACTTTTTTAATGATATACAAAGTTTGTCGCCCTAATAGACTTCTTTGAAATGGATATAATCAACTTTCATAAAAGCCTTGTATGAGGACACTTTTCACTTATGTCGACTTTTCATTTTATGCATGTCCAAATCATGTTACGTGAGTAACCAACACATTTTAAAGATTTGCCAGGAGCATAATGAAATTTATCAAGTTTTGTTTTTATACAAAGGATAGTCAGACTGTACTTTGTTGAGATAAAAAGATGTCTAGTTCCTATCAATAATAATGGAGTTACAGCTCCAAGTATGAGTCAATGTGTCTCCAAATGTAACGTGAGTAACCGTGGAATAGCCCTATACTTGAGATGTGTAATATAAATTTAGCTATATACCATTGTAAAAATTTCATTATTCGCCAAGGGACGTTAGTGAAATGCAAATGTCTTGAACCCCTTACTTTATGATGACCAATCTGGTGACTTGACCACTAGACCAGAACACATCTAGTAAGTTCCCTTTTACAAAATGATAATTCGGCATCTACTGTAGATCTGTGTTATATAATATAAGTTTTCCTAAATGCGAGCCATAATTTCATTTAACGTTGTATAAGGAAAATGAGTAAAATTACTCAAACATGCCTGCGAAACCGCACCCAGTGCATGAGGAGACCACAACACATCTAGTACACTCACTAGAACATAATTTCATTCAACATCTACCCTAGATGCATATTTGTAATTAAATTTTTACATTGTTAACCAGGTGCAGTGCCACGGTTTGAACCAGGTACCTTTTGAGAGCCAGTCCAGTTACTTGACCACTAAACCAAAACATATTGAGTTAATTCACCAGTATTATAGATAATCATTCTACATCTACCTTAGATGTGTATTATGATTTATTTATCAAGCATGATTCATAGAACATGGTGTTAGGGTAATGCATAGGGATTCAAACCCCGTAATCACCAGTCCGGTTACCCACTAAACCAACACAGTCATATCTAGTAAGTTCACATTAATAATAACAAAATAACAAAATAATAAGTCGATATCTACAGTTACAATTTCATTTACTGCATGCAGTGGATCACAAACTCAGTAATGGTGTGCCAAGTTACGTTAATAAATTGACAGGGACTTGAACCTCGTACCTTTTAAGCAGTAATTTCGTGACTAGACCACTACACCAAAACACATACAAAAAAAAAAAAAAAAAAAAAAAAAAAAAAAAAAATCATCAGTAGGCCTACACGTAAAATAATTTTACATCTAACTCTGACGAGTATTATAAATTCATATCGTGATTTGCTCTCATCTAAAAGTTAACATACTCTCTACCCAACACCGACCTATCACTCATTACCAGACGATGCATGCTCGCATAATACAGGCTTGTTTTACCATGCATACACCGAGTGTTAAATTACTTCTACAAATTAGTCCCAATGGGCAAATAATTGCTCTCGCCCGAATGACTATTACCCAACGTCGATATCAATAATATATGGGGATGGTGGGGGCCGATTAACGAGGGATGGCTTTTAATCAGTAACGACAGAAAGTGATACTCGTAATTGAATCAAGGATATCCGAATATAGCTACATGAATGGAAGTAATTTCTACTACAGGCCTCAAAGAGGTGACTGGTTTTGCAAGTATAAGTGATCAAATTCACACGTGACCTCACAGTATTGCGAAGCCATTTCAGGCATTTGATATTACGAGCGGTCATAACTGAGGCTTATATTTGGATGTTTGAATCAAGCATGTACGTGACTATATAGGAGAATAGGCCTTACATACAATGTAGGTGACTGGATTTGCAAAGACATCAATGGTTGAATAATTAAACACCTCAACCTTTCCTAAAGCATTATTTGCTTTTGTTTAGGCCTTCTGCAAATGGCATAATATAAGGCTCTTAATTGAATTTATTTCAGCCATGAGTAAAATTTATTTAATCAAGGCGATTTTAAAAGAATCAATGAATAGCAAATTACACAATCTCAACCATTCCTGGATACTGAGCTATGTCACAGTTAGGTAAGTAGTTTTTTTTCTTCAGTTTTTTCACTAAGTATTGTACACCAGGGTTGTGTTTCAACAAGTCGTTCGTGAGTTACGAACTACCTTGCGAATTGTCTTAGGATCAGGTCTTGTGCTAAATGATTGAGAATTTGATTTGATTTGATTTGATTTATTTATTTACCAATGATAACATTATATGACATGACATACATAGAATTAAAACATTACAAGTGTAAATGAGACCAGAAAATAGCACATGTGCTAGTCGAGCCTGTGATTACTGTGATTTGTCATTCGCAACGCAATTCGTAACTTTACGAAAACCCAAGACGGTTTCTGATAATTTTGAATGTTTTCCGTCTTTGAACAAGTATACAGATAGTATACAGACTCTTTCCAGAATGCTCCCATACATTCAAATAACTATTCACTCCTCGCTGATTAGTGATAGTTTACCAAACAACTGCCAAAGGTTTTCAATCAGAGAGCATTATAGAGAATCACCATAAAAGCCAACTAAAGAAACACCGCCCATAAAACATCCTTCAACCGTCTTTGGACGGGGTAAAAGAAGGGACACTTTCCAGGGTTCTCCAACATCCTCATTACCTTCAAGGTTCACTCCTCGATGAGCGGCGGATCCAGGATTTTAAAATAGAGGGGCGAATAAGAAAAATTTGAAAATACATTTTCTAAGAAAAAAGTTTAACTTTGTACCTTTAACATGTCACACTGTGAACGCCTTTCAAGGTGAAACTTGGCACATCAAGAGGTGCAAAGTTAAACCTTCTTTTCTGTATGTGTGCAGAGAAGGCAGAGCCGGAAAGTTATATTTATATGTGTGTTGAATTTATGATTCTAATACACTGTAATAATGATAATAATATTTAAAAAAAAATATTGAAAAAATAGAGGGACAAGAGCCTCTTGGGCCCGCCTGGATATGCCACTGTCGATCACAGAGAAATGATGATTTCCCAACGTTTTCAATCACACAGCATTAGAGGATCAAAATAAAAAGCCAACTCAAGGTACACCGCCTATCAAGACATCGTTCAACAATTCTATGAATGGGCCTTGTACTGACCATCAAGAAGAGAGCTTAGAGGAGGATCCATGTTTGTTTTCCGTCTTTTCAATAACCTGCAATTACCCTGACAGTCCATATATTATCTTGTCTTTGGGAGACGGAAGGGAGGTCCTTCTTTTTAATCAAAGCTTGAGGTCCGTGGCTTAATGAAGAGGGAAGAGCAAATACATAGTGTTTCAACAACCACCCCAAAGAAAATAAAGAAAAGGCAATATAAAGTTAAACAAATAATATGGACAAATATTTTGTTTAACCGATAATCAAAGTAAAATCACGCGTAATAATGGAATAGTTTTGCGTCTGCGTTCTACATGTTCAATTTTTAAAACCATTTCAACCAACCTCTTTCGATTCCCCCCCTTTAGTCCCCTGTAGTAAGGCTCTTTTTTTTTTTTTTAGGGGAAATGTATACCAACAGCCTTTTCACCACATGGTGGGAACATGTGTTAATTATCATCACATCACCAAATACAATTGTACTGAAAACTATGTGCAAAACTCTAGGTTGTTTTGATATTCCATAAGCATGATAAGCATTAAATGACTTATAAAATAATATATAATGCTGATTGTGAATCATATGCAATCGCAATGTTCCAGATAGCGGTGTGTTTTTTTTCTATTTTAGTGTGTATTTTTGTCTTTCCCTAAAAAAAATTACCACTGATTTTTTTTTCTTAAATTGTATTTTTGTTGAAACGCCCTGTACAGGGTGCGTGTACGATTTTCGCTCTGTTTTTATCATGACGTCGTCCTTTCATCTTACTGCACAGATTTTGTTTACTGAATTTTTCCAAAATGTCTCCGAAAATTCGTGGTGCCATTTTTGGCATCACTGCATGGGGTCAATAATTTATATTTAGCTTTTATTAAATGTAAATTTTTCTGTCTCCATTGGCAGATTGGCCTTTTCAATTTGTTAATTTGATTGAAGATTTCTTGTTTTCATATATATATATATATATATATATATATATATAAATGAAATATGGATTCATCAAATAAATCATCCAATTCTCTTATTGTCCAATAGTATCAGGTATAGGTTGATGCCAATGATTTTCATATATTTTGTTAGTCTCCATAAATTTCAGCACGTATTTTATCGCCACAAAAAAAAAAATCTACATGTACCAAACATGCTTTCAATATATACGTGAAAATCTGATATGAAATAGCATGTTCGACAGTTTCAATACCAGAAAACGAAAAAGCAAATGTAGAAACAGACCTTTCCATCAGACAGAAACAGAATGACTTTGGGTGTATTATGGGAACAGACCCCTCATAAAAAGACAAGCGGAATGACCTGCACGAACAATTCAGTTCCACATGAAAATAAACAACTTCTCTTCTAAATGAATACTGCTTCCATGTATCAATCAGCATAATTTCAAGTTGAGATTTATATTCGTTATGCCCTAGATGAGACCTGTTGTTTGATGAGATTAAATTTGGACTCAACAGGGCTTACATTTCGGACCAATTAGATTACCCTGCAAAAAAAAATCAACATTCGTCAACCCATCCATAAAGTTTTCTGTCCAAACACTAAGCCCCAAATTTCCCCAATTTGTTTTAATTCTTATTACAAAATTCCTCAGCAGGCCTATATTAAAAGAACGATGTACTTGTATAACTTAACGCACTTAATGGACAATTCCATGATTAGTTTCGTTATACTTTATGGTATAAGGATGGCTTTTACGTGAAGATGCTTTAATATTATTTTTCAATTTTTGTAGTGTCAATACCTATAGACCAACCCTACTTCACATCATCAAACAGAATCATGAGGCATATTTCAATAAGTAGTAACAGGTACTTAAACTTTGGTTAGTTACGTTACCAAAAGTGGACATGGTTTTGGGGCGACTGAAAAACTTGACCCTAAAGTTCCTGGAACTATACGTTCAACTAAAACAAATTGTGACAATCATGCTATTGCTGATGAGTTGACAAGTCATGTGATACACTACATTTCATGAATAGCTTGATATTTTTCTATAGAAACAACAAAAACATGGTTAGTTACGTTACAGTTAGTAACTTTACATTTTTTTCCAGCGAACTTCTAAAGGTAATTTTACCCCCTTGTAATCGATCAGTTAGGTAGGAAGGTGTTAGTTTTTTTTTTGGCTTTCGGCGGTCGAGAATTTCATCATTACCCTACCTATAGGGTTAGGTGTGGTCGCGTCAATCGGGCCGGAAAAATTGACAAGCAAAAAAAAAAAAAAAAAAAAAAAAAAAAAAAATGGAATGTTTTACAAACGAATGGAGTAATTTATTCTTCGGCCAATCCTACGGTGGGGGGGGGCGCTCGCCACCTCCGACCTCCCCCCCCCCTGGATCCGCGCTTGCTTATACAGCAAGTGTGTGAACGACGTGTCTACAAATCCCCCTTCTCACTAAAAATCGTCTAGCTACACGCCCTAAAGTACATGGAAGATAATAGAGTATAGTTCGAAATTTGATATGAAATAAAATATTCCCTTCATGCATACTAGACCGAGCATGACACGCCGCTGGCACAGCTAGGCAGACCATTAGATAGACGAACGGAGGTGACACGTATCAGCTCGGGGAGACGGCGGCATAGGCTTGACTCAGAGCAACTCGTCTGCCTTAAATCCAGGCCAGATTCTCTAATTAAGATGATCTAATAAGAATATTATACGGGTTGTTGAACCACGCAACGTCTCCTTTATTTTATCAAAATAGCAAATTAGATATATCCATAAGCATGGTAAGGGCAGAGGACAGGCGAAAATTCGAATTAGTACGTATTCAATATCATCAAATTAGTGCCCTTATTTTCAGCTTAGTATGAATGTCACGTATGCATGCTTACGTTCAGCCATAATTATTTTGATCTATATATGCCTACATATATTACCTTTAACATTCTCTGGATTGCTGAAACGTGCAAAATGTAGATACTAAAAATTCACCAATATTTTCATAAAATAACAATAATAATGTATTATGATAAAATATGATCTGCTTCAAAAAGAACATCAATTTCAAGATTATAAACAATTAAGTTACAAAACGGTAAAGTATGACTTCTTGTATGTAAATTCTTGAAGGCCCACACAGCAATGTCCGTTTGTCTTACTGAAAGTATTAAGATATAAAGAGTATTTTAAAAGACATCGCATTTATGATATATAAATTGCGGAATGAACTCATTCAATATCTAAAACAGAGAGATAAAGAGCTCTAAGATAAAGAGAGAAGAGAGAGAGAGAACGAGAGAGTGTCGTTTTGGAAACGATGATAAAGTCTCATGGACGCAGCCTCATAATAGAAATCATCTCGCAAAAAACCCCGGGATAGAGTCGATCAGGTTATCACCTAATTGGCCATGAGACCGAGCGATTTATTGACCGAACAGATCAAGACGAACTAACCCAGAACCTTGATAATGCTTGACCAAGATCGTGAATTCTAAATCGAATTTCACATCCTTGATCGTCACCTTGTCACCTATCGTCACTCTCTGTAACAGGTGTCACAACCATGACGTGAAAGTGAAGTAGTATGTCATGATGGGGCGGGGGGCGGGGGGTTCATCCCTCCTTTTTGTTTGTTGTTGCAAGCGAGGAAAGATAGTTGTCATCGCTGTTATGTCGGGATAGGGGCGGTCAGAACGATATTTTTTCCATCGACGAATTAGATATAAAACTATCTTCACTATCTGTAACAGGTGTCACAACCCATGACGTGAAAGATAGGTCATGAAGGTGAGAGGGAAAAAAAAGAGGGGGTTCCACCCCTCCTTTTTTCCGTTGTTTCAAGCGAGCCAGCTTGTAGTCCTATGTCAGGAGGGGCTGTCAGAATGATTTTTTTAAAGATTGAATATAAAAATATCGTCACTATCTGTAACAGGTTCTACATTCTATGGGATGAAAGCGAGGCGGAACATCAAGAAAGGGCCAAAAGGGGAGGTACTTCCCTCCTAAACTTTTTCTTTGCAAGTGAGGCAGCTGGATGCAGGCCTATTGGTGCGATGGGGCGGGAGGGGCAGACAATACGAATTTATCGATAAATTACATTAAAATCTATATCGTTTTTTTTCTGCAATCGCTTGAAAATATTATGCATGATAGGTTGCGGACAGGTTGAGCCTGCCAAATCCACCATAATTTGAATTCTGACAACTTCCATAGGGAATATAAGAAATCGCATTTTCATTTATTTATCCATTTTTTTTGGGGGGGGGGGAATGCAAAAATGTTTTGAGATAAAGCAGGACCAACACATTAAGACATCGTGGATGATGAACGAAGCATAAACTTATGAGCGTTGTGCGTCAGATCGGGGCAGCCAATATTTGGCAGCAAAATATTATTTTGGGGAGATTATTCCCATCGGCTTCATGCAAGTCGTCCAAACTTGTCTTATTCTAATCAAACAGAAGCAGTAGTTTGTATCAGAATGCCATTTCAACCGATTGCTACCTGAAACAGGCCTTTTTATAGAAGAGCAGTATGAATCAATCAATGAATCAATGAATCAATCAAAAGCCCATCTCTAAAAAAATAAAAATGCAAGCAATAATAATCATCTTCACACCTTTTCTTTTATTTTCCCTACTTTGCGTGTGTGTGTGAGTGCGTGGTGATTATTTCAGCTGTTTCTGAGATGAAACGAGCCTTTAGAGTGGAAAATTGGAGTTGGGTGAATACGACCTACAACAAATGGAAGCAGTAATTGCCATCATTGCATAAAACTTTTGCTATGGACCTCCCCCTATTTTTTGTGGTGCAATGGGGGTGAGAATCCCACTTTAATCTAATTCCAAGCTTTTAGTTTGGGAGAGTGGACTACCTGCCACTGCAGTAATTGCCATCACTGCAGAGAACATCTTGCTGTATGCCTTTAGAAGTTGCGGGGGGGGGGGGTCGTGAATCAGTAAAGCCGACCCACCAAAAATACAGCTATTTTCATCACTGCACTGCAGAGAACGCTTTGCTAAAGGCCTTTAGAAGAAGAGGCGAGGGGAGGGTTACCTATAAAACCGACTTACAACAAAAAATTCAAGCAGTCGTCATAACCTTTTTGGGGGGGGAGTGGTCACCATTTTAACCAATTTCAAACTGAAACGAGACTTTAGAGCAGGAAAGTCGAGTTTGGGGTGAATCCGGTACAGCCACCTTCATCAAATGCAAGCAGTAATTTTCGTCATTCCCCTTTTTTCTTTGCTCCCCCTTTCCCCCATTTGAACCAATTACGAGCTTTTAAATTGGGAGAGTGGACTACCTGAAACAAATGTGAGCATTAATTGCCATCACTGCAAATGACTTTTTGATGTAATATGCATTTTAAAAAGAAAGTGGAGAAGAGGTGGGGGGGGGGTGTATAATGTTAATAAAGCCGATAGACAAACACATGCAAGCAGTAATAATTATTGTCATCATAGAGATAAATATATATAGGCCTTTAGAAGTGAGGGGTGTCTATAGGTGAATCAGTAAAGCCGACCTACAACAAATGCAAGCAGTAATTGCCAACAATGCAGAGAACTTTTGCAGGGGGGGGGGGGGTGAATAAAAAAAAGCCGACCTACAACAAATGCGCGCAGTAATTGTCATCATAGAGAGCTTTGACTGTTCTCACTGATTTCCACAGAGACCGCCAGCATCAAGATTTGTGTCTTCGGTTCTCTGAAGGCTGCCCTGATTATTGTAGAGGAGGATCGAGTTTACATGGGAGAGCAAGACGGGATAATGATGAGCGCAAGGATAAGAGATGAAGGGAGAAAGGGAGAAGGTAGAACACAGGAGATGAAAAGTAAAAAGAATGACAAAAAAAAGAAGAAAAAAAAAAGTAGGAGATTGGAGAGTTCAGGGTTTGAGTGAGAATGAGAGAGAAACCAGGGAAGAACATGGGGAATTAGAAAAAAGGTAGAGTGTTTATTAGAAATTAAAGAGAGAAAGACATTTTAGGGAAAAGAAAATTAAAAAAGAGAAAGAGAAAATAACGAATACAGGGATCAAGAGATAAAGAAAGATAATGAAAAAAATCAGGAGTATATACAGGTAGAAAGGAAGACAGCAATAAAAGATAGGGGAGCTAGAGGTGGGGCTAGAACTAAACAAGAAAGAGAGAGAGAGAGAGAGAGAGAGAGAGGGGGGGGGGGGGACCAACATAGCAGAACAGAACATGGAAAGGATGAATAGTATTAAAAAAAGAAAGAGAAAAAGCAGGAAGGGAGAATGAAAGATGAAGAAAATGAGAGACAATGAGATGAATTAAAAGAAGAAAAAAAAAAAAAGAAAAAAAAGAAAAAGAGAGCTCAAATAAAAAAAGGAGTGAAAGTTAAAGAGAGAGAGAGAGAGAGAGAGTGACGGTAGTCATAAAATGAGGGAATCCTGTCCAAGCAAGTGTAAAAAACCATGAGTAACACTGAAAGCCATCTATGTGATCTATTGGGTCTTCCAGGGTAAGATAAAGAGGAATGTGATAGATGGACGAATATAGGAAAAAGTACGAAGGAAGAAAAAAGGGTGAAAGTCCTGAGGAAAATGACTGAGTGGCATGCAGAAACGGAGGGACAAGAGAGAGACGACGGACATTACAGATAAGAGATTCGAAAATTTATCTCTTAATTTCATAATTCGCCGGAGGCCTTGAAACAAAACACCGCGCATATTCCGAGGTGTAATGAAGGACGACCGATCCCAAAGATGAGTCACAATCGAGTTGACGGATCGGTATCGCGTAATAGCCTTTCTACCGAATAGTGTGTACCGGCATAAGCACCGGTTAAAATTC
Source organism: Paracentrotus lividus (assembly GCA_940671915.1). NCBI lineage: Eukaryota > Metazoa > Echinodermata > Echinoidea > Camarodonta > Echinidae > Paracentrotus > Paracentrotus lividus. The sequence continues at coordinate 32,424,352 of CALNVZ010002974.1, read as the reverse complement.
AAAACCATTATGATAATAATAATGGAATAATAGGTTGATTATACGGTCATTCTTTCTGTATTGAAGCATTTCAGAACTAATGACAACCAAACAAGTGGTTATGATCGCGTAAAGCCTCAGATATAGTATTTTTTTTTGCAGAAAACGGTAAGTTTTAATAATTTATTTGTATTAGGCCTGCTCATTTTACTTGTTTTATACTTCAGGGTTGGTCTGTAGGATTTACAATTTCAAGGGAGGATTATTGATGCAATTAATAGGGATAAAACATACACAAAATTATATTTTCATCAATTAACTTTAAAGCAAAATCGAACCAATAAAAATAAGGCTCATTATAGTGCCCTAATTTTTGTGAAAAGCGTAATTCGGAAAGGAAAGAAAAGAAAAAAGAAGTCAAACGAAAAAAAAAACAAAACAAAAAAACAAAAACACAAACACAAAACAACTACCACAAGACAATTGCCCCAAGAACAACTACCCCAGAAATAGGGAAGTTAGGGCTAGGTGTAGGGTTAGGGTTAGGTGTTAGGGGATATAATTTTTTGAGTTGTGTATAGTTGTCTGTGAGTAGGGGAGAGCGAGGTTATATGGAACATTTTTCACCAAAATGGCTGCAAAACAGAAACGGATTGTATTAAAAAAAAATAAACAATCAGCTTGAGCGTATATCTGTATATAATTTCTGGAAAGAATCCACCTTGAACAAGACCATGTCAAGTGTTCCAACTACCCCACATACGGGGTTAGTTGGAACATGGTATGGTAGTATCCCTAACTAAAGGTTTATCTGTGAAAAAATTTAAAAGAAGCTAATTTCAACTGATTTTGGTAGATATGGGTATGGACAACTACCAAAAAAAAAGAAAGGAAGATTGGGGTTGGGGAAAATTTTTTATCGGAGGTCAAAGGTCATTGACCCCTCCCTGAAGAGCTATGAATCGTATCTCAGCAAAAGAAAATGGTAAATACATGAAATTGGTGTCAAAATGCTCAGAATCAAAAAAGGAAGAAAACTTAAAATAAAAGTCAACCATTTGGACCTAACCTTGACCTTGAAAAATGAGGTCAAAGGTCAAATGTCATTTTGTCACATAAAATGGTAGATGAATTGTATTTCACCACCAGAATACGGTATACAGATGATATTCGTCTCAAAATATGCCGAAT
>CALNVZ010002974.1:32391133-32420446 GCA_940671915.1 Paracentrotus lividus | reverse complement strand
ACCCATATCTACCAAAATCAGTTGAAATTAGCTTCTTTTAAATTTTTTCACAGATTGGCTCAATATATGGCTAATTTAGGGTTACTATGGGGTAAGTTGAAACATTGTGCATGGTCTCTTAGGAATTATACTTAAACTACCTACAACAATATTGCATGGTTTCAGCTAACTTGCTTTATTGGTTCCAGTTCAAATATTAAAGATTGGTGATCGAATTTTTTTAACTTCATGTTTTATTACACAAGATAGCAACCACTCACATACACATAGGCTGAAGTCCTGTGAAGTAGCATTCTGCAATTTATGTTGTTTCAACCAAAATAAAAATTGTTTAATGTGCACTAATATACATGTATATGAATATTTCTGAACACTTCACTGAATTATATCTATATGATTAAAAAAAAAAAAAAAAAATCAGCTGAAACCTGTTTACTTAGTACATGTTCCAACTAACCCATTCAAGATGCTCCAACTAACCCCAGAGGCCCATTTGACATTAGCTTACAACACAAAAGAAGGACAACAATGTGGCAAATATTTGACCTTGTTTTGTAGCTTGGTATAACTGTCTTTCATACTCAAAAACTGGACAAATTAATTAATGAACTTCTCTGAGATAATAAAACATTTGTAAAAAATGACAAAAATTACTCAGAAGATGAAAAAACAAACATTGTTTTCTAACTTCAAGAGGCTTGAAGCACGTGTGATGTCTAAAATGTGGTGTTTGGCAGTTGCTAATAGCAACAACTAGAGGGTGGATTTGCATAAATATATTTATAGCCTTTAAAGAAAATTACAATGTTTCAACTAACCCTATGTTCCAACTAACCACATTCTCCCCTACCATCTGTACTCATAATTAAGGAGGCAGATTGCATCGCAGATGTGAGAGGGGATATCGTGCCCCATTGCCCCCATGTATCTTTTTCTTCCTCATTTGGATTTACTGTATATATAAATTATGTTGTTTTTAAATCTAGGAGACAATGAGATGAAATTCTACTGCATTTCTAGTATATCAATTTAATAAGAATCCTTTGATAATCATGACAGCACTTCGTGGTTTGGGATGAATTATAAAAAATTGTGGCATATCAATTATATTCGATCGTAAGGTTCGCATTATCCTGGTATTTTATTTCATGTCACATTCCATACCATTCAAATCTAATTGATTTGATTAAAAAGAATTATGCATAATAATAATTGGAAAAAAGACGTGAATTGGTGTGCCCTTATATATGCTGTCACAAACACATTTCATTGCACACTTGTTGGGTTTTTAAGAGGGTTATAGTATTACCATAGTGATGATGATTAATCGGCGTCATCCATAATTCATATCCAGGGAGGCTATATAGTATCACAGAGGATTGACTATTACTCATTTTTATCATTCATGCCATTTAAACAGGACAAGTTTGCTGAAGTTAAAGGTCGTTTATAGCTTTAAATAAAAGTTCAAAATAACATTTAACACTAAAGGTTTATTATATATGCACAAGAAAGAAAATAAGTTTGCAGTGACCTTAAAGTGACGAGTTTCATATCTTACGTAGATTGCGGCTTATAATGACTCAGTGACAATATATATATATATATATATATATATATATATATATATATATATATATATATATATATATATATACCCCCTTTTCTGTGGTCTCCCAGAAAACTATAGAAAAATAGGGTAAGGTGCAGATTTTTGGCGTTAGTGGTTGTCCGGGGTAAACACGGAGAATTTTTTTAAACAAAATTCTTGTAGGTTTTGTAAAATAGGAACTGCATAATTCTGATTTAAATTCTTTCCATAAATTCACGCAGTCTACAATTTACATCAGAATTATGCAGTTCCTATTCTACAAAACCTAGAACTTTGTTAAAAATTATTTGTGTGTAATTATTGTCCAGGGGTATCGTCCTAGAACAGTCTACATAGGCTAGTATCACAGAGGGGTGACTATTGGTCATTTATAGAAACAGGAATGTCCTTTTATTTCTGCTGAAGTTAAAGGTCGTCTATAGCCTTACATGAAAGTTCTTAATCACATATTTAACACTAAAGGTTTCTATATAACCACAGAAAACAAAAGTTTGCAGTCCGAAGTGACGAATTTCATATCTTACGAAGATTGCGGCCTAATATAATAATGACTAGGCAACAAAAGAAATACATGTAACTCTGCTTGGTCGAATCTATTGAGACCTTAGAAATCTGTTCCGACTTATGAGAGGTGAGAAACGCCTGTCTGGTATAATCTGGACTGAAAAATCAACTTATAGAAGGTCGACTTATGCAGAGTTGACTGCACCTCCTTTTTTCTGTGATCTCCCAGAATAACCCATAGAGCAGAGGTATGGAATAACCCAATTGGATCATTTTAGGTCACATGTTAACTTATACAATATTTAAGGATGCATAGTGCTACTCATTTAGGGGATCATAGGGGAGGGGGTGCCGATGGCAATTCCTTGCAGTAACGGATCCAGGCGGGGTGCAGGGGGCGTGCGCCCCTCTATAATCTGAAAACCATTCATTGACTGACTGTAAATGCTAAAATCTGAAAATTTCGGCCGCTCACCCCTTTATCGGGCTTGACGCCCCCCCCCTGTTTTCAAATCCTTGATCCGCCACTGACTTGTGTAGTTTCTAGAGGTATGCATGTATAGGCATTAACAAATCATTGAAACTTGTTGAGGGACAGTAAGACACTTAACCAAATATATATTCTCTGTTCAGAAAATTACGGAATTTTTTAGTATAGCTCTGTTGCCCTAGCAACGATCGCCACTTTCGCTGATGCTTTGATCAACAACACACAACATTATCAATAAAATAAAACCACTGTCATCAAAATGATGACCTGTCGACACAGGTTGTGTCTATATCATGATCGAAAGTGTTGTCAACGTCCAAGATATCAAAATAATTGGACAGATCTTCGTTGCAAAGTGTAAACAATTTATACCTCACCATCATCAACATTGTAACTGTAAGTGGATTAGGTAGGCCTACTTCTACTGATCAATGATTTCATTTATCATTATTGCAATCATCCATCTACATAAAAAACAAGCATAACCACGCTAAATCACCTTCTGAACATTGACACACCACTGATAACCTCTCTTTAATCCTAGATGGGATCCCTACTTGTTTCCAACATTTCCTTTATTCCACCGATTACTTCAACAAAATGACAACGCTCATCACAGAGAACAGTGCCTACCTCGATATCCACTCTTAACTCGCTGATGATTGCGAGAACGGCTGATAAAAGCATAAGAATCCACACTGCAGCGTGTGTCAGCACGGCGGAGGAATAGAAATACCGGCGCATTGTGGCAGCCTACCTTGCTTCCATGCCCTCTTACATTAGCAATGAACGACGAAGCGACGACGGCTACGAACTTGCCCACAAATCCGCCAGCAGCTCCCTACTAGCGCATGCAGACGATGAACTAAAAATGCTTGCCACTTTGGCGCCCGTTATTTTGCGTTATATTCTGATCATCGAGTCAATTGCATCCGCTGGATAATGCAGCTTTTCGCTGATGTGTATGAACGTGGGATGAGCACGCTTTTCAGCACACACGTGGTTTGTGTGTACACGTCGTTCGCAATGTTTACAACCATCCCGTATAGCAGGGCCGCGGAGCGTTTTTGAAAGTGGAGGGGCTGAGCCGAAGTGGGGGGGGGGGGGCTGAACAGGCTAAAAATCACAAATGTATGGTCATTTTTCCGTTTTTGTACACGGTTGCTGAAAAAAGTGGGGGGGGGGGGGGGGCTGAAGCCCCCCAGCCCCCCGGCTCCGCGCCCCTGTATAGTAATGAATCTGGCCCACTTAGACTAGCCCATATCAAAATAAAAGGGAAGTAAGTAGAAAAAAAAACAAAAAAAAACACAGATTAATATATGCCAAGTGACATAACAAATTTAATAGTAAAGTCATATTATGTATATTTATCATATCATATTGCTTGTTTCTATTTTTCAGTGCTGTTTATAGTATTCAACAATTAAATTATTGTATTTGTGATACAACTTGCCACGAAGGCACAATGGACGAGTCCACAAATTCAATGATGAGTCAATTTAGCAGTAAACAGGTGATTCGGTTGTTGATATCAAGCAATGTATATGTAAAAATTTGGTTATAATCGTGTCAAATGCAATACAAATCCCTTTTATTTTGTTTCTGTAAATACGTTTTCAATTTTTCAATTTTCTTTCTCCGTGTAAAGGAATGTCAGTGAGCAAGCAAGCCGGTTCCAGATGTGATTACATCTCGGTTAAAATCAAGTGGAGAGCAGAAGGGATGCAAAATCCTCCAAAAAATATTAGAAAATCTGAAAAACCGCAATGTAATCGCCACCCTTAACTACGGTCGTACTCTACACCCAATCTCTCTCTCTCTCTCTCTCTCCCTCCCTCATTTTATAAGAGACTAGCGAGAGGATAATCTCGGGGTCCCAAAACATGTCTTCTTTATCTACCCCCCTCCAAAAAATAAAAAAAATAAAAAAATAAAATAAATAAATAAATGAAGAAAAAAAAAAATAAATAAAATAAAAAAATAAATGAAATAATAATTAAAAAAAAAAAATCAACCTTAAAGGAATAATACGCACAAGTTGTGCTCTTAGAGACCAAAAACAAACCAAACACTTGAAGGATATTGACTAAATAAATAATTATGTGCATAAAAATTTGTCAAGTTGATTGATTCATTAAAAAGTGATTTATTATAATCAAATGTTCACATTGTTATTTTACATAGATTATACAAGCATATTGTTAAATCGAGCTCTTGGCTCATTTTAAAGCAAGAAAAACAAACAACTGTTATACTTGTCACATACTTACAGTTGCACATAAAGTTTCTTTCTAAGATACAAGTCAGTGGCCTTTAATGATCAAGACATGTGAATATATAATTAATTACACCAATTTTGTTTGCATAACATAATTTTCTTCAATCTAAATAAGATCTACTTTTTTATGAAATGGTAAATCGATTTTTACAAGCATTCATAATTCTATAGTTCATTTAAAGGAACTAGAAGCGATTACTATATCAACCTCTTTGCAGAAATTTAGCAATCAAATATAAAATTCTTCATATTCATAGTTTTTGTTCCATGAAATGACATTCATTTATTAAAAAGGCTTAATTATAAGGGACCGTTATTAGTACCTTTGTGTCCAATACAGATGACCTCTATTTACAGCGAGTCTAGCTGTATATTTCTAAGCAGAAGTACATGTAGTGTATCCATCTTTTGGTTTCAATTCAGCATAGGGAAAACCAGCAATTTTATATTCATGTATCATCTGTTGATGTTAAGAAGCCTTTTTTTTTCTTTTGCTGGAAATCTACCAGTGGTGCGAGTTGCCAAAAATACCTGTTTACTAAAAAAGAAAAAAAAAAGAAAGATGGTCCTTGAGAATCCAAAAGCCTACCAAAGGCTTGTCAGACATAGCAACAAGTAATGTATGCAAAACTGAATGAAAGGTTAATAGAATACCTGATTTCTACAGGAAATGAAGATTTGTAATTGGTAATAGTTTAGTAAATTGAGATAATGAGCTAACTCATACCATAGCTGTCTTTGAAGGAACTCTATTGTGATGACTGATATATTATATTACAGCAGCATGATAACTTCACAACACAAAAACAAATTCAATTCAACAATTCATTTTGGCCCAATCTTTCTTCTTGTATCAGGAAAAAGTGAATCATTACTTTAAAGGCATGTAACATTTACGAGAAAAAAATACATGTATACAAATTCTAACTAAAGCAACCCTTGGATGGAGTAAAAAAGCAGTGTTAATATTAATGGAATGTTAGTTGATACATATAAACTAATGCAAAGCCATGATTTCTTTACAAAGAAATAAAATTACCTTTTCATAAGATGTGGGGAAAAAGGGAAAACAATGGGGAAGCAAAAGAAATATAGTTTACTTCATCAATATAATACTAAATTTTTACAACTTTTATTTACCACGATTATGCCCTTTGTTTAAAGGGGTAAAACAAAAGGAATGCCTAGCATAGTAACAATAAAGTTTTTAAAAATGATTATTGAGGACAATGGTAAGAAAAGACCTATTAGATATTTGGAGAATGAAGTCTGATAATCAAACTACATAGCCTTTCTATTTCTACCAGGTACCCATTTTAAACACCTTAGCTTAAAGGTAGTGTCAGCCTTTTGCAGGCAAAAATATTAAATTTCTAGTTTTTAGAGGATATAGTAGTATACCAATGACTATATCTTCCCACAACATGATTAAGCTCAAATGTGTATGTTTGTCATTATATTGCGATTACCAAAATTCATTCCTATTTTTTCGAACCTCGAAAAATATACCGTACGGTGCGAACCGCTGACCGTTAGCGCAGAGAATAATGCACGCTGATGCGCCGTGTGTATATTGCTGTGTACGGTCCGTGCTGCACGCGCTGTAATATCAACGATGTTGATGGAGAGCAGGTCAAGATTGGTAGTCAGATTTTCGTTTCGTATTACTGATCTAGGCAACCTATGACAGTAAGATTGAATAGACAGTATAGGTCGATCATATTCTACAGTTATGCCAAGTTGCATTAGTTTTCGCAATTTGTGAAAAAGGCTGATACTACCTTTAAGTGAAGCATGTATATACATGTAAAATGTCTTATTCAAGGAACATAAACGCCGGTGCTGGGGTTAAAACCCACACACTTTGCGTTTACAGATCACAAGTGGATAGACCACAAGAATACTTCATTTCCAGATGCACCAGCATTTTTGCAACTAGATTGATCAGAGGACAAAAACTTGTCAACAGTGCTTATGGCAACATAACCAATTTTATCTATATAGGCATGAAATTTAAAGTATTTGGCACAGTCCATGTTGCAGCTTTGGATGAAAGAAACATTAGAAACACACATTTCAAGGAATGAATATACAATTGCTACTCATGTTACCGTGGTAACCACATAATTTTTTTGAAGAACTCAATACAATCCACCCCCATTATAGTGAGCAGGGATACAAGATTTCTCCCTGTCCAAATTTTAAAAATGTGAACATACATGTAAGTGTGCATGCCTATTTGTTCAGCATAACAAGATTTTGTTTAAACCAGGTAATTGGCTTGGTCCTGAGCATCTCATAATAATGGCAGTGGACTGTATAGACAAATTTGGGCTGCGTTTCATGGAAATGAGCCCTCTGCCTGCCCGCCATAGCTGGGGCCTGGGGGGCTTCCAATGGGTGTGCATATATCTGCGCGTATGTACATTTTCTTTTGTTACGCATACTGGAAGCCCCCCAGTTAACTAATTTGCATAAAAAACAGCACCTAAACCGAGTTCGTCTATACCAGTTACTGCAAGTAACTTTCATTACATGTAGGTGGAGTAAGAGTTCATATGTACAAATGTATTTTGCTTCTACAAACCTGCAAGATTTATTGGGGCAGAACACACTCTTAATGCCAGACAGAATTTTCCATACACAAGTAATTGATTTATAATCCCATGTTTAGTCAAGGAAGAAAAAGGGTTATTTAGATTAAGAGTTTTAATCCAGCACTCAATAGGGAGTTCTATTATCACTTTTCTGCACTCCAGTGATGTTCAAGACAACAGACTGAAGGTAACAATGTGAGTAATCAGGTAGCATGAAGAAGTATTCAGGACCAGACAAAAGCTGGTCTCCACTAAATATAGAATGTTGGTAGAAGTGAAGTGGTCATATTCAAACGTGTGTGACACAACATTTGGACTGATAGAAGGGCGCATATCTTTGCACTTGTAGGTTATGAATGGATCATGACTACCATATTATGTATAATGTAGGAGTGGCATGTGTCATTACCATTTTGATTTGAATTTACAATTGGTCCTGGAAATTATGATTAAAAAACAGTGCGTGAGTGACACGACCAAAAAAAGACATGGGTTTCTGACCATCATTGGTTACGGTTGGATTTGTGCCCAAGTAGATCTCTAAGGGTACCATAAGTGCTGGTATATGTGTATGAATAGTGTACCTCTCTGACATTTATTGTGTTTAACAATCATTCCCTCTCTGTTGAAAATGGTCCACCTCTATGTATCGTGAGTGACACGACATCCAAAATGTGAGTGACACGACCAGTGCCTTAAATTCAACATTTTAAGTGAATAACTAAATCCAAATTACCTGTATTTATATGCCATGTTAGAGTAGTCTATGAAAATTACTTTAAGCAAAAAAAATTTGACAAAAGTGATTAGTATTAAGAATAAGAGGCATTTAAAGCACCATAGTCCCATACATGCAAATTCCTGTTTGCTCAATTATTCAGCGTAAGAAAACTGGATCACATAATGTTTGAACTTAAATAATTGTTTGTATTATAAAGAAGCCTTTGTGTTAATTTCAGATCCTAATTTGCATTTTCAAAGGCACAGCGCCACATTAAAATTTCCGATAAATGTCCCACTTAGTTTGAATATGACCATGTATATTCATCTATTTGATAGTGCAAAGATATACCAGTACTAAGGTGTGACTGAAATAAAAGAAAAACTTTGATAGTCTTTAGTTATGTAGCACACTGCTATATTGATCTGATGTCACTTGTTATTACAGTGAAGTTTACATGTAAGACAATCTAACTACATACACAGCTGCATTATTTCATTGTAAACCCATGTTCAGTAATGATATCATCTCTTAATGGCAGTAATGTTTCAAGATTTTATTTAACAATTCAAACACTTTCTGAGGCAATCACTGTAAGAGGCAAAACACATAACCGACAGTCTACTTGTACTTAACTATGCTGCACTGAAAACAACACAAACAATTACCCACACACTTTGGTATATCATTGCAGTTGTAAAAAAAAAACAGAGAAATAAACGACCAACAACATCGAAAAAGCACTTCCCTAATTTGTATTTGTTAGCAATTTTCAACTTGCATAATCACTGTCCACTGAGTGTATCATTGGTAATGTGGGATATTGAAATTCTACATTATCTCTTCTTCTTCCCCTTCTGTCTCTTTTAATTTTCCTGATGGATTTTTGGCACTCTTCTCCCACATGTAGTATAGGAGTAGGACAACTATTGATGGCGGTACAATGAATCGAATCAGCTTCATTATCGATTGGCTAGAGAGGTTTGGTTTCTGTAAATCTACAAGCTCTGTGTCAAAGATGAGTGTTGAATCAGCTAAGAGAGAAAATTGAGATTGAAAAAAAAATAATAATAATGTTTATTGATGGTTTTATAATATTTGATGGAGGGTAGTGGCTGACAAGGTTGAGTGTCTCCCATTTGTATGTTTTCAGTGGCGGATCCAGGTTTTCATGGAGGGGGGGGGGGGGGCGGGTCTAAAACTTCAATTTCAGATTTTTAAGTTACACTGGTCAAATTGCCTTTTGCCATAAAATATATTGTGTTATATTACATAACATTACTAGGAGGGGGTGGGGGGAGTAAGTCCTTTTACTTTTTTTTTTTTTTTTTTTTTTTTCAAGGCGCTAGGGGAGGAGGAGGGGGCAAAGGCCCCAAATTGTTTATTTTATGCAATTTTGTTTGAAATATGATTAGGGGGGTATGGATAAATTGGAATACCTGTACCTGTGCTCACCTTTCCCTCCCACCTCAAACTTTCTCTGAAATGCCATAATAAATGACAAAATACACAGAAAGCTAATCTTATAAACCGCAGGACTCAACCCTGTGCAAGTTAAGATCATTCATATAAGCAAAATCATTCTGAGGCACACTACCAACTGAGCCACATCCCCTATATAATAGTTATCAAAATATTTTTTTCAGCATTTAGGTGTTTTTCCCATTATATTTTTACAAATCAAACCCATTGACAACAGGACAAGGTGTTCGCTGTATTAAACCTAATATGTGAATGAGGGAATTTAGTTGTCTTTGTTTATTTCTTAAAATCAGATAAGTCTACTTACGTGGGATAGGTCCACTTCCTCTCTTCCCATAACCTAGGTGAGGTGGTATGATGAGTTTACGCTTCTCCCTGATGATAAACAAATTCATGAACAAACAATTACATGGTATTAAAGAACTATACCTAATCCTAACATGAAAGAACATGCATCAATTGACAAATGTTTCCAAAACATTGGTATCTTGTATAAAACTAAAGTCCATTGCAATCTCCTTTGATGCATGTTTAACTCATGATTAAATCGAAACATGTATTTTATAAAAACAGGCTAGAGTTTAACAAGAGAGGTGCAGCGTAAGTGTCATTTAGGTAACCCAGGGTGAAAGATAAACTTGAGTTATAGGAATGATCACAAAACGTATTCTACAAGGATGCAAAGTTCTTCAGACCAAGTAGTACTATGTGTCAAATGATTCTGGAAGAAAATTTTCCCCGACTTTCTACAAAGAATTGATGCATTCCCTGATTTTTCTTTACTTTTTGCTTCTGAAAATAGAAAGGTATATAATTTCCAAATATCCTGACTTTCTATAAATTCCCTGACAAAGGCTGTAGACCAAAAGGGGAAAAGACCCAAGCTGTTGTAGACCAAATGGTACTGCACTCATATGACAAACAAGAGCACATTGAACACTCACCCTACACACATGCCCTCAATTCCCATCTCCCAGCCTTGAATCACCATCTTGCCTCCAAGCTTGAAGTCAATCGGCTCTCTGTTGTCCTGTCTTGATGAGTCAAAGATGGCACCCGTCTCAAATGTACCCTATGAAAAGAATTTTGTTTTGTAAGTTGGAGACCATTGCCCTGTAACACAAACACAATTGATAAAAAGTTACAAATGATTTTTTGCTTGGTAGCCTCATTTTGAACGCAGGTAGTTTAATGGATTAGGTTTAGGGTTAAGGTTATGATTAATATCATCAACTTAAGAGCACCCTATCCATGATGAGGCTACCAAGAAAAAAAATCAATCCTAACTTTTTATCAATCGTAAGTCTTTGTGTTACAGGGCACTGAAATCATCTGTTCAGATGGAACTTGGAGGTATTAAATGTATAAAATGAACATTGTATGGTATCATAATGATGATGATAATAATAATTATGATACTTCTGATGACCATCACCATCTTGGTGGATAAGGAAATGGTGATAAGATGATGATGACTATGGTTATTGATAAAAATTATGGTATGATGGTGATGATGATCCTGATAACGCTAATGATGATGATGATGAAGATGATGTTAATGATGATGGTAAATATACTAATGATATAATGATTATGATTATGATGATAATGATGACTATAAATATAATATTGACTTATGATAGTTATATTGCAATCAATATGAAATCAATCGGCTCATGATTGTCCTTTTTTTTACAACTCGAAAGTGGCACCCATCTCAAGCTACCCAGGTGAAAGAAATATGTATTTGTCTATATATTGGACAGACAGACACACACACATAGCTAGATAAAACATAAAGCTAAAATTTGAATACTCACTGTGTAATGCACTTTAACAAGATCTCCAGTCTCAGCCACTGTTGTGCATTCTTCTGGTTTGAACTGCAAAGTGAGAAGGGATAGTTTTGAGTCAACTGACTTGCTTGGGCTTATAGTAGGAAGGGAGGGGTCGTGGGCTTCAAAACAAAAGCTCACTTAACATCCACAGCTTATATAAATCAATGCACAAAGCCACATCCCAACTCAGCTAAGAGGTGACATTTAAGGTCCCAACTCATTTTCATCAACAGAACACTTCAGCATAGCCCCGGGACGCTGCCACGAAGTGGAGACAAGGAGACAAACTTTATATTAGGCCTAACAACGTTAGATCTATACTTCGTGTACGGGCTGCCGCAGTAAACTTCAGCACGCACAAAAGTGAAGGTATGGGACTACACTACTACAATAAACTTACCTCCGAGATAATTTCCAGTTCCTTAGGCTTTTTCTTCTTGGTTGCGTATGATATCGACAGACATGCACACAAAATTGCAACCCGTACAAGTAAACCATCCCATTTTATTAAATTCATGGTTGCTGGATCACCGGATAAACACTGAATTTTGGGCACCACCGTTCTCTGTTTTGATTTTTTTTCATGCAGACGTGGACACGAACTTTGACCTTTAATTGCATGCGCTGTTGATCCAGGCCATGCCCAGCGCCAGGGACTTAATTCAGCGAGAGTAAGGAGGCAGGGAGGAGGCAGAGGGGGGGGGGTGTGGTTACTTTAAATTCTCTGGGTAGCTCTATGATTCTTTATGGAGAACCCTCCATTCTCTGTTTATTCCCATTTTATTAAAAGAAATAAAGCTAAAAGGGGGCCGGTGGCTGCGCGGCCGCTATTAGGCCGCATAAGTCTTACTCATAAGCATAAGACGAAAAAAAGAATTGTTCATCTCAATTCCACTAACTGAACTTGAAACCGTATAAGGTAAGCCGAATCAAGCCCATTATTAGTTTTATGACAGAATTCGAAATGGCTGTTAATTGTTTTGTGTGTTGGTTTTTATTCATACTCCTGCATGGACCTAGTATAGTTACTTAAATTCTCCGGATGGCTCAAAAGACGTCTAGCTCCAATTATCTTCATGATAACACCTCCCATTCTGTCTCTTATTCCCACCTTTTATAAAGAAATATAAGCTATGATAGATTTATGACAACAACAGAGACATAAAGAGAACAAGAGACAAGAAATAGGATATTCAAGAGCTACGTGAGAGAAGAATTATAAACAGTTATATATACATATCCAAATTTCGGCTTAGGAGAGAAGTAGGAGAAACAAACAGTTAGTAAGGACGCTAGGCCTCGTTAATTTTTATATATAGGGTTTCGTATTCACTTGAAGCACATCCCTATCTATGCAATATCACAATATTGACATTCTAACAACTATGAGAGATTCCATCCCATATATCATGCTTATCAAGTGACCCAAAGTACATTAGAAGCTTACAAACTAAATAATACGCAATTTCTTTACTATATCTTGCGTCTCACATACATCTTCCTCATGACTTTCATTTCACTAGTGCCCTCTGCGTGCGTCAATGCTACTCCTCTTCTCTAGTTTGATTGGGGCAGCCTCTCTCTCTCTCTCTCTGGATTATCTGTCTTCCCTACTCCATTTTTGTCCCCCACACTATCCCTTCTGTGCGTTATCTTTTATTTTGCTATTTTGCTTTAATTAACTCTTCACGTACCCTCCCAAACCTACGTTTACTGAGGTTATCTTTGAAAATTCCGACTATATTCTTCCATATATATTACAATCTTAATTTTATTTTTTGTATAATCTGCTACAAAAAAAAGATATATACTTATTTGGTTATGTAGTAAATTCTAGAGAAAAAAAATATAATATGCTTTTAATCTCTTTGCCGATTGTAGTGTTGAAAAGTCAAAATACTTGTTGCATACTATCAAAACTAAAAAACCACTGCTGTACTTTTCGTGTGCTACAAACATACAAAAACGACTGCTTATTTCACCGGGTGCGAGAACGGGATGCGGTACATGCTGCGCACAAGCAGTCACGAGGTGTCCGACTTTTCTAAAGGCGGAGTGTTCATTGTTCGGTACCGATCGTCTCTCTTGTTCGTATCGCCTTTACTTTATAATGGATAATTAAAAAAGAGATAAGATATGTTGATGCTGTCATTAACAATAATCTGCAGTAAGCCTCGTAAGTCGCCTATACTCCCTCCTTCTCTCTCTCTCTCTCTTTGTCTGACTTTTGGCGTGCCCAATTACTTCTTTCTTTTATAGATATTCAACCTCCGCGAAGTAGCAGCGTCACATTATATTCACTGTGGGTTATTTTCTGTGTGGGCTAATAGGAATCTTATTATAAGAAGATTATTTTATTTCTCTGTTTGTAATAATGCGTTATGACGTGAAAAGCGCGTACTAAATTTTTTTAACTCCATCCAGAAGCCTGAAGAATCAAATGCATATATTAATTCATTACAGCCTTAATAGTTTATGAATAGAAACCAACATCTATCTTATTGGACAGAGTGCGAGGCGCGAAGCGCTGATGCTAGAAAAATGTTAATTTATATAGATTGAGCAACCTAGAATATCAGAAAATAAGGCCTATCCCTAACTGTATTGCTATAGCCCTGTATGAATAGCAAATAATGAATATTATATAAAAGAGAAGTATCGAGTTATATCTGATCGAAAATATGAATATATAATAATCTGAGAATATACACAAAACAGTCAGAAACAAAATCGCTAAAACGAAACTACATGCAAACATTTGAATATAGTGCGATAACATGAGAAGTAATTTCTAAATGTTTGCATTGTAATATTCTTATTTGTTTCTTTCTCTCGAAAATAGTGTGACAGAAGAAGATATATAAGACTCATTAAAAAATGGCTGAAGCGCGACAGGAGAGCGACGTCTTAGCTAAAATCTGTGTCCAAAATACGCGAAACTTGACGAATATATTCATTTCAAGAGACGCGCGTTCTTTAATGAAAAGTTTATGATATTAACAGCGGTCAATTTCCGGTCGAGAAATAAGTTCTTTATTCTCTACGTTATCTCCCACAGAACAAATTCATTATCAAACAATTTGTTAGTAGCAAGACGCATACGTAACGCTGGAAAAATTACGTTCTTTTCCGAATTATATCAACCTGAAAAAACAGTACAATCTATTTTAAGCTCAAATTAATTCGTGCCTTCATATAGTTTACTATAATCAAAACGTTCATATTTATTTCTGGTATTTCTCTCGATGTAGAAGAACCACGGCATGAGTTCTTATCAAAAATCTGCTTATGCTAAACAATTCATAGATTTGAAATGTCTCAAAGCATATATCAGCAACCTTAAAAAGTGGCATCTAAGCTCCCGCGCTGTATCTCGTATGCTTATGACATACCGTCTCGGTAGATAGGCAGCAAGCTACTACCTCGCTCAGTACATCGTCATTTAATAACTCGCAAGAACAGCAGCGAAAGCCCTCTGAAGCCCCTATCAATATATAGTGTTTCAAAAGTTAGAGATTATACAACATAATGAAAAAGCAGAATGCAATATCTCTATGACAAACTTCGGCCTTTTTATCTATATGTGATTACAAAGAAGGAACATTGATTTGCCCACTCCCCATCATCCACCTCCTTACCACAATGCAGACTTCAGCGACTGAATGGGCTGTCAAGTTACAGATCTGTCAAAACTCAATTTATTATTTTAAAACCATTTTTATTTAGCACAACCTAAAATAATAGTCTAACTATCTTCTAACAAGGCGTCTGCCTTAAGTTAGGCTTTTAACGACGTCACCAAACCAATATACTAGTACTCCTAATGACAATATGAAAACGATATATGGTCATAGAATCCAGACAATGATCAATGACGACTCTCTCGATCGGATAGGACCGAGTCAGCTATATGGAGCTAATACCAATATGAATTCTCCATCAATGTAGAAATTTTTATGATAAAGTGGAAGAGTGCAATTCATAAAACATTATATTTCCCAATGCCAAGCAGAAGGACCTAGACGGATATCGCGGAGGCTCAAACCTATCAAACCCCTCAAACACCAGGGGCCCCTAAAATAAAATGGTGATTAATAAACATTACATTGGAATCCATGAGAGGGGTCTTAAGTCAGAGGCGGAATGGGAGCAGTCATGCACTATGTGTCTTCTGCCCACAGCTCACAACCATAACACCCCCCCGATAGTACGTCTTTCCTACCCGTGTTCCATTTAGTTTAATAAAAAATGATACCATTATTCACTTAATTTATAGAAAAAAATGATATGACGAGCGCGCAGGCGCGAGCTAAACTTTTGTCAATAGAAAACTCGAAATAGTAAACTTTTATCTAAAAAGTATTATGGGGAGCCCCAACAATGATTCTTTCATAAGATTATGTGAGGGCTTAATGATGGCTAGAGTCCCCTTCACAAATAAAAACAAAAGAATAATGACTTCAAATCATCTGAGCTCAAAATAATATTTTATTATAGCGGATTGCCGATATCTCGTCACGTGGCATCAAACATAACCCAGCTGGGGGTAGTCGCCGCCTCAATGAGCGAAAACAGATCTTCTTTAATGTTCACACGCGCCCACATATATTGTGCATTCGCTAATTCAGGGGCTGAGAGTGGGGGGGGCGGCTCAAGCCCGCTCAAAGACCGCCCCCTAGTCGTCAGTTCCGGACAGTCCCCGACAAATGTATAGAGACGAGAGAGCAAAGAAGACCGACAGAAAACATTCTACACAAAATACATCTACTAGCCATGACCCCTGATAACACCGATTACACATACAAAATCTAAAGACTAAGCCCCATGCGTTGCTAAGGTAGCACGCAAGCTAAACACAGAGGCTAATTTTCTTTAAACCAAACGGTTATATTCTTTTACACAACGGGAAAGTTGCAAAAAAAAGAACATAAACATAGATAGATAGTGATTACATTCAATAGTGTAGCTGTGATTGAGGGCAGAAAATGAAAACGCGTATATTATCACTGTCTCGGAAAAAATCAAAAAAAATATTCAGGAAGCTGAGCGCGAAATAGAACAATTACACTTTATCCGATCCGAATAAGGCACTTGATTATCTTCGTGATATTTACTCTTACCCTTAACATCCTTTGTATATCAATGTAATTCACATCAATTTCTTTTTGCTGTTTACTAGGAGCAAAGATGAAGCAGGTAGAAACCAGAGCCTAAATAATATATAAAAAAATAAAATAGTTTATTTCCGGCAAAATAATATCTATGCTTTTATATACTTTTAATTGAGTTCTATTTGATCTGGAATTCACGCTCGTAGACCTCTAGCCCATTCGATCTGCGACTTTCTCTATCTGTCATTTCCGAACCCCTACTTAAATAAATACTATATTCATACATTTGTTCTGTAAGCCCTACCATTACTGATTTTTTTGTTATTCCCACCACCTATCCACAGCCACCCATAATAAGAGATACATTAACAAAGTATTATACTTTAGCGACCATAGGTGGTCCTCTCTCAAGCCTATAAGTAAAACAAATACAGATAAAGCGCCCAGGTATCAGGACCAACACACAAATTAGACAGTATAGAGCCAAACTGTATAGTTATAAGTATTTGGATAATATTAATTGGTAAAAAAAAAAAAAAAAAACTTTAAACTCCAACTTCAACATCACTGCAAAAAAAAAGTTTTGCATGATTATGTGCTCTATTAAAGAAAGTTAAAGAATAATGGTTTTCTATAAAATACGGTACTTGCATTTTAAGAGGCACTTGCTTTTAGATTTAGATTACTACACTACCTCTATTTTTTAACATTTTTTAAAAAACCTCATCAACTGTTTTCAGTGGCGGGTCCAGCGATTTCAAGATAGGGGGGCGCCTCCGAAATTTTCCAACAATCATGCAATGAGTGGTTTTCAAAATATAAGGGGGTGTGCGTCCCCTGCGCCCCGCCTTGATCCGCCACTGCTTTTTGAGAATTTGCACCACTACACCTAGATCTCATAATCACACCCTTCATGTGACATTTTGTGGGCCAGACAGAATAGAATTTACAAGGTAACAATTCCTTGGCCATATTAATCAATGTGCAGTGAACCATACCCGGTATATCACGTAGTGTACACAAACGCCGCGTATACCATAGAAACGCATGCATGAAAGTGATTTCAATACGCCGCGCCCATTGCTGGAAACTCGGTAAGATTTGATTAGGAATTTCTATTAAATATTCTCTTTTACAGGACCGTATCTATTTTTGGGAAAATATTTGGAATGATGTTGTCATTTTGTAGTGATAAAAATCAACAACTCTGTCAGGTTAGCGTAAGAATTAAAAAGATAGTCGACGTCAAAATTGCAGCTGGGATGGGAAAACCCGGCTGGTTTCAACCAAGCTGTCTGCCTAGGCTAGCGGCCTGGTGGCGTCACACGCATATGCCCCTGCCGTGGTTCTTGATCTTCGTAGATCTCTAGGGCGTGCCCACATTATCAGGCACGCACATCTACTATTAATACGTATACCAAAACCAAAGTTACGTTCTTATTTTATGCTGTGCATTAAAATTGTTCAAAAATAAATTTGTGATAAATCAATCCATCATCAATAGACAAATTAAATCATGCTCAAAATGTAGAATCTATTCTATTGGCATTTGTTTTCTTTTTTGAGTCTTTTGCCTCAATGTTTGTTTCTCTGTCCAAATAGGTGGGGTGATGTTACAAGACTGCTTGTTCTCGGATAAGCTCTTGGGAGGTTTGATGTCTGTTGGTCACTGCAAATGTTATAGTTGAACATTTTTGACTGGGACACTGGATCCTGGATTGCAGAGCTTGAACCTCAAGGGAAAGGAGTGTGACTTGGCAAGATGTGGACCATAAAGCTGCTACGTTTTAACCAGGTACAAAAAATTGTCATAAAGAAAAGAATATTACCCTCGTCCTATCTATCTATGCTGCTAAGACCAGGGCTATAGTCAGGATTATCCTATTTAGTCTACCATTATCAAAGTTTACTAAAATACATGGCCCTGTTTTCATCATTAAAGGGGAATCCAACCCAAGGAGAGAATTAACCTTACAGGAAAGAGGAAAATGAGAGGAGTAATCTAAAAAAAGTTTCATCAAAATCGGTTATAAAATAAGAGAGTTATGGAAGATTGAAAAGTCTAGTTGTTCCAACTATGGGGATCCTCAAATTGGCATCATCGGCTTCAAAATGGCCGATCTTATGGACAACTCTTCATTCATTTTGTACACAAATTTTCAGATTTTCCTCATTTTCTTTCAAAATATGTCTTCTTTACTTCTGAGC
Organism: Paracentrotus lividus; assembly: GCA_940671915.1. Taxonomy (NCBI): domain Eukaryota; kingdom Metazoa; phylum Echinodermata; class Echinoidea; order Camarodonta; family Echinidae; genus Paracentrotus; species Paracentrotus lividus. The sequence goes on along the minus strand of CALNVZ010002974.1, from coordinate 32,401,605 downwards.
TCAAAATATGTCATGGGAAAATATATTTCACACAACATATGTTGAGCTCAGAAGGAGGTAAGATATATTTCGAAAGAAAATGGGGAAAATCTGAAAATTTGTGTACAAAATGAATGGAGAGTTGTCCATAAGATCGGCCATTTTGAAGCCGATGATGCCAATTTGAGGATCCCCAAAGACGGAATAACTAGACTTTTCAAACTTCCATAACTCTCTTATTTTATAACCGATTTTGATGAAACTTTTTGTAGATTGCTCCTCTCATTTTCCTCTTTCCTGTAAGGTTGGTTCTCTCCTTGGGTTGTATTCCCCTTTAAAAAAAAAAATCATAAAAAATGTTCTTGTAGTCTTATCTTTGCCTTTGGTACATGTAGCTTAGTAACATATTACAGTGTAGTAGGGGAAACCTGTAGTAGACCACATGTAGTTTCCTTTTTGTTTGTATAGTTTTAATTTCCTTTTCTTAATTTTGTTGTAAGTTTAGTTGTCTTTTTATTTTAGTTTAGGCTAAGCAGGCTTTGACACTACACTTATGTTCTTTTATTTTTTATTTTTTGCCTGAAGGTTCCCTCCGACTTCCATGAACCTTTCATCATATCTGGGTACCGTTCATGTCGTAGCAGCATTGCATCTTGCCTGGTCAGTGCCATCCAGGGCACCAATGAGACCATCAACTTCTGGACCCACTTCATCCCTTTCATCTGGTTTGCCTGGGCCACACTGCAGGAGGTTGCCGATGGAGCATTCCTCCAGGATCCCTTCTCGTGGCCTCTGATCTGCTTCCTCTTATCATCAACCATGTACCTCCTAGCCAGTGCCATGGCTCATCTCTTCAATTGCATCTCTTTGCCTGCTCGATATGTTGCCTTCTTTTTCGACTATGGCGCCATCAGCATCTACAGTTTTGGAAGCGGCATAGGTGAGCCTTACATCTATCATGAAATAAGAGCAGAGGGAGGGTCATTGTGCCCCTCCCTGTAACTGTGGTTGTCCTAGGGATTCTCCTAAAATTCTATCAATTATGCCTTTATGACTGCCCATTGATGATTTTCTTTTTTTAGTATGTTTTATTGAATCAAAGAAATCACAATATCTACACATTCATTTTAAAAAGATTAGAGCAGTTAAGACCAAAATCAAATACAAATCTCCTCTGTTAATGTGTATCGCCTTATATATAAGATAAGTTTGCCATTATCATATAATGGAGAAGATTTGAATGTTATCAGTCATAATTTTGTTCTGATTTCACATTCCTCCCTATTTACCTCCACTCTCTAGCCTACTACGCATACGTCTTTCCTCCGGAGCTTCTTCACACAACCCTCTACCAAGTCTACCTCGTGGTGGCAATGTTTGCAGCGATGGCCTGCACATTCCTTGCCTGCTACAGTCGCTTCTCATCTAATCACTATCTGTTTCACTCTGGGCGCTTACCAGCATTTATGGTCCCCTATTTCTGGTGCAGGTAATGGTTTTTACTCTCTAAATATGTCATTTTTATGAAATTAGTTAATTAGTTATGTTTTGATCAAAGAGATGGATATAGAATTGTGGAAATCAGGTAGTCGTTTGATACAACTCTTAAGTGGATCTAATTAAAATATTTGGCTGCTCGCCATGAATGTAGGACATTTGATCTTCCTTTGGAGTTTTAGGTCACTGAGCATACATGTAGGTGTTTTCAACATGTTGGAGACGAGCTCATTTGGTTTTAAAACACATTTTCCATAGAACCCAGCCCTTATGTAGTCGGCCTCAATATTCATTGAATTAAGATATCCATGTATCAGGCCTACATGTACATCCTCATTTTTGTTTTCAAATTGTATCAAGGTGTTTACAACACTTGTAAATCATATATTTTGTAGAGTATTGGAGTATTGATTTTTTTTCTTTATTTCAAATTTTATTTCCCCCTATCCAGCATCCCACTTTTTTACCGTGTAATTTTCTGCAATGAACCGGACTCCAACTCTGATGCCGTGTTCTTTCATCTACGCCAATTCCTCTCCCTCGCGATAACAATTTTCTTCTACGCAAGCCGCTTCCCCGAGGTCCTAGCACCAGGTACCTTCGATATCTTCGGACAGAGCCACCAGTTATTTCACATAGGGGGCGCTTTCACCACGTACTCGCAGTATTGCGCCCTCATGCTCGACAAAGCTGAGCGACGGCAGTTGCTTGTGGATGCTGTTGGCCTACCAGCGATGGCTAGTACTGTAGGAGCCTTTGTTGTGGTTCTAGCCGTGGACTTGCTAATCATCTGGGGGTTCTCTCATTACGTGTGTCAGCCTAAGTCACTGGATATGGTAAGACAAAGATTAGAAAAGGATGAGAGGGAGAAAAAGGGTCGTGACTGTAAGTGTGATTGACAGGGTATACTCGACTCATTGCATTTTGTTTTCAAGACTATTCTGAAATATGCCTCTTTTGCTGTGTTGTTTGGGGTTAAATGGCTGAAATGTGAGAGGCTTTGTATTTGATTGTATGACATGTTATATTCATTCTCTCAGGTTGAAACTCATTTGTATTGCATGTCATGTTTATTATAGAGAAATATAGGAATGTTTGTATAGAAATTACCATGTTGTCTTGTGGAAGGGAGGGAGGGAGGGAGGGGGGGGGGGGCTTGCATGTGGTTGGTCAGTTGTAGTTTGCAGATTGAGCCACTTCTTCATTTTTCGACCTATTCTGATGAAACTTGGCACACACATTGTTCTTTGGAAGAAGCACACTTTGTATGAGACTTTACAAGCAAAAATGTACATACATGTAGTATGTTAAAGTGTAGCGCTATGAATACGTACACATATTATTCAAATATGGCCCTCTGTGCGATTTCTTTTTGAACAATTGAATGTGTTCCTTTTTTCATTTAAAATCAACCACTCATTCTGTTTTGTCTTCCTGATGTAACATTACCTTGACTTAGAGGCCTTACTACAATATGTGTAAATTGAAGGGACCATCATATGCAAACAATGTCATGCAAGACCAATGAAAATTCTTGTGATAGCTTTATTATGAGTACATTTTTTACATGTATATTGTACGAAGCATCAAGCAAAAGAATGTTACTAACTTTTAAGATCAGTTGAGAAAAATGATTTCATCTTGAAGTTTGTAAGTCAAATTCTGCTTTTCAATGATAGCTTGTTGATATATGAATATTTTCAAGACAATATTAGTTTTTCGGTTCGTATGATCATGGAAACAAAATTTTTACCACTAAAAAAGACAGACTTAATTCTTTAAAAGAGGATATTAGTTTAATTACTTAAATGTGTATGTAAGCACATGTACATAAATGTGTATTGTCCAGATTAAAATGTAAAAGTTAGATCATTTTTATGTGAAATGCAATACTACATTTACATGTATATCACATTTACTCACTAAAGTGTTGATTGATTTTTATGGAAAAACTAATATCTGCCTTTCAAATATTTCATTATCTTTCATTCAGCTTGCTGCACAAACTATGCATTTGATATTTTCATATTTTCATACATTATGATGATATCCTATATCTTATTTTCAAAAATTATCTAATGATATTGTGATACTTTGATATTACATTGGAAGTGGCTTTATTTTGATAGCTTTGATGTTAAACATGCAGTTGTGTGGAGCTTTGATATTTTTCAGAGATGATGAGTTGATTCTAGATTTCACAAAGTGATCGAGCACATTATGTCTATAACCAAGGTTGATCCAGATTCAAAATGTATTCTTTGTACATATTTTTTGCACAATCCTACAAAATTTATGTAAACATGGTAATATTTTAGCCGAGACTATGGATTTTTTGTTTGTACATTTACACTGTAAAAAATATTTGTATTTTTACAGCAAATCTGCTGTTAGCAGAGTCGCCATAAAAATGTAATTTAAAAAACAGTTTTGTTGTAAATTTCTCCTGCAAATAATTACATGAGAAATACAAAATATACATCAGGAGTAACACATTTGTTCCGTTTTAACCAAATATGTACGCTATAGAACTCTAATGATTTTTTTCCCTTCTCTTTCATAAATTCTTAGAGGAGAAATTTACAACAAAACTGTTTTTTGAATTGCATTTTAATTTTGTTATGGCGACTCTGCTGACAGCAGATTTGCTGTAAAAATAATTTTTTTTTTTTTAAAGTGTAGGTAAATGGGTACAATGTATGCATGAATGTACATAGTCATTTTGATAGTGTGCAGTAGTGTTTTTAGCACAAAAGATTTAGCGTATTACATAGAAGTTATTTTGACACTTATATATAGATGTATTGTTATTTATGGAAAGGAGAGTAGGGATGTTTCTTTGCTGAAAAAGAAAATTTAAGTAATATAAGAGAAATAACATTTTAGAGGGTGAGACAATTTACAAATCTAAGATTTTGTAAAAGATGAAGAAAAAATACAACAAAACCAAGCTGAAAAGTGCAGAGAAAATGCAATAATGAATGGAAAATCACTGGAAGAACAAGTAGATGATGTAGTTTAACTCAGATAAGTGATACAAGTCCCTTTAAGATAAAAAAAATTGCCCAAGACATGGTGAAGAGAGAGAGAGAAAGAGACAGAGAATGTATTCATATAATAGGGCAATTCAGTAAACAACATGCATGCATTGTGTTTTGCTGTGCTTGACTTTTACAGTTTTTGTTTTGTTGATTGTTTAAAATTTCTCCAAATGAACATCTTTATTTACGACTGATGTGATGGAGGTATAATCAATAGTTAACCCCCCCCCCCCCTTCCCAGAAAAAAAAGGAACAAAACCTCAGACTTCTGAAAATTATAAATTAACTTGTACAAGTTCTAGCCACCTCTCCACAAAGATATATTTGTAAAAAATAAGAAGTGAAAATAGGTTCTCACCATCTCATTAAACAGTCATATACGCAACACATAACAACTTGGCTCAATTATTAGGTCTGCACTTGGGCTTCAACAGAAATAGAATTTAAATGCATAATATATTTTTGTAATTATATACTGGAAGGTTAATGTTTTGTATATTTCTTATTTACATTTTTTTTCCATATGACACGTGTGTTTGTGTTTGTGTTTGTGTGTTTGTGTGTAAGTAAATCTTTGATTTTATTATTTATAAAGAAGAAAAGCCTATTTATTTGCAGTTTAGTCTTGAGATATGATTTGGGGTTATGGTATAAGTACAGTGAGAGACAAGCAACCAGGGGGGCATTTCATCAAAGGACTTGTCGGACAGTTTATCCGACAAACTGTTATAAGCTACTGAAATGCTTGCATCTGATTGGCTGAGAGCAAATTTGTCGGATAAAATGTCCGACAAGTCCTTTCATGAAATGCCCCCCAGGGGGGCATTTCATCAAAGGACTTGTCAGATGTTTTATCCGACAAACTGTTACAAGCTACTGAAATGCTTGCATCTGATTGGCTGAGAGCAAACTTGTCGGATAAAATATCTGACAAGTCCTTTGATGAAATGCCCCCCAGGAGTCAACATGCAATGACTTAGATCAATTATTAGAGACAAACACTTGTTTTCAAAGGCAGAGTTTCCTATATGGAGAATATCACTGAATGGCTGTAAGTTTGCTCTATTAAGGATGTTTTGTTTTTCATACTTAAGTATAATACTCAGAATATGAACTTGCCATTTTGATCTGGTTTTATTCATGGTAAGGATGTATTGTTTTGAAAGAAAACCTGTGTTGAAAGAATCAGATTTCAGTAGTTTGGTAATTTCTAAATATACATGTAGCAATGTGCCTTGGTGACTCTCAGAAGGTTTCAGGTACAATCACAATTCCTTTTAGATTAATTTGTGATAAAATGTAATTAATAGTTGATAATTAATATTACATTTATTTTATCTTGATCATGATATGTAATGGGAAATTGTGCAGCTGACGAGAGATTGCCTGTATTGTTATCAATAAATGAGTGTACAAGTTACAATCATGTTTATTTTTAGCTATGAGCTAATGAAGAGTGTACCTTATAATTGTGGTGGCAATTAGTGTGTACAAGGGGTAATATTATGTAGACATATAATGACAATTTTAATCATGTGACTTACAAATTAATTTGATGTCAAATCTATTTTCATAAAATTTTGTATTTTTATATTTGTAAATTGCTCAAATAAAACTACATGTAGTTAAAGATAATATTTTGTCAGTTCAATGGAAGCAAATAATTACTTATTTAAATAGAATTAAATAATAGTAACTGCGAATTGACTTTGTTGGAAGATACATTATGCAATGAGCAGAGAAAGATATGAAAATCAAGCCACGCGAGTTGTGCGTTTGGTACATAGATTCTTTATGCCGAGTATGAGATCATTTTCTTGAAATAAAGCTGTTTGTATTTTGCTTGTTCAAACAATGCAATAAATCTTGCTAAATGGTTAAATCATAACTGCAACTACCAAAGGGTTCTTAGGCAAGATAATTCTATAAAATGAAATACAGCTTTTAGAATATGTCTTGAACAGTCCAATCTTGTTATAATGAAATTGGGACTTGGACAACTACCATGTTATAAAACAAAGTCTTGTATCTTTGCCCATATTACAGGGTAAACTATGAATGAAATTTTTTTTTTTTGTATGTTTATATAATGTGTATAAGCATAATCATGTTTTAGGACACAAACTACCTACTTGTACATGGCTCATATTTACAAGAAATGTATCTAAGATGTTACCTAGGTTTGCATACAAGGATGATTATTGTAACAGGGTTTGTGGGTTAGTTTTTATTTTGCTATTGATTTGTCTGAAGTCTCACGGTTCTGAATTACAATTTTTTGGGGAAAAATATTGATTTATTTATTGTTACTACATTGTGCTTTCAACATCTACAGCCTTTTCACAGTCGACTAGAAATAGTCATACATATTTATATTTCTTTGATAACCTTCTTTCATTATTTATTCTTTATACCTTGTATCTCAATCAATAGAATTGATATTTATGTATGGAATGTAGTCTTTGTAGTATCAACAGTGCCTTGTATCGAACAGATTTCTTTTACTTGAAATGAGGAGAATTAAAGGAGAAATCCGTTTTGAATTTAAGCTGGTTTTAATAAAAGCTAACGGGCGAACCCAATACAAGCACATTGCTTCTCGGGAATTCCGCCTCCTTTCTTTGAATCGTGAAATAAATGTTCATATGAATTTGAAATGAAATGATTTGTGAAGACAATTAGACTAGTTCGCTTTTAATTCAAGACTTGAGACACGAAGAGAGGTCGCGGTGTTTTATTAGTCTCTGGGGAGTCGTGGAAAATTACATAAATTTTTAAAAATATTTTTTTTAAAAGTCAAACATGTTTGATTCCAGTCTCCCCCACCAAATCGAACATAGTCTGATTTATTAAAATAGGCCTACCTTTTTGTAGATCATGGTAAAGGGAGATTGGTTTCTGAAATTTACAATGAGAGCAATCTGCAAGTTAGGTCAACAAAATAAACTTTAAAAATTCAAAGCTCAGATCCTTTGACCGATTTTCGTCAACCCCAACTGATGCGTTTCTCTCATTACTTTCTTTAAATGAAATCAGCTTAACTTCAAGCTTAACTTCTTCTTTAATTCACACTTGCCATTAAAGTCACGCAACTAAGGAAACTATCGGTGGATGAATAATTTCAAAATCACCTTTGGAATACCGTTATATATAATGACAATTCTTTCCTTATCTATGAATTATATTGTGTAACCATGCACTTTCTGAGTTTTTTCCTTTAAATAATTTTGTGGCGATATATCTATGCCAATGTTCCTTTCAATCTTCACTTAAATGGTAAATCTATTTAAATTCATCATTTTATTTTGGTAAACCTTGACACTAAAAAAGGAAAAAGAAAGATAAAAAGAGGGCCGGGGTTATTAATGACTTATTGTTTTAAATCGTACCGTACAGACTCACAGGGAGATATAATTATAAACCTGACTTTACCTTATTTGCGGTTGCAGTCATTTATTTTGTGCATGTAATAAATAAAATAAATGTTACTGTCATGACATTCGCTTATTGTGACCTGACTTGTTTGTACTGTCATGTAGGGCGAAACAACTTATACATCTTCGTATGTGTTATTCGTACGATGTATATTTACAGAGACCTTTCTGTCGTTTTTGTTGTAGATTTCTACTCATAATTAGTATATTTGTGAAGAAAGTGTGGGGTAGTTGCCTTGGTTATGCCTTATTAGATATGGCCGAATATGGTAAACGGGTGAACAAATGAAAAACTTACAGCGAAATTCGGTCCTTGTCTTATGGTTGTGTCTTTTATTGCTTGTTTCTCACAAGTTTACGTCCATTAATCGCCTTGGCATCTGTGGCATCTACACGATGAAGCAAGCAAGGCAGGACGACGATGTGCAAACGCATGACAAAACTACAACAAAAAACAAAAAGGGTTATAGGGCATAGTCGGAGCTCTTTAAGAGATAGTTAGAGGGGGTGGGTAAGTAAAAGATAAAGGAAGAGAAAGGAAGAGGTGACAGCACAAACGAGGACAAGGTATATAAAAAAAAGTACCCGACGTATGATAAAGGAAATGGGTGGAACTTTTAAACAAATTATTGAAATTAAATCCATGATACTAGAAGGGTAGAGAGAGAGAGAGAGATAGAATGACTTCAGCTAGGTCGTTAAGTTGAAAAATAATTTAGATATTATCTCGACTACACCCATCATTATGATCATGACGACATCAATTATTAATATACTTGAATAAAAATTATAATTGAATATCATCATGACCCAGTCACACTAAAGCCAAGAGCACCAAGTAAGCCATAAAATGACTCTTGTTAAAGGCACGGCAAGCTTTTAATGCAAATTATGACTGCATCATATTGGAACGATATAACGTTCAATATTTTAGTGGTACACCTGGCGCTATGTTATCAAGATCTCTCACAAGATAAGCATGGTACAGGTGGCACGCCAAGTTCAAAGTTCTGTTTGTGTCTACGAATTAACTGACAAATGTCCTGACACAATCTCTTCTCGTCATCATATCTTTTGAGAATTTAGCAGGACACACACGCACTTTCAAGATCGTCAAGAATTCGTTGTTTCGGAAAAGCACATAAGGTAAATATTATATTGAATACAATAATTAGCATAGTAGTTTAATAATTTTTTTTCGAGAAGGAAACAACAAATTTAGTTTAAAAAGATTTAAAATTGAATTCTTTTTAATTCCTAAACATAAATTGTCTTTTTCGAAGACCCGTACTCAAAAAAAGTCACTGCGAATTAATGTTCAGTGTCACCAAAAGCATATTGTGAAGTTTAAACTGGAACACAAATATCTATATTCTCTTTTTTTCTCCTTCAGGCCAATAATACCAATAATATCGACCATTAAAAATTTATGTAAAGGGTGATTCGAAGATGATATAAATTATGAAGAATGATAAATTTAGCAAATTATACATTATATAATGTCAGGATGCTTAATATGTACTTGTTCTCATTTCCGATTTTAGTACTTTTTCCTGCTTCTTATGCTATCATATTTGTTGGTAAATAATGAGGTCGAGTTAAAAAAAAAACAAAACAAAACAACTTGTGCCATCTGCAATAGGGTGAGTGCCCGACATAGTCATTCCATGACTGCAATTATCTTTGCGTTTGGAAATGATCCATATTTGGGGAAGGTTGATGAAATTGTGATTTGTGTCATTTTTGGCGCGCATCTTTCACGGATGACCACACCGCTCTGGTTGAACACCTACTTGTATGATGAGCACAAGTTTAGAAAACGATTTGCTTGACGAAATGTTGATTAAAAAAAAAAAAAATATTCGTATGTTTTATTAGCAATTCTAAAATATGGATTGCACTGAGAGTAAGAAGGACTCGAAGATTCGAGATGACCCGCCGCCACCCCCATATACCGACATAGTGTGGACGGACATGACCCTCGCTCTCGCCCAGATCCTGCTTGGTAACCTGATGTTAATCGGTGGAACTCTATCCATCAGCTACTACTGTGAACTCTGCTACGTGTCTGCTGGAATCTGGACTGGATTCGTGGTGAGTGTTTTCCCCTCAATATTTTTTTTCCTAAATAATTTTAACCTTTATTTTATTCTTTTAAAGGTTTTTGTCTGGCAGTGGTAGTGTTGGGCACCATCATCCCTATCACCAACACCGTCATCATCATTATTACCATCATCATCACCACAACCATCATCATTATCATCATCATCCTCATCATCATCATCATCATCATCATCATCATCATCATCAACTACAACATCAACAACATCTTCATCATCATTATCATCATCATCGTCATCATCATTTATCATTATCATCACCACAACCATCATCATCTTCATCATCAGCATCATCATCATCATCATCATCATCATCAACATCTTCATCATCATTATCATCAACATCGTCATCATCATTATCATCAACATCGTCATCATCATCATCATCATTATCATCACCA
>CALNVZ010002974.1:32355250-32386656 GCA_940671915.1 Paracentrotus lividus | reverse complement strand
GGGGGGGGGGCGCTTGGAGAGTACAACTTTGCACAATTTTGTTTCTGACATTTTAAGTAATAGGCCCTACCATTAAAAAAACAAACAAAAAAATGATTTTGTTGCGATTGTTATGTCCATCCCGTTTTAATGTACGGAAGCGAAGCTTGGACAATAACAACATAATATGAAGAAACGACTGGACAGCTGCGAAATGTGGTTCTTTAGACAAATGTTAAAAATCAAATGGGCAGATAGAGTTAGCAATGAAAATGTACTCAGAAGAGCGAATGTTAACCACAAACTACTCAGCAATATAAGAATTAGACAGTTGAAATTTCTAGGACATTTATTACGTAAAGAGGGTCTAGCGAATTTGTCATTGACAGGAAAGATCGAGGGGAAGAGAAGTAGAGGAAGAAAAAGAATACTGTGGATGGATAGTTTGAAGAAATGGCTTGAAGAGAAAGGAGTAGAACATAGTGGATCACAAGCCATAATGCATAAGGCTAGAGACAGAGAGTTGTGGAACAACATGATCGCCAAAGTCAATTGATACGGCACTAGAATGTAATAGCATAGTCTGGCCCGGATCACGGGGGGAGAGGGGGGGGGAGGGGGGGGGGGAGAAGGGGGGGGGAAGTGGAGGCGAGTTAAAACAGGAACCAGCGCCCCCGACCAAAAATTTTTGAAATAAATGCCTAAAATTGGGTATTTTGGCCCTCCCCCCCCCATGAAAAAAAATGAATGGATGACCGACCCTAGTGACAAATCACCATTCCCCTTCCCACCCTCTTGCTTATTGCTCAACGATGTGATGTGGAAAAAAAATTATATTACCTTTTTGCTTATCTTCTATTCCTTTCTCTTCAAGCCATTTTTGCTTATTAGTGTATGGAATGGGCGTGACTGAAAAAAAATAAATAAATAAATGGGTGTACCAAAATCTGAAATTCTAATTTTGGCAGGCAGGGGCCCCCTTATGATTTTATTTATTTTTATTTTTTATTATTATTATTATTATCTTTTTTTACATTATTTGCTTTTCTTCCAATATTAGACGAGGGGTTATGCCATCATGTTGTTTTGTACCCTACTCCTCTCCCTGGTCTTGCTCGGTATCGAGATTGCTGGTTCGGTGATTGATGGCGAACGATGTGACAATCCGCTCCGTAACTCAACTACCACCGTAGCACCGCCAACAACGACACCACATTATTGGACTAGTAGACCCACACCTAGTGATGACTGCGTGGTAATTATAGCTTTCCTACCTCTGTTTTTATGCGATAAAAAGTTTTATAAGACGACATTTGCTCCTACAACAATATCTCCGAGCTTTATATCGTCTAAGATGTAGGGTTAGGGTTGCAATATGGTTTTATGATAGAGTTTAGGGTAAAGTTCAGAATAGGATATAGTGTTAAGTCCAGTGTTTAAGTTGGTCGTAATATTATTAGTGTAAGGAATTTGCATCGGAGCAATTGCCGTCCGAGCAATTGTCATGGAACCGTTTTTTATGCGATGAGCATTAATATCAGTTTCATTCTCATCTCGATATTCCAATCGTGCTTATATTGTTCGACAGAAAGGGTAATATCAAAAAAGATAATTTTCATATGGCTTTTATTTTGTTAATGTTTTTGTTCCATCATAATCATCATCGTCATCATCATCATAATCATCATCATCATCATCATCATCAAGGGTCGAAGTTATGTTATGACAAGGGTCAAAAATTGATTTTGTTTAGTTTTTATTGATGGAAATTTAAATCTTCTAAATGTATCGTAAAATCTCATTTAAACATAAATTTCAATCAAAATCAAACCTTTATTTGCATTTGAAAACACTGTCATGAGGGCTAACACAAAATTGGAGTGAAAAAAATATTTAGGGTCTTATTCATTTCTTTTCATAAAGTAAACACAAAATAAAACATTTCGGTTTTATATCAATCACATCCCTTACTTCAAATATTTCCCCAGACAGTAGACCTAATTCTCTAACCATGAACCCAAATTTTACTTGAAGAACAATCTCAGATTCGTTTCCTCGGGATAGGAAGGAGAGTTCTTCGTATCAGGTCAACAAAAGTGCCCCAAAGGGTAAAGTAAAAAAAAACAAAAAAAAACAAAAAAACAAAATAAAAAAACAAAACAAATAAATAAAAAAAAAAAAAAAAAAAAAAAAAAAAAAAAAAAAAAAAAAAAAAAAAAAAAAAAAAAAAAAAAAAAAAAAAAAAAAAAAAAAAAAAAAAAAAAAAAAAAAAAAAAAAAGAGAGAAAAAAGTTTTTTGTTTAAAATTAAAGAAGGCTTCCACCATAATGACATTGATGAACATTTTGGCATGATCGACATTATCATATCTCCTATCATAATCATTGTAATGATAATTTGTAATGCGCCATATCTAGTTAAACGCCCGTCCCATGGGAGGCGATCGTTGTTGCGATAACTGGCGAATGGGCTGTCGCCACCAGGCGCAAAGGCAATCGCCTATTACAGTTCGTTAAATTGGCTCTTTCGCCTAAAGAGGCGTAGAAAATTCCGTTTGCCGCCGGATCTTCAATAGTCGGCGTCAGCAAAGTTGACACCTATGATCGTAGCCTTCCTTCTCTTGTCACGACTAATGTTATTGTAGATTGTCGCCATGAAGTTTATATTGAGCAGAAACCTGAAATCTCTGCGGTCTCGATTTTTTTTAAAAAAGGATCATGGCATTTTTCAGGATAGTACTAGTAGACGAATCGCCACCTGATAGTGAAATGAATACCACGGTCACAGTATTGTCACATGGAGCAAATTGGTATTTAATATACATCTATATGTATTTCTTATATTAATAAAGTCTTTCTTGTTTTTTTTCCATTCTCTTCACGTCAACCAGATCGAGTGCGTGTACATCCACGCTAGTCTGGATGTGTTCGGTTTCTTGGACTTGATCGCTGCGGCTGTCAGCATCTACTACGCTTACGAGTACATGAAGAGAATGGTGGCCAGCCCGCCCCCGTACAAGGCGATGGTGGTGGAGCCCATCCCTTACAAGCAGGCGATTTAGCCTAGCTGTCTTTAATCTTGGGTACCACGTCGTCCTTTAATTCTCATTTCAATTACCTATTCTTTTAATTGATTAATACCGATTTCGCCTCCATTATCCATGTTATCAAAAGAATTTTTTAATGACGATTTAGTATTAGATCATAATTCTGTTTTCTCTTTACCCTTTGATTGAGTTTATTTCAATTTCGTCATGTTTATTCGTTTTAATTTCAATAATTCAACAGCAAAAACAACTTAACAATCGTGAAATTAATGGTTCTCCCTTTTGATACCTGTCGAAACCTTTGGTGTCGCCTGGCAATAATTATCCGACCCCTCCCATCACAGCTGATAATCAATCGACGTCCCTGCATGTGCAACGGATTATTCGCCCAGTCTACTAGCAGATGGTCACATTCTCGGATTGTCTAATACCACAGTGGCTAAAGACATTTGGTGCAATTGCTGTTTGGTCTAATATCACTTGGTCTAATAGTCATCAGGGCCAATTTTGTTTATTTTGTTTGAAGTTCAGATGTTCTACTCCCCCTTCATATACTTAATTTTTCTATTTCGTCATAATATCAATTAGGCTGAATGGTTAATAGACGAACTGGTTGTAGACGAATAAGGATTAGACCATGTGGTATGGAAATAAACGAGCATGAGGCAAATTGGTTGGAGACCAAACCTCCACCCTGTAAAACCCCTATTGTAACAGCTTAACATAGTCAAAGTGGGATAAAATTAGTCACAAACAGCGTTGCCAGGTTCAAGAAGTGAGATTATCGTACCAGAGCCTCAAAATTATCGATTTTTAGCAAAAGTCACCGTACATGCCAGATTCCATAACAATTTGCAGAAAATCTACCCCTATTTGGGTGATGAGATAGACCTTCAAGTCCGGCAATTGCCAAAATAGCCCCAGAACGTACTTTAAATCGAAATACACGTTTTCACATTTGCGGATCAGGGACTCTTCCATAATTTTATGTGTGGGGGTCTGGGGGCGGAGCCCCCGGACTTTAAGTAATTTTGTGATTTATTGGCTAGTTTTCACTGATTTTGCTTTTATAGATTAGTGGTATCTTGTGAAATATATAAAATTATCGTACATTTGCCATTTTTTTGCAATTATTGATCGTACATCGTACAGAGGGTCAAATTATCGTACAAATACGATAATTATCGTACGACTGGCAACGCACAAACATGTTTAAAAGTTTTAATTCAAAAGCTACTGGCCTACCATGAGTGTCATGTATTTCCATCAGACCCACCCCAATAGAAGACAACAAATTTTTAGCAGGGGCCGCGGAGTGTTTTTGAAAGTGAAGGGCTGAGCCGAAAGTTGAGGGGGGGGGGCTGACCAGACTAAAGATCCCAATTAAATGGTAATTTTGCGTTCTTGTACACATTTTCTGAAAAAAAATTGGAGGAGGAGGAAAGGGGATTAAGCTTGTCAGTCCCCGGCTCCGCAGTCCATAGGAACGTTTGATTCTAACTTTCTAAGTGACTAAAAGTTAAGATTAAGTTTTTACATCTTCGTCCATTTTTAGGTCCTCTCATTTAATCTACCCCCTTTCTTATTCAAATGTTAATGGGTATTTCTGTTGTTTATTACAATTAAATTTAATTGATCAAACTAGAAGATAATTGGATGATAATGAAATTAAAGAAAGTCCAATTATCAAAGCATAAATGGACTCGTACGTGGTACAGCATCGATCATGCAAAGATAGTGTTTAATCTCTGGCTGAATATACACATGGGAAGAGAAGTGCGGCTAGTCCAGATCAATAGAGAGAAGAGAGCAGAAGAGAGAGAGAAGAGAGAGAGAGAAGAGAGAGAGAGAGAGAGAGAGAGAGAGAGAGAGAGCGAGAGAGAGAGATAGAGACTAATAATGAGAGATGATAATGAAGAAGAAATTCTGAAACACACTTTAGAAATAGGCATATGGAACGTCATAAATTCAAGTTTGAAAAACAGATTTTCATAATGATGAAAGATCTGAAAGTTATTTATTGATTCATTCCAGAATAATTTAACAAAGATCATGAAGCTTATATAACATGTACAAGAATACCTATTTGAAGGGATAAAGTAACTATCTTAGGTAATTTCCCAATTAATTATTTTCCGGTATGGAAGTTTAAAGATTTGTCCACTTTCCAGTGGATTCAAAACAATACAAAGGTTAACACTTGCAAAGTTGCAAACGTAATTTTCGGACACCCCCCCCACACCCCCCCCAAAAAAAAACAAACAACAAAACACAAACAACGTCATACTCCATACTCCATACTTAATACAATCATGAAAGCCCAAAAATATAAACTTCGTATATTTTCAAGATTAAAATCGTTACTGTATGTACGGTTTTATTTTCAAAGGTAGGTAAACAAAAATTAATGTTGGAGATATACATTAATTGCATACTCCTAATTGATTGATATCTTTTTAAGTACACAGTCATTATAGATTAGATATAACTATGCAATCACATAAACACGCACGCCTATACGCGTGTAAAGATTCTATTCATAATTCATAATAAAAACACAATAGTTATGCAATTAGGTAATTCATATCGGCATGAAATATTTTAATATACATGTAGGTCTAATTCTGTCTTTAGATATAAGATTAAAAAGACACCTTCCTGAATGCTTATACTTAAACATTTTCTGGGTCTTTATCGTAAGTTGCATATCAGAGGCTAGTAAATAACTATGTTGATAGTAAATGTAATTACAGAGATTGTAATATTGACCATACATGGTTGCCATATATTTTACAATATATATAGATCATAATTATCTTTATACCATTATCTACAAAAAAAACATAAATAATAAAAAAAATCATATTATTTATTAGTTATTTGCTCATGAAATGCAATGTTGACACAAGGTTTTTCATAAATTCATTCAAGACACTAAAAAAGAAAAATCTCTGTTCCAACAAATTATCATCACTGCACATAATTTATTACAATCATGAAGGTTAATAGGTAAATCGGAATACAACTGTAAAATGTCTAAATGAGTGTAATAAATTAACATAAAGTTTTCAAATGCCAATCTTCAACTTGAATATAAGCATTGAAGTTTGGATAAGGGTAAACCCAAAAATATTTCAGTAGAGACAATTATTTCATCTGAAAGAAAATTTCGCAAGGCGTTAGAGCGATAAAATGCATTGAAAATACAAGCAGATTTAAAATATAAAAAACAATAAATATACAGAGTGAAGTTTTTTGTTCAATGAATGAAAACATGACACGATGAAGGTTCAAATGGTATTACTAGTACTGGTCATGTTTGGATACGTGTTGGTATAAAAGAAAACGGTTGTATAACTAAAATGGAGTATCCCAAAGAGCGCCCCCTGTTTTTTCCCCGAGAAGCCTTCGTAAGGTAATTCGAACAGGTTTGTCAGGATAGCACGTTTTCAGAGAGCAGTAAGGGGTTTCTGGCAAGATACAATTTATCTCTCTCCCCCCCCCCCCAAAAAAAAAAAAAATATATATATATATATATAAAATAATAATAGTAATTGAGATACAGAAATCTATCGTTAAAAAGAATAAACAAATTAAAGTACTATAGCGATAAAAGTTTAAAAAAATATCTGGTTGCCATTAAAAACCAACAAACAACAACAACAACAAGTTGTAACCCGTATCGAACAAAGAGCAAAGCAAACGTCAGCAAACTTAATTAATATTACTTGAAAGCCTTCATAAATTTACAGATCCCACATAATACTATTACAAAATATTGTCATTATAGAACTCTTGTGTTAAAAAGAAGCCTTCGTTAAGTTAATTTCTTAATTTCGTCGGGACAAAGCGGATGGCAAAAGGGCGTAAAACTAGTATGCCTTTCATAACCGAGGTAATATCTAGGCATAGTTACAATTATAATTAGGCGACACACTAATTCTTCAAGTATGAAATTTCGAGGCGACTTTAGCTCCACCAGATATCAAACATTGGCTTCATGTACCAGTCATCCCGTTAAAAATACATACTGTATATAACACCAAAAAACGAATAATGGTTAGATAGAGACATTTTCATGTTAGAAAAAATACCATTTAACACTTGAGAGAAAAACATATGCCTATATCAATCAATCAATCGGTGTGAACGAGTCCCAGTTTTACAAACACTCGATAAAAAGATACTCTGCCATAAATATCATTAAACATAATTATTCAATATCAAACATGATACTAACTGTTAACAAATTTAACCAGAGGACCTAGCTAAATGATCTAGAGGACCTAGCTAAATGATCTAGAGGAAGATCCAAGGGGTTGCAAAAGGGGAGCGCCATTTATTTTGGGGTAAGTCATAATGTAGACGGTTCTTGGACAGCTCCCGGGGTGTTGAAATCCCTCGGGACTACTCCCACCTCTCGATTCTAGAACAACCAACCCTAGACAATTACCCCCGGACAACTACCCCCACCAAACATCTATTACCTAACCGTTCATTAACCCTAACCCTATTTCTGGGGATAGTTGTCCGGGGGTAATAGTCCAGGGGTAGTATTGTCCGGACAAGCCACTTGTCAGAGTACAGAGGACAAATTCCCTCGAGGCCAAGTCCCCTGAAGGGCAAGTCTCCCAGATGGCAACTCCTGCAGAGGACAGCTTTCCCAAAGGCAACTCCCCCATAAGACAACTCCATGGAGCTGCCTTACAGTAGGGTTGGGCGAATCTCAACTTTTTTTTTCAAACATTTTCTATAGTAAAACTCGACGTAGAAACTGAAAATGACAATTATTTTTGCATACGATGACGTCTTACGTCGCTAAAGTGCAAAAAACCAAAATGGCCTCCAAAATAGCGTATTATGCCCAATTATCATACTTTTTATACGTATAAACCACTTTTATTGCGTTTTTATATGTCTTTTGGGTGTCAGGGAACCCAACATGATTAATCCAACATGATTAATCCTACCTAAGTTGACTGTTAGTGTAGTTTGGTAGTTAGTTTCAGTCAATATCGAGCAAAAATCACCTCATATCAAAATCACTAATTAACACCTATAACCATACTAGGTACATTTGGTCATGATAAAATTGTCAGATTTGAGCTTTTAAACCATCAAAATCCATAAAGAAACAAAATAAAACCGGTTTATACCTATAAAGTGTGTGATGAATGGGCAAAATACACTATTTTGGTTTTTTGCACTTTAGCGACGTCAGACTTCATCGTACACAAAAATCATTGTCATTTTTGGATTCTACATCAAATTTGACTATAGAAATAACTTGTTTGACATAACTTTCCAGAAAAAAGTCATTATTTGCCCAACCCTACTTACAGGGGGTTGTACCCGGAGGAGCTCAAGGCCCTATAAAAGAGGGCCTTGGGGGAGCTGTCCTGATACTGATATCACGAGAATATAGATTACTATCTGGCTCTTAGTCCTCTTTGCTTGATATACTAGGTTCCTCTTTTATATGACTTATCCTCGCAAGTTGGCCCGGTTTGCTGAGCCAAATTGCAAGCCCCGCTATAAGAACACCATGTAAGCAAATATTTGCTAGCAACACCCCAAAGGTGCCAGCGAACGTCGGGGTTCCGCACAAAGTCAGAAGCTCCTCTCGCCTGTTCTGCATTTCGGCGGAGAGGGCGTGGTACTGGTAGTAGGTTAGCGTAGCTGTGCAGATGTGGAATAGTTGATGGCTCTGGGCAATGAAGTCGAAACGGCCTGGAGCAAGAGCCTCGGGGAGGTGCGAGGCGTAGGAGAGGCCAGCCAAGCCTCCAGCGATGATGTGGGTAATGTGATAGATATCCGCGGTCGACCATGTCGACGGTGACGATGATGACACAAATAAAGCTCGATAGACAAGAGGGAGGCTGGATAGGGGTAATCAATAAAAAAAATACATAAATAAAATAAAATAAAAAATCAAATCATTTAATGAATGGAGACATTGTACGGTTGACATTTTCTCAACTGAAGTAGGGTCCAACAGTTAAAAACTATTTTCTTGATATTTGGATCATGCATCTTTTGGTAGCTAGGCTTACTTATTTGGTATAGGCCTATCACAATTTGTGACAATGAATTATTTTTGAAATTGCAACCCCTCCCAATACATTAATACACTTGACTGTGAAAGAAATGATTTACTTTACAATTTTAGCTGCAGCGACGACAATTTTCCTCAACATTATCGAGAAAAGCTGTAAAAATACCTCGACAAACAAAAGACATTAAATTTTTTTTTTCACTTACTTGCACCATATGTAATATAATGGAAACGTTACTTTTCTGCCATGAATCCTCAGTAAGTGATGACTAGAGTATTTGGTTCCACACGAGGTCGCAGAGAAGAGGATTGAGAGTAGGAACACCATGGGTAGATAGATGGTGTGTAAGACCGTGTTGATAGCAGCGCGTGGAAACACGTACTCATTGTATGCTAAAAGTTCCAATTAAAAAAAAAAAAAATATTAGAAAATTTTTTCTTTTTCTGGAACCTTGTAACTTTTTTTTTGTTTTGAAATGACATTCTGCTTCTGCAACAACTATTATCAATTATTAATTTCTCTTACGACATAGGGTATAGTTTAAAGGTTTCTGTCAGAATCTTGAGATTATAAGGAATATGCCCAACTATTGTGTAAGGATAAAAGCGGCTATAATCACCAAATAATTGGGCTCATAAAATACTTTGTTAGAGCAAATGCTGAATCCGCTACTGTAGGATTGCTTTAAATTTGGCTGAACAAAACAGTGGCGGATCCGAGATTTTGAAATAGAGGGGGCGCCAGGCCCAATAAGGAGGTGAGTGAAGTCGCCGAATTTTTCCAATTTTAGCATGTAAGTACATGCAGTCCATGAGTGGTTTTCAAATAATAGAAGGGGTGCCCGTCCCCTGCGCCCCGCCTGGATCCGCCACTGCAGGAGTTCCATGGGAGCAATTACCGCCGAACCAAAAGTCATAATTATAAGCATTCTCACCTACGCACACACCCATGATGTAGATGCTGACTGTTGAGTAGTCAATGAAATAGCAGATATAGTGGATAATATCAGAGTAGCAGCTAAACATGTGTGCTACAGAACTACCCAACATGTAGCAACATCCAGAAAGAGCGAAGACCAGGAAAGGCCAGTTGAACGGGTCCAATCTGAAAGACGGGTCCAGAAGGTGCTGGAGAGTGACGAGGCTTAGGACCAAGAACGGCACAAAGTGGGTCCAGAAGTTGAGTGTTTCATTGGTTCCATGGAAGGCACTGAGTAGGCACGTGCCCAGGCTTGCTCGACAGGACCGGTAGCGGGTGAGGATGAAAGGTTCACGGTAGGCCGATGGAACCTAAATTTTTATTTAAAAAAAATGATGACAATATCTTCCTTTTCTTTAAAAAATAGAATTTGATAGTCATGACGTATGCCTTATACTACATACCAAGAAAATCTCTAGAATGACACTGAGATGATTGAATTATTACTATTGTTTTCAATCAAGAACCTGCTACCAGCGTGATCCCAGTTAATAGGGGGTTTCCGATTTTTGTTCATGTGCCACCTGAACGAGGTTGAGCGGTAAATAATTGAAACTTTTGACAAACAATAATAGTGGCTTCTTCACGCGTGACGTTCAAACCTCTCTTCGCTACTCGTTGTACTTGTTAGATGAGACGAGGCTTCTTCTTCTTAGGAATATTCCTCAACGTCCCGTCAGGAACCAAATGAGGAGGATGGGGAGTGCGCACTGTTGTTAAGTTGGTCCTTGTTGCTTGAGTTTTGTTTCATTTCAAGACTAGTACCCGTAGTTAGAAGAGATTTGAGCGTCACGCGTAAAGAAAGCACCATAATCATTAATTGTCAAAAGCTTCAATTCTCTACCTCTCAATCTCGCTCAGGTGGTACGTCGACACAAATCGAAACCTCCCCAGGCCCGTAACTAGGATTTTTATGGGAGGGTTCGAAATTTGCAAAAGTGGACCCAAAGGGTTACATCAAAATTTTTTCACGTCACGCCGGCGAGCAAAAAGGTACATCCAAATTTTTGACGTCACGCTGCCGGCGCGATAAGCGGGGGGGGGGGTGGGGGGGGGGGGGGGGTGAAAAAAAATTCTGCCTTCGGCCTCAAGAAGGTACCATAATAAGCTATAGGGTTGGTTAAGGTCGTTCCATCGGCCTTAAAAAAATTGATAAGCAAAAAAAAATTACATTTTATCATTTTTTTTGATTTTTTTTTTGTGAAAGCGACCTTTTGGTCGCCAGCGGGGGGGGGGGGCCTGTTTCGAACCCCCCGACCCCCCCTGGTTACGGCCTCTCCCTCCCTAATGTTTTACTTTACCGAGTGAGCCAGAAAAACTAGACACCTAGAAAAATGTCAATAAAAAGAAATCCAATTTATAAACCCCAAATTATTATACATTCTTTCCAAAAGAATAACTCTTCCCGCATCTCGTGGTACCAATTTTGTGTGTTATGTCTTTACGCTTGGATGAACACGGCGCATTGTTTGCAAACATGTAAATTTCGAATTGTGCAAAATGGGAATAAAATCAAAACAACAAAAAGCACTAAAAAAGTAACTCCATCCTGATTAAAATAGCATTACTATTTAACAAAAATGCCTTGCGTTAAATAACTTGGAAGGGGTGTTGTTACACATATTGACTACATTTTGTGTGAATATGAGATAGATCTGTAGAGTCATGAGTGAGCAGACGTAAAAGACAAAATAATCACTTTTCGAAAGTATTAAGAGGCCTTTTCAGGTCTGTCAGTGACAATTTACTCTTTGATGTTTATAACTTGATGAATCAATCTAATATTTACACAGAATCTAGTCGATAACTGTAAAAACACACTTGCCAAGCTAGGTGGCTCAAAGCATTTTCCTTAAAACGTTATCCTATTTTATTCAGGATGGAATTGTTTTCTCCGCTTTTGTTGTTTCAATCTTATCCCCACTCTTGCACAATTCGAAATTGACATGTTCGCAAACAATGCGTCGCATTCATTCATGCGTAAAAATATAACACACAAAATTGGTACCAAAAGATGCGGGAGGAGTTACTCTTTCAGAATGTGTATAATAATTTGAGGTTCATTAATTGGTATTCTTTTAATTGACATTTTTCTAGGTGTCTATTTTTTTCTGACTCACTCGGTATAGTGGTCTATTATGTAAGATATTTAATTACAACTTTAATGGTAAAAATCATTGAAAAATATGAAAATCATAATAAGCAGAATACTACTAATCACCTAATTGGCTAGATCTGTTTTGGTTGTTCAAAACTTTTGTCAAGAGGGTGGGGAGGGGTAAAAATATTTTTTGTTATATTGGACGCCCCTGGATTTTTTTCTTCAATGACCTACGCCATTGTAAACTATACCAGCAATTGATATCTCCCAAACGGAAGAGCAGACAAAGACCTTACGGGTCAGGGTCAAGCCCAATAGATTATTCTTATATATATCTCAGTAGCCCAATTCATACACTTTCCGAAAACAGTCATAATTATTGGATTTATCAATTCATTGCCTCCGTCTGTGTTAATCTTGTATGCAGATCTCCTATTATATAAATTCTTTCATTGATAGCTTTAAAAAAAAAAAAAAAAAAAAAAAATCAAGTTGAAAAGCGGCCTCTGTTATTTTGTCTTCCTTAAAAAAATAAAAAAAAAAAAAAAAAAAAAAAAAATCAAGTTGAAAAAGCGCCTCTGTTATTTTGTCTTCCTTAAAAAAAAAAAAAAAAAACAAAAACAAAAAAAAAAACCAAACAATTAAAAAAAGAGCAAAAGAAACTCTTACATTGAAATTGATGGAGAATTAGAAAACAGTGTGAAAATAGAATAATGAAATACACTAGAGTACAATGATATTAAGAGCATGAAACATACTATCGGCATACCTTAATTGGACCATCAAATATTTATATTAATTGGACCATAAAACAAATATTTAAAGTTGAATGTGAGAATAGAAAACAGTGTGAAAATAGAATAATGAAATACACTACGAAGTTACAATGATATTAAGAGCATGAAACATACTATCGGCATACCTTAATTGGGACCATCAAATATTTATATTAATTGGGACCATAAAACAAATATTAAAGTTGAATGTGAGAATAGAAAACAGTGTGAAAATAGAATAATGAAATAAAGTATAATGATATTATTAAGATCATGAAACATAGGCCTACTATCGACATACCTTAATTGGGACCATCTCATAGTCATGATAGTGGTATCTCACTTGCTGTGAGACGGATTTGAGACTAGGTTGGGACGGGTTTGAGACTGATTTGAGACCATTTTGAGACAAGTTGCGGAGATGTCTCGAGACGTCTAAGAGACATCTCCTGAGTCTCCGTGACGTCTCATGAGTCGCAGGATTATCGAACATGCTTTAATCTATGTTTTTTTTTCGTCGCGGAGACGTCTCCGTGAAGGGAGATATACCTTTACGTTAATACATAGTTGAAACTAAAAGTATACCTGATGTCGTCGGAAGGTTTTTATCGTTGGCAAACTCCAATGCCAAGGCGTTGATGACGTCTTGCCATTAATTTCCTTTTTCTGCTCCATTCTGAAATGACACAAACAAAGGTATCTACACTGTTCGTCATAAAGGTGGAATATTTTTTTTTTCTGGCTCAAGCGACATTAGGCCTATGTTACTCCGGCTTTACTTTCTTGAATGTGTTCGTCACCGCTTTCACTTTCCGGGTTCCTGGCTATATCCTGGATGTTCCCTCAACCATTCATGGGGATTTTTCTTCCCAAAAGTTTGTCACCCCCCGAAGATGGCAATTTTAGTCATTTTTTCTTATTTTTGGGGCCCCTTTTTGTTTACCTGACCTACCAAGGCGCCCTCAGTCCTACCCCAAGGAAACACGTCTGAGGTGTAGAGTTGTTATTGTTCTTTAAGTTAAATCTAGTTTTATGGTTACAGTCTCGACTCTTTTGTCTAGGGGAGGGGTCAAAATTGATTTTGATTGGGGTTCAACATTGATTTTATTCATTTTTACACCATGGAAATTTCTATCTTCTCTAAATTGTATAGTAAAATCTCAACCAAACTTAAATCAAAACAAAATATTATCTATAATTACCATTTACAACCTTCTCATCAAGGCTAAACAAAAATTAAGGGGAAAATTATGATAAATAAGAGTTAAAAGTTGTCTTTTATTTCTTTTGTTTTCAGCATGAAGATGGAATAAAATATTCCGAATTTTCACCGGTCTCACTTTTTACTTCAACCCCTTTCCAAGACAAGAGATCTTAGCCTGTCCCTATAAAGCTAGATTTAACTTAAAGAACAATATATACAATAAACCTCAGACGCGTTTCCTGGGGGTAGGACTGAGGGGGGGGGGGCTTGATCGGCCGGGAAAACAAAAAGGGGCCCCAAAATGAGAAAAATGACAAAAATAGGCATCATGGGGGTTGACAAATCTTTTTTTGAAAAAAGTCCACGTAAAGTGTTGGGAGAATGTCCAAGATATAGCCAGTGTCCTGAAAAGTAAAATCAGGGACAAACATATTCAAGAAATTAAAGCCGGAGCAATATCATGTTGTTATATAGCGGCAAAAAATATTCCACCTTTATGACGGACAGTGTATGACAGCAGTAAAAAATTAGCGTGATATTTAAGCATATATTGTAATAGAAACGGTTAGTATGTTCAAGGGACGTATATCGAATACACGGTTACAAGTCATAGATCATGCAGACTGATGCTTAATGCTTGATTTTCAAATTTGATTGAAAATGTTGCAAAGAGAACTTAATGAACAACTTATAAAAGTTGTGACGCAGGGGCCGCGAAGCGTTTTTGAAAGTTGAAGGCTGAGTCGAAAGTGAGGGGGGGGGGGTGGGGCTAAACAGCCGGCTAAAAATTAGAAGTTTATGGTCATTTTTGCGTTGTTGTACACATTTATTGAAAAAAAAAGTGGGGGTGGGGGTTGCAGCCCCCAGCCCCCTCCCGGCTCCGCGGCCACTGTGACGTAACACCCGTTGTAACTATTATCCTTATACGACATTTCAGGATGTCCAACATTAATGACTACACAGTCATTTTAAAATGGATAATACAGATATACGAAGGAATAGGAGTATTAACATTGTAAGCACATATTTGAAGAATTCAAGAATTGAACTTCCCTCTTCGAAATCAAACAATCAAAATTGGGATGAGAATGTCTGTATTTGTGTGATTATCATTCTACATACAGGGCTTGTAGTTTCTTTACCGAATATCCTGTTTTTAATAACAATACTAAAATACATAATGAATCGAGGGCCCAAAATCTACCCCTAAATGCTATTTATAAATATGCGTCATTATGAGTAAGCTAGGAGCTTCATGCATAGCACGTTATCGGGAAGTATATGTGTATTAATTTTATGATTCTATATGAAATATGAAAAAACTATGGGCCATTATTATGTCCCCGGAATATATTTGTGACTAATGCATCATCATGAGCAGACCTAAACAGGGAAAATGCACGTTCGGGAGAATAATTATGCGTGTCTACAAAATAACTATCAGTCTATTCCAAATGATCTTTGCAAATGATGTGTCATTATACGACCTAAACAGGGACCTCGTATGAAAGTCTTATAAAGAGACAATAATTTTTAACAATGCATGACAATTAAAACATTGCAAACACATCGTCGGCGGTGTGGATCGAGGTGGGTGCCGATGAAGCTCAAATCTGTATCATATGCATTATACAAATCATACAGATCATTCAAAGCTAGTAGGCCCTATAGGTTTTCCCGGTCTAGTTTAAACTATCTCCGATCAATTTGACATTATTTTCTTCTAAGCACTTTCGTCCGAAATATGTGATCGCTATTAAAAATCTAACCGTTAATTCAATTGACCGATAGCTGCGCTCCATGAGGTATCGTTTAAATGAATATAAACGAATTGGATTGCAAAGAGTTTAAAATTGACCAGGAAATTGACCGGGAAACCTAAATTTAAAAGCCATTATACAAATTGAAACCTTGACTTCCCCTTTAACACCCTTCCTACCAGGAAATGACGCTAAAACCTCAACTTGAATTGGAAGCCAAGATCTCCTGTAATGAATGAAACGAAGAGGTCAATAAATCAAACTGAAATTTGGCTTTATGCCACACTAGTCTTCAAATTACTAATGTTATAACCAAAAAGTTAACACTGTCTTGTATAAGTTAGAAGTGCGCACTCCCTTAAGTAGGCCTATACAAACTACAATTCTGCCCTTTATTTCATTTCAAAAAACTGATTCGTCTCACGATTATCTACAAGTCTGTCGAAAGTGATTTTTTTTTCTTTGATTTTATAACATATTTAGGACAAATAAACGATATTAATAATAAGCTTGCAACTAAACACGGAACCTATAAGAGAAATTGCACTTTGATTACACTCTGACCACAAACGGGAAACTAGCCTGAAACTAACTATGCACAATGAAATGCATCTTGTTTATATAGATATCATATTTTGCCACTACAGTACAACGTCCATAACAAAAAACCACACAAAGCATACTTTTTTCAGGAGGCTAGGGAGGGGAGCAAGCGTGCGCCCATTTTTATTGGTTTTTGTTTTGTTTTGTTATGCTATTTATTGCAGAAAGTTTTCAATTGCCTCCCTATTTTTTGTAAAATCTGCGGCTGTGTCGCCCCTATTCCCAAATATTGGACCCACCGATGCAATGTTGAGTGCGATGCATTTATTGTACCATATACAGGTCGTATTTCTCGAACAGCTTTGATTTGTTTTCAGTTCGACATGAGCTTTAAAGTTCACCACCTCTCGCTGCTTTTGTCGTTATGATCAATATGAGGACAAAGAGAATGGAGAGAATATCCATGTCACCATAAACACCGAAGGCAAGATATTAATGTTCGTTCAATAGCTTGTCCAACTTCCAATGTGGGATTGCACCGGCAATTGAATAAGATATAAATCCATTATTATATCACAATAGTGTGTTTTACAGTGGTATAAGCATAACGATATTGATGTATACGCAAAATGACACCAACATTCTTTTATTGCTTGGAGGGAAAAATATTTCCCTCATGGTAATTGGGTTATTGCTTCTCCTTAGAAATGAGAGATAGTGGGGAGCTGGGGTTAGGGTTCAGTAATATGAGAAATCATGCAGTATATCGAATTTGATCGTCAAATAGGGCATAATCACTTCAAAGTGGCTGACTGCCCAACGAAGCAACATTAAAAAGAACCAATTTCATTATCCCACGCATATTATGATTACTAACCTCATCCAATGTGAGATACATTTTAGATGAACACTCGTTCCTCATTTCATGTTAATGTACCCATTCAAAACAAGCACTATGCTACCTACGCGAGCGAGACGCTAACGTCTCGGACAAGTGCCTGTTTCAAGGCGTTCTTAAACAGGCTTGCATGTATGCAAGGAAAAGCTCAATCTACATAGCTCCTACAGCGAACTGGGTGGATGCCTCTCTAACGACACATGTGCACTAAAGCTCATTATCGCAGCACCTTCACTCCACAGGGATTGTGCAAACACAACCCTCATTCTTCGTACGAATATATGAATGATCATATATAGTTTGATATTAACTTACCTATGTGCTATATGATATATCCATCCACTGTGTGCGGACGATCATTCGATTCAGATATTCGTAATATGCACTTGGCAGACGACACTTGTATATAATTTGTGTTCCGTATCAGAGCGCGAACATGCATGGGGCACTATACGCGCACTTAAAGCGCTGGGAGTCCAAACCACCTGTGTTATACTGCAGACGTGATAATAATATTCCGATGATTGGTGATGACTGTATTGTTGACCAAGGCTCGCAGTAACTCGACTAGAAAGCAATTTCATTTTCCATCACCATTTGGGCATCCTGCCGTGATATGTAACAATAGAAGAGTGGTTGCCCTTCACTACACAAACATATCACATAGGCCTAGAGCCAGCAACAATAATTTCATTGAAAGGGGGCGACGGATTTATGCTTTCAGGTTATGTGCTTTCGACACGACATACTATTTTATCGTGCTCAACCGTTGCATCACTTATAGATAGTCCTATCATTTGACCCGGGATCTATTGTTTACGTAATCAGTTTTTATCAAAAAAGAATATTGTGTGTGTGTGCGTGTGTTATTACCTTTTTTCATACTTATAATTGTGTTGCATCCGATGCCCTCAATCCATAGATAAAATGCAAGAAGTAGGTGTAGATGTAATTGTAGGGCAAATAACTTCGTGTGTAATTATAAGTATTGACAAACGTTAAATGGAAATAGAAAATGAAAGCGCGTTTTTATTTCATAGCAATCTATCTAAAAACAACAAAAAGTGCTGCAATCCATGCATTCACAACCATGAAGTTATAATAGAATAGAAACTGAAATACAACCACACTTTTTAATTCAGATTTCCGTATATGAATCATCATCCTTTTTTAATTTTCTTATTCCGTTTCTCCTTATTATGTATTCTCTCATGTTCTGCCTCATTTTCTCGCTCTCTCTCTCTCTCTCTCTCAAATATTACCCACAGATATTGTGCTCAAATTTTGCACAATGACAGGATACTAGTACTCTAAATAAAATAAATGTTCTCGAAGTGAACTGATCGGCCTGCTAAGAAAGAAGGTATGAGGGCGAATTGGCTTTGATGCAATAAATGTAATACAAAACAAGTATTTTTACCTTTATAACATGAAAACAAAAGTGTGTTTGGATTGAAAGAGGCCAAAAGTATATATATTTTTTTGCACGTAGGCCTACTTACAATTACATATTCACACATTTACAAGTAACATACAGAAAAGCATTATTCACACAATGTTTATATAGATGTTCACATTTATTAAATATACCATTGTTTGTCAAGACTGCACACTGTCTTCTACAAAATAGTTAGAAAATTTTTGATGGTCTGGTGATTTTAATAATCGCACCTCATTCCTCCCTGTCAAATAACTTATCACATCACTAATCATTTACAAAGTCTATGTGGTAACTGTGTCCTAACCAGAGCCCTTATTACAGAGTTTGGTAAACCTAGTTCTCAGAGATGCCACTGTTTCAAGGCCCATGGCAGCAGAGAGAGGAACTTGCCCTAATACACAATATTATACCCTAGTCACACCAGTGAGACCGACTCCAAACCGATACCAGACCGACCTAAAATTACATTACCACAAATGGCAGGCTCGTGATCGGTTTGGAGCTGGTCTTGCCAGGGTGACTACGGTATAAAGGCACATGAAAGCAACCCCAATCAATTGATTGAGTTCTACTAAACTACAGCATGGCTTGTTTTGTTTCTAAAATACTTGTGGGTAAGCACAATACAAGGGGCAATACGATATGTTGAAATCCAATTGTAACTGAGTTTATCAATCTATGTGAAGGGCTCTGGGTCCTAACTATGACAAAATATTTGTATTCTATGTTAATTCCCTTCCTGGCAGTTAATTGATACAGAATATGCCAGTCACATTGTTAAAGCAATTCCAGGCTGAATCAAAGCAGACTACAAACTTGCCATTCATAGTAATGTCGTCTCTTTGTTCAGTCTTGATAATGTGACTGGTATACAATAATATGATTATACTGACCCAGACATTACCTGAGAGGTTAACGAGTCAACCAATCAGAGAAGAGAAATTGTATTTGACAAATGCTGATTTGTAGACAGTGATCCTACTTCATTTGAATGTGCCAAATTTAAAGGAAAAAAAATTATTATTTGTTCAAACTCTCCTTTTTATTCATGGTAGATATAAATACATTTAAAGGACAGAAGGCAGCTTGTAAGTGGAACAAGAAACATTTTTCAATTACACTCAAGATTCAGGCCTAAAGAAATAAGATTTTAATTTTTCTAGAGTGGTCTTGAAAATAGAAGGCATCATTTTGGACATGCACTGCCCAACATGTACCATCAACATGCCCATACTCCGTAACATGAACACGTATTACACAGCATACAGTCCACTCCCATTATAACGAGTGCAGTATAACTTTCCTTGCAACAAGGCATTTGACCCAGTCAGAAATTAAAGATTGACAAAAATGCAATATTTGTTATAAACAGATTGTTATATAACATAATTTTGGCTGGGTTTCAAGCATCTTGCTGCAGTGGGGGTGGACTGAATACCATTTCTGCCGCTTTTCTATAATTACAATCAGCTGTCAATACTTATCAATTATATTCAATACATCTATATTTTTCTATAAAAATTGCCATAATATACAAATCATCAGTTTGAAAATCATACATGCATTACACATAATGATTAGCATGGAGATACAAAAGATAAATACATGATTGCAAGAATTCCCATCATTAAAAAAAATAATAAAAAAAAATCAATCTACAAAAAGGCTGGGGCATCGCTCTAAGTGGGAAAGAGGTTGATTCACCTTATCTAAAATTGATATCTGCCAGCAAGTTAGTTTGTAAAGGCTTTTTGACTTTTTGCTCTTTTATTTTAGGGGGAAAAGATTTGGAAATTCTGTTGGCAAATCTGGTCTGATACCCTTTGATTTCAATGGTCTGACGACATGTTTGACAGGCTTGTGACTATCCATCAGTCTGTACATATTGATTTGAGATAGGTGGTCAAATTAAATACATGTCCTATTCCTGGGGCTCTATTGAGTTCAAAATGTAATTCCTCAATACTCAGAAGGATCTAGACCATAATGTTGGACTAATCAACAGCAAACAATTAGATCATTTGTTTACACATACAAATGCTAAAAGATGACATTTCATTGCATTAGTCATCAGAGTAGTTTGACATTCCACAGCAAGCCAAACTCATTTGAAGAATTCAAATTTGCCAACAGAAATATTTTTCTTATATCCCTTGAATGTTTCTCACTGCAACCTGTGTTCAGGGTGTATATGTATTAACATTAGTGAGCTATGATTATCAGTCTGAAATGCCAACCTTTCCTCCATGTTCTGTTTATGAAATATACTCTTTTCTAATACTACTGGCCAATCCTGTTCCAACTGGCATGGAAACAACACAATTTTGATAAACAGAGCAATATCCCAGTGCCCAATTTCAAACATAGTACAAACTTACATGTACATGTGACTAGTACAACATTGTAATTGGATTGGGCCCAAGCACCTTGGTATAATGGGAATGGACTGTATAAGTGGTCTATCAGTAATGCCAATATTTCTATACTGTTTTGTTGATAATATCACCATGCCAACATTGCAATGACTGCTTGGTGTATGCGACTTACTCTACATTTTTTTTAAAAGCAAACTCTGACAAACTTAATGGTGGCTTAAAATACAAAACTTACTGAAGCAATTACATAAATGTATATTACTTTTCATTTGTATTTTTCAAAACTCATGAAATATATTAGGATGCACATTCTACATTTTAAATGTCTTGGTATTTACAAATATCTAAAATTACAAAAGAAATCTTTCATATACACACACAATTTCATAATATACTTGTGTACTCTAGTCTGCATGACGTTGAATACAGAAGAGATGAAAATCTCTAAAATGTGTTCATGTAGTAGCACTTTCCATGAATTATACAAATATTGCAAAATGTAGCTTAGTTTCGATAAACATTGGGAGTTCATACAGTACACAAATACAACATTGATCTAAAGTGTAACTTTGAAAATGGGAATACAAGAAGTTAAGAATATGGATAGCTATATGTGACCTATTAATAGTTAGCAATTCAAAGGCTCACAACAACATATAAACTAAGTAACATGTAGGATGTCAGACGCATAGCATGGCTATTATGGCATGCCATGTAGCAAATTCAGAGAATTAAAAAAAAAAAAAAAAAAAAAAAAAAAAGAAAAAGAAGAAGTAGATAACCCAAAAGGTAATGATTCTGCAGCTGTTACAAAATAAATGACAATCAAGAATTATCCCATGTGTTTTATTTGATACAGAACATGATACAATGGCATGAAGGGAAAACTACATTGACGTTTTTTTTTTTGTGCGAAAAAAATACATGTAAGAATAGTACAGAATCAGTGTTTTACATTTATACTTTTCATGTGTTTGTAATGACATGATTGTGCAATGTTGTTGGTGTATCCAAACTTTTCTTTATCAATTATACACGACAATGCACATATGAATTTAAAACACAAAATTATAAATAATGTCTTTACCCAAAGGTGTTTGGATACTTTCAATTTATGGGGAGGTTTGTCATGACAATATACATTATAAAATGTCAATTGCCCTCTAATTTAAAGATTATAGAAATATATCATACCCTGATAAACAAAAAAGTAACTTAAACATTTCCTTCCCATAAAAGAAAGAATGACAAACGCAGTAGGGCTACATTTGTGAAAATGCGTGGTTAGCAAAATAATGAAGATTTTGCAGGATTTTCCCTGATGTACATGAAGTAATGTTCCATAAAGTTCTATTTCAATGCAAGCTCTTACACAATTACAACACCGAATACCTAAGAGAGAAAGGTGTTTAATCCTTTAACATAACAATAACTCCCTTCTGCAACTCAACAAGCAACATGTAATACTTGCTACAAAGAATATCAATCAAATGAAGCACATACATTGGTACAAAGATCCTTTTTCAAATAAATTATCATTTTTGTTGTAATAAAAGGAAGCACGCATATTGCCACATACCAAAAACAAAATTGTTTGAATATGAAATGTATCTACACATTATAGATATATAGCTGGATCAGATTTTCAAATGTACACAGAGCGTAGCAAAAAATGGGTGAAGATACAAAATTGTAGACTTGTAGAATATGCATGCTGTTAATAGTGGATTTATGTTTATAGACTGGGAACTAGGTTTTCTGTCTCTGAAAATTCTCTCTCAATCTCTTTCCTTCTCTCCCCTCCTCTGCCACCCCCCCCCCTCACTCTGCCTCCCCGCCCCCACCCATTCTGCCTTACTCTCATCACTACGGGACTATACATGTATGATATCACCAAAAATTCAATCAAATGTATTTGCCTTTAATTCTGTGTTCCTGTACTTGGTCTTTTAGCAGTTAAGTATTATTAAAGTAATGTTTGGGCTATTAACAGCATGCATATTCTACAAGTCTACAATTTTGTATCTTCACCCATTTTTGCTACGCTCTGTGTACATTTGAAAATCTGATCCAGCTATATATCTATAATGTAGATACATTCATATTCAAACAATTTTGTTTTTGGTATGTGGCAATATGCGTGCTTCCTTTATTACAACAAAATTAATATTTGAAAAAGGATCTTTGACAATGTATGTGCTTCATTTGATTGATATTCTTGTAGCAAGTATTACATGTTGCTTGTTGAGTTGCAGAAGGGAGTTATTGTTATGTTAAAGGATTAAACACCTTTCTCTCTTAGGTATTCGGTGTTGTAATTGTGTAAGAGCTTGCATTGAAATAGAACTTTATGGAACATTACTTCATGTACATCAGGGAAAATCCTGCAAAATCTTCATTATTTTGCTAACCACGCATTTTCACAAATGTAGCCCTACTGCGTTTGTCATTCTTTCTTTTATGGGAAGGAAATGTTTAAGTTACTTTTTGTTTATCAGGGTATGATATATTCTATAATCTTTAAATTAGAGGGCAATTGACATTTTATAATGTATATTGTCATTGACAAACCTCCCCATAAATTGAAAGTATCAAACACCTTTGGGTAAAGACATTATTATAATTTTGTGTTTAAATTCATATGTGCATTGTCGTGTATAATTGATAAAGAAAAGTTTGGATACACCAACAACATTGCACAATCATGTCTTACAAACACATGAAAAGTATAAATGTAAAACACTGATTCTGTACTATTCTTACATGTATTTTTTTCGCACAAAAAAAAAAAACGTCAATGTAGTTTTCCCTTCATGCCATTGTATCATGTTCTGTATCAAATAAAACACTGGGATAATTCTTGATTGTCATTTATTTTGTAACAGCTGCAGAATCATTACCTTTTGGGTTATCTTACTTTCTTTTTTCTTTTTTTTTTTTTTTTTTTTTTTTTTAATTCTCTGAATTTGCTACATTGCATGCCATAATAGCCATGCTATGCGTCTGACAATCCTAACAATGTTGACTTAGTTTTTATGTTGTTGTGAGGCCTTTGAATTGCTAACTATTAATAGGTCACATATAGCTATCCATATTCTTAACTTCTTGTATTCCCATTTTCAAAGTTACACTTTAGATCAATGTTGTATTTGTGTACTGTATGAACTCCAATGTTTATCGAAACTAAGCTACATTTGCAATATTTGATAATTCATGGAAAGTGCTACTACATGAACACATTTTAGAGATTTTCATCTCTTCTTATTCAACGTCATGCAGACTAGAGTACACAAGTATATTATGAAATTGTGTGTGTATATGAAAGATTTCTTTTGTAATTTTAGATATTTGTAAATACCAAGACATTTAAATGTTAGAATGTGCATCCTAATATATTTCATGAGTTTTGAAAAATACAAATGAAAAGTAATATACATTTATGTAATTGCTTCAGTAAGTTTTGTATTTTAAGCCACCATTAAGTTTGTCAGAGTTTGCTTTTAAAAAAAATGTAGAGTAAGTCGCATACACCAAGCAGTCATTGCAATGTTGGCATGTGATATTATCAACAAAACAGTATAGAAATATTGGCATTACTGATAGACCACTTATACAGTCCATTCCCATTATACCAAGGTGCTTGGGCCCAATCCAATTACAATGTTGTACTAGTCACATGTACATGTAAGTTTACTATGTTAATGGCACTTGTTGGTGGAATTGCTCTGTTATCAAATTGTGTTGTTTCCATGCCAGTTGGAACAGGATTGGCCAGTAGTATTAGAAAAGAGTATATTTCATAAACAGACATGAGGAAGGTTGGCATTTCAGACTGATAATCATAGCTCACTAATGTTAATACATATACACCCTGAACACAGGTTGCAGTGAGAAACATTCAAGGGATATAAGAAAAATATTTCTGTTGGCAAATTTGAATTTCTTCAAATGAGTTTGGCTTGCTGTGGAATGTCAAACTACTCTGATGACAATGCAATGAAATGTCATCTTTTAGCATTTGTATGTGTAAACAAATGATCTAATTGTTTGCTGTTGATTAGTCCAACATTATGGTCTAGATCCTTCTGAGTATTGAGGAATTACATTTGAACTCAATAGAGCCCCAGGAATAGGACATGTATTTAATTTGACCACCTATCTCAAATCAATATGTACAGACTGATGGATAGTCACAAGCCTGTCAAACATGTCGTCAGACCATTGAAATCAAAGGGTATCAGACCAGATTTGCCAACAGAATTTCCAAATCTTTTCCCCCTAAAATAAAAGAGCAAAAAGTCAAAAAGCCTTTACAAACTAACTTGCTGGCAGATATCAATTTTAGATAAGGTGAATCAACCTCTTTCCCACTTAGAGCGATGCCCAGCCTTTTTGTAGATTGATTTTTTTTATTATTTTTTTTAATGATGGGAATTCTTGCAATCATGTATTTATCTTTGTATCTCCATGCTAATCATTATGTGTAATGCATGTATGATTTTCAAACTGATGATTTGATATATTATGGCAATTTTTATAGAAAAATATAGATGTATTGAATATAATTGATAAGTATTGACAGCTGATTGTAATTATAGAAAAGCGGCAGAAATGGTATTCATCCACCCCCACTGCAGCAAGATGCTTGAAACCCAGCCAAAATTATGTTATATAACAATCTGTTTATAACAAATATTGCATTTTTGTCAATCTTTAATTTCTGACTGGGTCAAATGCCTTGTTGCAAGGAAAGTTATACTGCACTCGTTATAATGGGAGTGGACT
Source organism: Paracentrotus lividus (assembly GCA_940671915.1). Classification (NCBI taxonomy): domain Eukaryota; kingdom Metazoa; phylum Echinodermata; class Echinoidea; order Camarodonta; family Echinidae; genus Paracentrotus; species Paracentrotus lividus. The sequence continues at coordinate 32,360,715 of CALNVZ010002974.1, read as the reverse complement.
GTATGCTGTGTAATACGTGTTCATGTTACGGAGTATGGGCATGTTGATGGTACATGTTGGGCAGTGCATGTCCAAATGATGCCTTCTATTCAAGACCACTCTAGAAAAATTAAAATCTTATTTCTTTAGGCCTGAATCTTGAGTGTAATTGAAAAATGTTTCTTGTTCCACTTACAAGCTGCCTTCTGTCCTTTAAATGTATTTATATCTACCATGAATAAAAAGGAGAGTTTGAACAAATAATAATTTTTTTTCCTTTAAATTTGGCACATTCAAATGAAGTAGGATCACTGTCTACAAATCAGCATTGTCAAATACAATTTCTCTTCTCTGATTGGTTGACTCGTTAACCTCTCAGGTAATGTCTGGGTCAGTATAATCATATTATTGTATACCAGTCACATTATCAAGACTGAACAAAGAGACGACATTACTATGAATGGCAAGTTTGTAGTCTGCTTTGATTCAGCCTGGAATTGCTTTAACAATGTGACTGGCATATTCTGTATCAATTAACTGCCAGGAAGGGAATTAACATAGAATACAAATATTTTGTCATAGTTAGGACCCAGAGCCCTTCACATAGATGATAAACTCAGTTACAATTGGATTTCAACATATCGTATTGCCCCTTGTATTGTGCTTACCCACAAGTATTTTAGAAACAAACAAGCCATGCTGTAGTTTAGTAGAACTCAATCAATTGATTGGGGTTGCTTTCATGTGCCTTTATACCGTAGTCACCCTGGCAAGACCAGCTCCAAACGATCACGAGCCTGCCATTTGTGGTAATGTAATTTTAGGTCGGTCTGGTATCGGTTTGGAGTCGGTCTCACTGGTGTGACTAGGTATAATATTGTGTATTAGGGCAAGTTCCTCTCTCTGCTGCCATGGGCCTTGAAACAGTGGCATCTCTGAGAACTAGGTTTACCAAACTCTGTAATAAGGGCTCTGGTTAAGACACAGTTACCACATAGACTTTGTAAATGATTAGTGATGTGATAAGTTATTGACAGGGAGGAATGAGGTGCGATTATAAAATCACCAGACCATCAAAATTTTCTAACTATTTTGTAGAAGACAGTGTGCAGTCTTGACAAACAATGGTATATTTAATAAATGTGAACATCTATATAAACATTGTGTGAATAATGCTTTTCTGTATGTTACTTGTAAATGTGTGAATATGTAATTGTAAGTAGGCCTACGTGCAAAAAAAATATATATACTTTTGGCCTCTTTCAATCCAAACACACTTTTGTTTTCATGTTATAAAGGTAAAAATACTGTTTTGTATTACATTTATTGCATCAAAGCCAATTCGCCCTCATACCTTCTTTCTTAGCAGCCGATCAGTTCACTTCGAGAACATTTATTTTATTTAGAGTACTAGTATCCTGTCATTGTGCAAAATTTGAGCACAATATCTGTGGGTAATTTTGAGAGAGAGAGAGAGAGAGAGCGAGAAAATGAGGCAGAACATGAGAGAATACATAATAAAGAGAAACGGAATAAGAAATTAAAAAAGGATGATGATTCATATACGGAAATCTGAATTAAAAAGTGTGGTTGTATTTCAGTTTCTATTCTATTATAACTTCATGGTTGTGAATGCATGGATTGCAGCACTTTTTGTTGTTTTTAGATAGATTGCTATGAAATAAAAACGCGCTTTCATTTTCTATTTCCATTTAACGTTTGTCAATACTTATAATTACACACGAAGTTATTTGCCCTACAATTACATCTACACCTACTTCTTGCATTTTATCTATGGATTGAGGGCATCGGATGCAACACAATTATAAGTATGAAAAAGGTAATAACACACGCACACACACACAATATTCTTTTTTGATAAAACTGATTACGTAAACAATAGATCCCGGGTCAAATGATAGACTATCTATAAGTGATGCAACGGTTGAGCACGATAAAATAGTATGTCGTGTCGAAAGCACATAACCTAAAGCATAAATCCGTCGCCCCTTTCAATGAATTATTGTTGCTGGCTCTAGGCCTATGTGATATGTTTGTGTAGTGAAGGGCAACCACTCTTCTATTGTTACATATCACGGCAGGATGCCCAAATGGTGATGGAAAATGAAATTGCTTTCTAGTCGAGTTACTGCGAGCCTTGGTCAACAATACAGTCATCACCAATCATCGGAATATTATTACACGTCTGCAGTATAACACAGGTGGTTTGGACTCCCAGCGCTTTAAGTGCGCGTATAGTGCCCCATGCATGTTCGCGCTCTGATACGGAACACAAATTATATACAAGTGTCGTCTGCCAAGTGCATATTACGAATATCTGAATCGAATGATCGTCCGCACACATGGGATGGATATATCATATAGCACATAGGTAAGTTAATATCAAACTATATATGATCATTCATATATTCGTACGAAGAATGAGGGTTGTGTTTGCACAATCCCTGTGGAGTGAAGGTGCTGCGATAATGAGCTTTAGTGCACATGTGTCGTTAGAGAGGCATCCACCCAGTTCGCTGTAGGAGCTATGTAGATTGAGCTTTTCCTTGCATACATGCAAGCCTGTTTAAGAACGCCTTGAAACAGGCACTGTCGCAGGACGTTAGCGTCTCGCTCGCGTAGTAGCATAGTGCTTGGTTGAATGGGTACATTAACATGAAATGAGAACGAGTGTCATCAAAATGTATCTCACAATTGGATGAGGTTAGTAATCATAATAGCGTGGATAATGAAATTGGTTCTTTTTAATGTTTGCTTCGTGGGCAGTCAGCCACTTTGAAGTGATTATGCCCTATTTGACGATCAAATTCGATATTACTGCATGATTTCTCATATTACTGAACCCTAACCCAGCTCCCCACTATCCTCATTTTCTAAGGAGAAGCAATAACCCAATTACCATGAGGGAAATATTTTCCCTCCAAGCAATAAAAGAATGTTGGTGTCATTTGCGTATACATCAATATCGTTATGCTTATACCACTGTAAAACACACTATTGTTATATAATAATGGATTTATATCTTATTCAATTGCCGTGCAATCCCACATTGGAAGTTGGACAAGCTATTGAACGAACATTAATATCTTGCCTTCGGTGTTTAGGTGACATGGATATTCTCTCCATTCTCTTGTCCTCATATTGATCATAACGACAAAAGCAGCGAGAGGTGGTGAACTTTAAAGCTCATGTCGAACTGAAAACAAATCAAAGCTGTTCGAGAAATACGACCTGTATATTGTACAATAATGCATCGCACTCACATTGCATCGGTGGGTCCATATTTGGAATAGGGCGACACAGCCGCAGATTTTACAAAAAATAGGGAGGCAATTGAAACTTTCTGCAATAAATAGCATAACAAAACAAAACAAAAACCAATAAAAATGGGCGCACGCTTGCTCCCCTCCCTAGCCTCCTGAAAAAAGTATGCTTTGTGTGGTTTTTGTTATGGACGTTGTACTGTAGTGGCAAAATATGATATCTATATAAACAAGATGCATTTCATTGTGCATAGTTAGTTTCAGGCTAGTTTCCCGTTTGTGGTCAGAGTGTAATCAAGTGCAATTTCTCTTATAGGTTCCGTGTTTAGTTGCCAAGCTTATTATTAATATCGTTTATTTGTCCTAAATATGTTATAAAATCAAGAAAAAAAATCACTTTCGACAGACTTGTAGATAATCGTGAGACGAATCAGTTTTTTGAAATGAAATAAAGGGCAGAATTGTGTTTGTATAGGCCTACTTAAGGGAGTGCGCACTTCTAACTTATACAAGACAGTGTTAACTTTTTGGTTATAACATTAGTAATTTGAAGACTAGTGTGGCATAAAGCCAAATTTCAGTTTGATTTATTGACCTCTTCGTTTCATTCATTACAGGAGATCTTGGCTTCCAATTCAAGTTGAGGTTTTAGCGTCATTTCCTGGTAGGAAGGGTGTTAAAGGGGAAGTCAAGGTTTCAATTTGTATAATGGCTTTTAAATTTAGGTTTCCCGGTCAATTTCCTGGTCAATTTTAAACTCTTTGCAATCCAATTCGTTTATATTCATTTAAACGATACCTCATGGAGCGCAGCTATCGGTCAATTGAATTAACGGTTAGATTTTAATAGCGATCACATATTTCGGACGAAAGTGCTTAGAAAAAATAATGTCAAATTGATCGGAGATAGTTAAATAGACCGGGAAAACTATAGGGCCTACTAGCTTGAATGATCTGTATGATTTGTATAATGCATATGATACAGATTTGAGCTTCATCGGCACCCACCTCGATCCACACCGCCGACGATGTGTTTGCAATGTTTTAATTGTCATGCATTGTTAAAATTATTGTCTCTTTATAGACTTTCATACGAGGTCCCTGTTTAGGTCGTATAATGACACATCATTTGCAAAGATCATTTGGAATAGACTGATAGTTATTTTGTAGACACGCATAATTATTCTCCCGAACGTGCATTTTCCCTGTTTAGGTCTGCTCATGATGATGCATTAGTCACAATATATTCCGGGGACATAATAATGGCCCATAGTTTTTTCATATTTCATATAGAATCATAAATTAATACACATATACTTCCCGATAACGTGCTATGCATGAAGCTCCTAGCTTACTCATAATGACGCATATTTATAAATAGCATTAGGGGTAGATTTTGGGCCTCGATCATTATGTATTTAGTATGTTATTAAAACAGGATATTCGGTAAAGAAACTACAAGCCCTGTATGTAGAATGATAATCACACAAATACAGACATTCTCATCCCAATTTTGATTGTTTGATTTCGAGAGGGAAGTTCAATCTTGAATCTTCAAATATGTGCTTACAATGTTAATACTCCTATTCCTTCGTATATCTGTATTATCCATTTTAAAATGACTGTTGTAGTCATTAATGTTGGACATCCTGAAATGTCGTATAAGGATAATAGTTACAACGGTGTTACGTCACAGTGGCCGCGGAGCGGGAGGGGGCTGGGGGCTGCAACCCCCACCCCCACTTTTTTTTCATAAATGTGTACAACAACGCAAAAATGACCATAAACTTCTAATTTTTAGCGGCTGTTTAGCCCCACCCCCCCCCCCTCACTTCGACTCAGCCTTCAACTTTCAAAAACGCTTCGCGGCCCTGCGTCACAACTTTTATAAGTTGTTCATTAAGTTCTCTTGCAACATTTTCAATCAAATTTGAAAATCAAGCATTAAGCATCAGTCTGCATGATCTATGACTTGTAACCGTGTATTCGATATACGTCCCTTGAACATACTAACCGTTTCTATTACAATATATGCTTAAATATCACGCTAATTTTTTACTGCTGTCATACACTGTCCCTCATAAAGGTGTGAATATTTTTGCCGCTATATACAACATGATATTGCTCCGGCTTTAATTTCTTGAATATGTTTGTCCTGATTTTACTTTTCAGGACACTGGCTATATCGGACATATCTCTCTCT
>CALNVZ010002974.1:32323107-32355225 GCA_940671915.1 Paracentrotus lividus | reverse complement strand
TCCAAAGCTGCCTTCACATTTAAAGGCACTAGAACTTTCGCGAACACAGTCTTTGCTCTAGGCTTCATAGCTAACTGTGAAAGACCTAGTCCTCAAACTTATTCCACTGATGAATGGACCTAAAAATCACTGCCCAAACTAGCTACTGACCTTCAATGTGAATGAATATTATACAGTATTAAAATAAATAAATAGCTTAAATTATTTATATTGATTTATTTTATGGATTTACGTAATTCGGCGTAAATGACATGCCTGTCCTAAAATCACCTGAGTGGTTCTAACTAATCTTTATTGTGTATTATTCCTACCACGAGCATAAACATTTTTACACAGTGGCCTAAGACAAAGCTCTGAAAATAGAATATGGACCATTTTAAGCATTTCTAAGTGTAGCCATGATGACAGAAATGAATGTGCAGTGAATATCACGTCTCATGATTTCTGTTGTCAAAAGAGAAAAGTCCCTGCAATACCCTAGATTTGGTCAATAAAATATCAAAATAAAACCTTAAAGAGATGAGAAAAAGAAGTCTGCACAAAATATCAAGAAGACATAGCTGAGAACAGCTCTATAGATTCCATTATTTTTCTGAGGTAGTATTAGATCCCATACAAATATGTGATTGTTATTACATTTTTTTAAACTTTTTTTTTTTCTTTGGGAGTGAAGAAAAAGTTTACAGTTCCACTTCAATCAAATTATTATAAGTTCAAAGTTTACATTGGGAAAGCGTGAGCAACCTTCTACTATTTAATGATACATTTATAAAGTATCCTATATTGATGGTGGTAGTATTGTTATGTGATCAATGGGCAGTGGAACGATATCATACTCTAATTTTACTGGTCCCAAGTCCAACAAATCCCTACACTAGGAGAAGAATAGTTCCCTAATAGAGTAAAGTGAAGTGAAAAGTATGGTCTTTTAATGATTGTGTTCCCTAGAACAGTTCTTCTGTTGAAACCTGTATTAAAGCCAACCCTACTTAAAAATCAACTGCCTCTGATGACCACTATTTTTGTCTGAACAAGTCCCTCTTTGCCTTGAAAAGATTTTGGGACGGTATAGAATCTCCCAACCCTGAATTGACTACATTTTGTAATATACTTGGACCATAGCTGTTCCATGTCCTGTACCATTTTACCTCAAAATTAAAATATATCTGGATCATGCCTTTCCCAGTTCCTCTACTGATTTACCTACAGATCAAAATATATTTGGACCTGTCTTTTTGAGGTCTTGTACCGAATTACCTCCAGTTTAAAATATATTTTGGATAGTATGGAATACTCCCTGAATCTGTTGGCCTATACTTAGATGTATTCCAATCATGACAGTAGTCCCCCCTTCCAGTAGCAGAATACTTACAGATTATATTTGGACCAATGAAGTAGGTTCTTTCACAGTTCCTGTGTAAGTTCGCCAACATTTGAAAATATGTTTTGGACAGTATAAGATAATCCCTCTATGAGTTTGCCTAAATTTCAAAATATAGATGGAACATTAGCATAGTTCCTGTCCCAGTAGTTGCCCCTGTAGAGCCAGTCCTGTTCCCCTGTCAGACTGTTGACATCAGCCCGGAACCATAAAGGAGACCAGGTTTCCTTGTTCTTATTCCGCTGCTTTCGTCTCGCCCTCTGGTTCTCTTCTAGGCGATGTTTCTCTGTTGATGCTCCATCTGTGGTCATGAGAAAGGACGGTCTTGAGTATAATGATTATGAACAAATGGTGAAAAAGTGACAAGAAATATATAATATTTAAAAACGCTACATCACTTCATCATGATCCCTTGCATTTATCCCTAAGTTCATATCTATCCTTTCGGTTTATGCCAGGTTCTATAACTTCTGATCACTCGAGCATTGAAAGCTAAGGTGTTCTCTGGGACAAACATCCCCATTAGGGCTTTCCATAGCTCAAGCAGTAGAGCACTTGTTTTGTAATTAGGAGGTCTTGGGTTTGAATCCCGATGGAATCCCATTTTCTTGTCACTTCTTAATATAATAATTGTAATGCTTTCCCAAAGGATACCGAGGACTTGTACTTGCTTTGCTTGAGCTTTAATTGTAGGGTGTGCAACATTCAAGGAATTTCCTCTTCCTGATATCTACATGTATTTAATTTACATTTGTCAAAAGGGGAAATACAGATAAAAGACTTTGTAAAAGTTATCCAGAAAAGCAAAAAACCTCTTGAATAAAAGTATAGACCATTTGACAAATTGTTTATTTATTGATTTGTTAAACATACATAAGACATGGATATATGCTATGCTCAAATTCTGTTAAAAAACTCATCTGGAGCATTTTGTAAATAACAAATGTATCAACCAGAAATGATCACATGACATATAATACAACAAACATAATAACATTAAATTTTGGGAAAAAGCAATAATCTCAAATTGAGTTGGCAAAACAGATCCAAATGCTTACCTATATCTCCATTTTCCAATAACCTGATGTCAGGTCGTAACCTGCTATCAGTCTCAGGAAGCGTTTGCTTTGCCCCTTCGTTGAGTTCATTGAGTTTCATTGCAAATGAGGTAAAGGAATAGTACTGCAATAAACAATAAAAGACAATCAAAGTTAAAGTGACGCTAGTCATTCAAAGTTCCATTTGAAAAGCATCCTAGATCCTTAAGTTATTTTGGGAGTAGGCTTTGTGAGATCATATTTTTTTAAATGTCAATCAAAATTAAAAAGCATAGTTTAAGACAGACAAAGAATTGAGAAAAATTGAAATTAGTCCCTACAGTTAAAGCACATGCAAACATGGACTATGTATAATTTCATGAATCAGTCCTCATGAAAATTTCCACTGCAATAAAAGGCTTTTAACCTGTTGGAGACGAGCTGATTTGGCTATAACACACATTTCCCATAGACCTCAGCCCAAATATATTCGGGCTCAGTCCCCAATGGGTTAATAGTAATGAAAATATTAAAATCAAGATAATAAGCCCAAGCATATTTATTCACCTAGTCCAAAATTGCAAAAATGTTGGCTTATACAGAAATAAGGACATACTTGTGATGATTCTTCAGGTCTTGTAAGATTTTGCCATAATATCTGTGAGTCTGTATCTGGGCCATCCACGCCTGGATCACTACCAGCTCCTGGTGAACTGGGAGGACTCTGCTGTAAAGATCATAAAAACACATAATAAATCATTTACTGAAAACACTTTATGTACTCTTTACATCTAGAGCATGAATTGATATATTCATGGAAATACAGGACCAGTCAGGAACTAATGCCACACCTCTGAAATTGCCAATGATCTAAAATGGTGTTAGAATTATCGTTTTATCATGATTCCAGTATCTCTTTCCAACTCTTGTATTCTATGATTGTAATGGAATATTTCAGTTGAATGCAAATGGATCAATATAGGTGACTATGTAATAAGTATGTTTGGTCAAGAATGTGTACAATGACTTACCAGATACAGCCATTCCAGACCTGAAATTACTAAGACTGCAATTGATGTTGGGTTGCAAAGTGGTCTTTCAATTGAAACATGGCTGACATATACGGTTTGAGTACAATTTACGGATTCCTGTGGTACTATATATAGTTATAAAATGTATGTTTTCATGTTTGACCGCACAAGATCATTTTTGAGCATTTGCCAAAATGCACGAGCGCCAACTTGCTTCATAAGCAGATGGATCCAAATATTGTCCCTTGTCAAAAATTGTCCACTCTTCTGTTGACCTACCTTCTCTGAAGCACTCCCTCTACCTTTCCTCTTCTTCTCCTCCTTTTTGCTTTCAGGAACATCTTTCTGAACAGCACATATATACTCTGTCCACTTTCCATACAGATAGCATACTTTCTTTCCCCTGCAGAAATAAATGTATGGAGAGAATAATAATAAATCACACAAGAACTTTTATTTCTCGACGAATAAGAAAAGATAAAAGTGAAACAAGAGTTCAAGTGAATTCTTAAAGATTTTTTTTCAAACTCTAAAATTAATATCAGTTTACTTGATGAAGAGGTGTTGCAGCTAATGAAGGCATTCCTTGCTTTTGACAAAGTTTTTATTTTGACATTATACCTCACCGCAGTCTTATTTGAGCTTCATGAAGTTTAATTGAAATATTAATTTCTAAAAAAATATTCACTGAAAATGATCTTCCTCTCACTGGTAATAAAAGTTTACTGTAGGAAAAGTGTGTCTGTGTCATAAAAGTAGTATCCTGTCGTGACAAGACTGGCAAACTTTAAAAAGTTCCTTTTAAAAAGTTGTGTTTATTCTCCCCAATAGCCTGGAACCTATAGAGGGTTTAAGAAGGGTTTGATGTACACCCCCTATGCAACTTCAGGCTTAAAGATAATCTTGAGTAGTAGTCATGATGAAATAAATCAAAACATTCTTGTTTATACCAGAATCTCGAGCACAGGAAATAAATACTACACACCAAAGGAATTTACAGACAATTGCGTATTTTTGCTGAGAAAAGAGCAAAATAAGCATATTTTCTTGATCTGGACGGGACGTCCAAGCACATGCATTTAACACGACAGTGTGGAAAGTCTATGGGTACACCATGTGTACGCGATTCGCACCGGATCTGTGTGTGTGTGTTGTGCCGTGACTTGCAGCGAGATAGCTGTATACTCTAAGTCTCAATTTGACGGACTGTTTCAATATTTTCTCAACATTTCTTCTGAAATCATTATCGAAACGTGAATATAATCTTGTGTAGGCATATGTATATGTTAATTGAACAATGTGAAGACATATCTTACAGATTTATCCCAAATACATTGGCTGAAAGAACTCAAGCTTTGCTTTAAGGAATTCAAATCACTTACTGTTTGTCGGAGATGTGGCCCTCGATCTTGTGGAGATCCCGTCCAAACCAGCCCGCCGGTTTGAAGTTGAGAACACTCTTTAGTCCCGTCTTGTGATTGATGATCTCTAGCGTGCCGTACTGCTCTATCCAGAGTCTTCCCACAATGAGATTATGAACACACATCAGGACATTATGAAAGGTGTATGATTCACCATGTCTATTATAAGAAACATAAAGAAAAACGTAGCTTGGTTACAATGTGAACGGATCTGTTTTGAGTTTAGTCTCTGTGATTGATACACTCTAGCGTGCTGTACTGCCCTATCCAGAGTCTCCCCACAATGAGATTATGAATAAACATCAAGACTCTGTTGCATGAAAATCACTTCCCTAGAACCCCGTATTTTGATTGGCTGCTAAGCAGTGTTATTTTCATTGATAACAGATTTACCATCTATGGTAAGTCGTGCAATGCAACGGGACCCAGGATGTTATGGGAGGTGCAAGACTCACCATTACAGAGACAAAAAACAAAAGGAAGAAAAAGAAAAAGAAAGAAAGAAAGAAAAAAAGGAAAAAAAAAAAATGATGACTCCTCGACCGCGCGCGGTCGAAATATATGCCTCCGCCATTGCCAGATCAGAAAAATATCGCACATTCATCTATTCATTTTGCTTTATAGAATGATATTTTTTACCTTGACCTTTGACCTTGTGACCCCAAACCTAATCAGACCATATTCCTCTGGTGATAGATACTACCCTTAAATTTGATGTTTATATCTTAATTGGTTCCAGAGATATCGCGATGACAAACTCAATACAGGGATTTTCACATCTTGACCTCGGTGACCCTTGACCTATATAATCCATAATCTAATCAGATCATCTTCCTATGGCGGTACATACTACACCTAAGTTTGAAGCTCATATCTCAAATGGTTCTTAAGCAGAGCTGCCAACCTTTAGAAGTAGAAATTAGTAATCTTGGAGCTCAAAATTCGTAATTTTGAGAGAAAAATCGTAATTTCTTACGCGGTAAGAATTTCCTCAAAAAATTGCCAAAAAATCGGCACGCATCACAGAATTGTCCTAAGCCTTGCCCTAGGGCCTAGGTACACAAAACTTAGTGATATTTTGCTTTGTTGCTAGCATCTCCGGCAGCTCAATATTTGGCTGATTTTATGCGTTTTTGGATAGGCTATCGTAATTCGTATGAACCACCATCATGTTCGGACGAAAAAAAAAAATCCTTATTTTCTTACGCGGTAAGAATTTCCTTTGAAAAAAACGGACGAACAAACCTTGCAATAATGAGCATGTCATGATGTTTTCACCTTTCAAAGATGGTATGATACACGGCCATTAAGTCTAGAGTCTATTTCTTCTTTCTTTTTTTTGAAGCTAAATTTGCCATGTTGAGCTCAATCAAATTCCCATGCGATAGATTTCTAGATCCAGGTATAATCCAAGTTTAATCCAGCTAAAAAAATCCAGGGTAGTTTGTTGTCGCACGCACACATCGTATTCAGGTGTGCGCGCAGCCGCCTGCATGCAGCCGACCAGCGCAGCACTACCACCGCCGAAAGCTAGGGCGAGTAGCCGAGCGGGGAGTCGATGGTTTCGCTTCTCCATCCAGCAATGCAAGCATGGGTGTGCGCGCGCATTCGACCCCCCCCCCCCCCCCGCTAGCGGTAGTGCGCCGCTTGTATGCAAAGATCATGCACTCAATGATCGTATTGCATACAATGCTATTGTAGTATAATTCAAGGCGCCAACTTGCATGCAAAGACCATGTAATCATATTGCATGATAAAAGACAAAAATTTTCAATTTTTCAATGCCTTTTCGTATTTTCTTATTCCCTTCTTATTTTCGGGACAAATACGAATTTTTCGGGACGGTTGGCAGCTCTGCTTAAGATATCGCGATAACAAACTCAATACATAGAATTTCACTATTTGACCTCCGTGACCTTGACCTTTGACCTACATACTCCAAAATCTAATCAGATCATCTTCCTATAGTGGTACATACTATCCCCAAGTTTGAAACTCATATCTCAAATGGTTTCTTGAGATATCGCGATAACAAACTCAATACATAGAATTTCACTATTTGACCTCCGTGACCTTGACCTTTGACCTACATACTCCAAAATCTTATCAGATCATCTTCCTATAGTGGTACATACTATCCCCAAGTTTGAAACTCATATCTCAAATGGTTCTTGAGATATCGCGATAACGAACTCAAAACATAGAATTTCACTATTTTTTACCTCCATGACCTTGACCTTTGACCTACATACTCCAAAAATCTATTTGGATCATCTTCCTATGGTGGTACATACTATCCCCAAGTTTGAAGTTGATATCTCAAGTGGTTCTTGAGATATCGCGATAACGAGCAAGCGGGACGTACGGACAACCCGAAAACATGGTGCCTCCGGCACCACCTTCGGTGGCGGAGGTATAAAAAAAGTAAGAAAACATTCCCCTGGTTACATTGTACACTGTAGTCATTTCCCACAAAAAGGATAGACGCTTTGTAAATGCAAAGTATGATCGCATTCAAGAAAATGAACACAGGTAAAAACTATTTTATATGTCTCGGACAGAATGAAAGTCTAGCCTATAAAATTTAATCGGTCTACATCCACTTGCAAGAAAGTGACTGCCAATTTTAGTGCTGAACTGTGGAATCGTTGCTAAGCAACTAAAGCAGCTTCAAATTCAATCAAGCTAACAATCCAACATTCTCTAGTTCATTTAATTGGACAAGATGGACTCTGATCAATGCATCAGCAATCTCAAACATAAACAACAGGGGCATACTATTAGGGAGCAGCATCCATGCAATGTAAAAAGATTCTGTTTTAACATCAAACAGTAAGGTGGCTTTTGAACTGGGTTCATAACTCTTTTTAACAGCTACTGCTATGTAATAAAGGGGAAGACCACCCCGTAGTGATAAGGAATTTTCATGAAAGCAGAATATAGATAAAATAGAAAAATTGAAAAATACAATTCAAAGTCCTAATTTAACAAGATGAATCCTTGACCTCGCGCGGTCGACATATATGCCTCCGCCACTGCCAGATCAGAAACATACAGCACACTCATCTATATACATTTTCCTTCAAACAAATTGACCTTTGACCTTGTGACCCCAACATTCTTAGATCATAGTCCCTCACAATGACATAAAATAAATAAGATTATCCAATGGCGGGCTCCCACTAGCAAACACCCAGTATATTTGGACTCTAAAATATTAACTCTAGACCCCCCACCCCCAAAAAAAGTATTTGTAGAAATTGAACTGGCCCTGTAGGCCTACACTTATTTGGACCCCCTATGAAATAATTTAGTGAGGAGCACCACCATGGTCCCTCGTTCAAGTGTCCTTAAAGGTCAAAGGTCAGTGTGTGAAGGTATGCGAGGTAGATTCAGATGATGTAAACATTTACTCTCCTCCCGGAGAGCAAACATTGATTTATGCTAGTGTCAAGTCAATCTCATAAAACTTGTAATTGTTGGTCTAAAGCTATGTGTGGAAATGAAATATATTTAGCCATTTGGCAAGAACAAATAAATGCTGGCAATATGCACTGCAAAGTAAATGTGGAAGACAATCAAACGTTGAGGATTGAATGAACACAATTCAGACGTTTATATTATCTGTAAACAAATTAACTGTTTAACAGCATATTAAAAGTGTGTAACAGATCATCATGTTCTTGTTTTCTTTCATTCAGTGCTTTCACTTTATAAAAACCTGTATCAACATTTGTTTTTTATCTAAAATGTGTGTACTGGTTATGTTTAAAATCAAGTAAAGGAAAATTAGAAACTAGATAGTGGTAATCTGAACAGAAAGTCCACATACTTACAATGTGATTTTTCCCTTCCCCAGTTTTTCCCCAATAAAATAGGTCAACCTTGACATAAAGACCACCTACAGGTATGATGACACTTATTATGAATGATCACTAAATACAGGTTGAACTGTGCCATACAAATTGCATCATGTTCTTTTTATTACAAAAGAAACTGAGTGAGTGCATTTTTTGGTTCTTTCACACCTTTTTAGTATTAAAAGATTTCATATTCCTTCAATCATGCTCGCCATAGCTGTCAGAATGTGATTGGTTTGCGGCTTGCCTACATATATGCTGGTAAAAATATACAGATCTGTATTGCACTGGACTTTGAGTGTAATCTGGACAAGAAGTTGAGTCCTGTTCATGGTAAGCAGATATGACGCCTATCAAATGCACTTATCACTACTTCTCTTTACAATTACTGGTAGGTATACTAAAAACGATGAGTACATGTGTTTTCAATGCATTTTCTCAGAAAACTGTACAAGCTATTTATGAGCAAATTTAGAAGACATGCTTCACAATAATACTTGAGACATTCAAAATTTCTTATTGGTAAAAATTGGTGCTTCAGTTTCAGAGAAGGTAAATTGATGGCCCAAAACAGGGGGGGGGGGGGCATTATCCCCACCACAATTCCTGTGCTTTGCAGTTTAAAAAACAGTACTGTGCTAATAAGGTCATCCAAGATTACCTGTAACAAAAGCATTACATGTACCAACATACTTAATATGGAAGGTTGGAAGAAGGAAAGCACCATGGAACTAAAAGTGGGGAAAAGGTTGCTCAGGTCTTGAAACCAAAGACCTTTCTACAGCAAGTCAAGCGTACCAAACCAACACTATGATGCCTTTATGTACTGTTATACTGTATATAAGAGATGTACTTACTTTGGAAGCTTGATGGTAACGACACCTTTTGGTTGAACCTCCATACTCTTGCCCCAGAACTTGAGTTTAGGATGGACAGCACCATGGAACTCAAAGTGAGGCGAGGTAGCATGGAAGGCACTGACTGGAGGATGATGGGAGACCTGCTCCAAGAGCATCTTGGTATCAATGTCATCTCTGTCAAACAAATATCAATCATACTTTAAATAAAGTTAATCAACTGAATTCTCTCTTTTCTACAGTTTGAATCGCTCTGGCCTGTGTTTTATCTTTGATGAAGGGTTAGGGTTTAGATGGGATAGTTTTTTTATGTTTAGGAGAAGTTAATAGTCATTCGATTAGTGTATAGAATCTACAGCGGAGCAATTGTCGCTGGAGAAAATGGAATCTTTTAACACCAGAAGGTCGATAAGTAACTACGTTATACTAATTGACATGCTCACTAATACAAAAGTATAACCCAGTCTTAGCAGGCAGAAATATTTTCTTGGCTTTCGGCCATCAAGAAGATCATCATATATCTGCCATAGGGGTAGGGTTCAGATCTGCACTAGTATTAATCACAATGACTTTGAATCATTTAATACTTAACCGGTACATTTTATGATGGAAAATTCAGATTCTTGATTGAGGAATGAAATAAGAAAAAATACACTAAAATATTGAGAAGTTCCAATCATTTACCTTGCTAACTCATACGTTTCTCCTAAAAGCGGATTGAAGGGTTTGCCAAATCTGTCTACGTTTGAAGCCGAGGCAGAAACGACGAAGGCTGTTACAAACTGAAAGTAAAATCAAATAAATTGTTTCATCATTAAAAAGAATAAAACATATTCATGAACTACTGTACACACACTTTTTGCAATCAATCAGGTAAATGTTTTTCCCCCCACCTACTGGAAGCTAAAATATGCACAGCTCCTATTAAAGCTCATTGATTTTTTGTAGCAAACATAGATCACAAAATTATACACAATCTCATCTACATGATGTAGTTTTTATTTGATTAAATGAATTTTGCCTCAAATGAAATTGAAACAATTAGAGACTAGAAATACAAGCACTTCTGTCTCAAGAACATACAAAAGTGGGCTTATTTTTATGCTTGTGACTGTTCACTACACTGTAATATATTGGCATGATTAAACAACTGCCATTACTGATGCAGTGACCAGTTACAACACATTGTATGTGCTATAACAAATTACATAGAAAAATTTTGTGTTGCACATACATGTACATGTACTTTTCTTTTTAGATTAGCACGTTGCAGTTATGACACATAGGAGGATTTGAAAACAGCTTTCCTACAGAAATATACGATTTGCAGAAATTGGCCCATGGCGGCTACATACATGTACATGTACATGTACAACGTGCAAGCAATGCACGCACGTGCCACGTAGCCTACGACGTGTTGTTACCATCGCAAAAGGAGCAACTACATGTATAATGAGACTCATTATTCAGGGCGCGACAAACCCGCTTGCCCGCTTGTCTGGGGCAAGTGAAAACAGCGGGCGGGCAAGCAAAGTTCAAAGTCACGTCACTTGCCCGATCGGGCCAGCGATAATTTCAGCACAGTGCAACACGAGCGAGTTGAAGGCGCCTTTGCAGCCAGCCCCAGCGGCCCAGGCAATTGTCGGTGCTGGGTATCAGCATCAACGATTTCCCCATAACATTTCACCTCAAAAACACAATAAAAGAGGTGTTTATAAACACAAACTAGACAAAATACTTACACAGGGCTCTCCTACTGTAGAAAACATTACCTTACAATTGAAATGAAATCCCTAAAACTTGTGAAATAAGCCAATTTGTTATTCTAAACATCTCGCCGATCTGCACTGCAGAGCTTCCCGATGTATGGTGCTAGTCTTAACATACAGACTCATTGTAATATTTATAGATGAGAAATTATTAAAATTCGGATATAGGGTCTATTTTCTTTCTTACCTTTTGTTAATGTTCATTTCAATGCTATTTTTTCTGCTTGTTACATATACAAATAAAGATAATTTGGCATGAAAATTATTTCACTAATTTTTTAATTACCGGTAATATTTTTTAAATAATTTTTTTCATTTTTTAAAAAAATTTTTAAATAATTTTTTTCAATTTTTTTTTTTTTTTTTTATTTTTTTAAATTTTTTAGATCCAAATTTAGTGGTGCTTTTGTCTTTTAGGCTCTTTGTTTGTGGACATTTATGAGATGATATTGCTACTAAAAAATATCTTTAAACAAAGAAAATGAAAATAAAATTTGGGCAAGTGTTTTTTCCTCTCGGGCAAGCAAAAAAAAATTTCACTTGCCCAACAGGGCAAGTGAAAAATAAATTTTTTGTAGCGGCCTGATGAGGTTTACATTGGATGGCTTTACAACTAATCTGAGGGATTTTGTCACTAAGGAATACGTACCACTTTACCGAAGGCAAAGCCTCACAATATTCAACTTTTGTTCACTGTTTTGAAATATTACAATAAATTTGGTGGGTTTAGTCTGGGACTGAAATTTGAGGGCCTATGTGTAAATGTTCATTCGTGTACAGGGGTCCTGGGTCTGGCACTATCTTTGTCTTAATTTTTCAAGCCTAAATATTTATCAAAGTGACATAGAAAATTCAATCAATTTATTTACAAGTAAATTCTATGTCACCCGATATATCTATCTATCCACCTGATCAAACCTTATCACCCTACTCCAGGCTATGAGATGATGACATAATGCTATCACACCGAGTATGCTAATAGACACAATAATGACGTCATTAAGTGTCCTACATAAGGATGTCTTGGGCCCAAAGTTCTAAATCCTTCTTAATTTTATTGATAAGATTAGACTCAATTTGACCTGATTCCTGCCAAAGTTACTGGATAAAAATATTGTCAAGTATATAGACTGGTAGCGACTTTCACGACTTTCGAACCGGTTTATTATTGTTTACATTACAATATTAATAATATGCAATTAATCAAACTAGTATATTCACCACTGGTCTCCAGGGTCCTACCGGGTATAAATGATAACCCCTTCTTTATGTAATGACACTGTATTATGCAATTAATATTTTTTATCAAACTTTTCCGCATTTGCAACGGTTCCACATTTTCTTTATTAATAATATAAAAAGTAGCACATTCCAAAGGAGTTAGGACAAAATATTGTGTACATTTACAATGAACTGCATGTATTCATGCTAATATACATGTCTACATGTAGGTCTGTAAATGCATGTAGCTAAACAGGTATCTAGGCCTACTTTAGGTGTGAAAATTCACTGTAGACAGTATGAAGAAAGAAAAAAAAAAAAACACAAAAAAAGAATAATTTTATGTACATGTAGGCCTACACATATATTAGAAATGATACTTGATCTGTAATGTAAGAATGTGTCTTCAAGTGGCATGAAACCACAGATAAGATTATTTTCTGCATGACTATCTCTTTCATCAAACTACCGGTACACTCATCTCTGGGACGCAAATGTATAGAAGATCCACAATATTCTTTCCCATGATTACAATGTACATGTATACAATGTATGCTAATGTATAGGTGCTTCAAAGAAAAGGACACGTCAGGTGTGGGCACACAATGGTCATACACCAGTCCATATCAAGAATAGCTAAAGCTGCTCAACAAATAAAAGGGTTGGGTCATTGTGTCATTGAGTGCTGGATGTCTTCCTTTTCAGACTCCATTCAATTTGCCTAACTTTTTTGTAAGTTTTGGTTTTTAATCACAAAAAAGTTTGTCCCAGTTTAATAACTTTCTTAAAATAACAGAAGAAAAAAAAAAAAAAAAAAAAAAATTATTCAATCTCTAGTGTCTAAATTTAATACTAGTACATTGGAATACTGAGTCTACAAGAAGGGCAGAAAACTACATGTACATGTATGTGTACATTTACATGTATTTTTCAAATGGCAATTCTCAGGGGAAAAAAAAAATCATTTCAAAAAGTGCAAAGTCATGTTTGTACATAAAAAACAACAACAAAGCTTTCATCCTGGATGCTGAATGTCTCTCCTCACTTTTTCATAATAATAATAAAATGTATGTCTTCAGAAAAAAAAAAGAGTCAAGCCACTAGTCACGAAGAGTTTAATTTTTTGGTCATAGTCTGACATCAAGACTGCATGTTATATATCTTCTTTGCAAATCAGTTTCACCAAGTCTAAAACTACATGTATTGTAGAAACTACATGTACATGAGTTATATAATGTTCCTTCCCCAGTCAGTTTACAAAGTAAAAATAAATTATTACACTTTTCAATAAATATTTCTATTGAAATTACAAAGTTTCCTTTATGCATGGTCAGTAGAGCATGAAATACTGCAATTTTATTTCCTTTTATTTACCATTATGAAAAGGAAGCGAGTACCAGGAACGAATGCAAATATGTACATGTAGTTATTGATATTTTATTTGTTTGAATTATCACAATGTAGACATGTATTTACATTGATATATGAAAAGAAATGCAATTCATTAAATACAAGTTTGTACATTAGATTTTTCAATATTCAGAAAGCTGGAGCATTCTCTTTATGTAGACCTACATGTACATTCAGGATGAATGTAAGGCTAATTATATTCTTATAAATCGCAAATTGACTTTTCTTACATAAACACCCCAACGCTTATTACATAGATGTGAGATAATGAAAACCATTATTGCCAGTACATTCAAATGATCTCAATTTAATGTAGTGCACTTTGTATACATGCAGAAACCACCCTATGATCAAAGTCACTCTGTAAATGGGCAAGTCCAAGCTATTTTGCACTAGTAACGCATGGGACATCACAAGTATATTTAGCCCTATATCTTATATTTAGCAATCAAAGCTCATTTCTTGGGTAGTTTCTGGTAGATAGTAGGTTTCTTCATACAGAACAACAGAAATAATCAGAAATACTCATTACGTAATTAATTTATGCTAATTAATTTGCCAGTAACGCGTGGGACCACAAAAATCATATTTTTTTCTTGTTTTACTTTGTTCCTGAAATATTGTGAAAATACTTGTCACCCTGGAAAATCATTGCAAACAACTTGTTATACATCTATTACTGAAGATTAATCAAAAGTTTCATTAACATTCATCCATTAGTTTTCTCTCAAGGTCAATTTTAAAAAGATAGGTATAGTAACGCGTGGGACAAGTAACGCGTGGGACACTTTTGTCACTGTGCATAATATACTGTAAATGACACCTTTACTTGAGAAAATGTTGAGTTTGGTATTTATTTTAGCACGTGAGACAGATACAGAAGGTTCGATTCCATTTCCTAGTGGAAATGTTTATGTATCACTAAAAATCCATTAATTAATTAACTATTATACATAAATAAATGTACTTTAAGATATTATTTTAATGAAGATTATGAAAATTGTCTGATGAAAATAGGCTCCTCAGATTATATTTATTGATATCAGGACAACTACCCCCTGGACAATTACCCCCAGGACAACTACCCCCAAAATATGGTGGGGGTTAGGTGTAGGGTTATGGGGTAGATTTTTGGAGGGGGAGGGGTAGTTGTCTTATTGGCAAATTGTCTGGGGGTAGTTGTTCAAGAACCATATAAACATGTACAAATTTTTTAGGCTTACATGTATAGTAACACTTCCCATCATCATCAATGCAAAGTTCTTCATTGTTACTGTAGTGAAAGTCAATAGTGTATCATACCTTTGCATCTCATATTCACATTGTACTGTAATAATTTCAAACATAAGCCTTGAATTTGAACAATAAATCCTGGGTAATCATATGTGTACAAATATACTTACATCATTCTGTTTTGTGACTACATGACAAAAAGAAGGTACATGTACATGTATATAGTACCTTATGAACAAACTTGGTAAAAGACAGAGAGATATATGCATGTGATAGGTCACACAATATAAAATGAAACTAAAGGTTATTTTACGTGATACATGTTAACAGCATCTATAGCACATTGAATGACAAACTTTGAAAAAGAATGAACAATGGAAGTTATGGAATAATTCAGATGTATTAAAGGGAAGTATAATTGATAAAACATGGGGAAAGCACCTTATCTCGGATGAAAAGATAACATTCCAATCAGAGCCTGAGGCGTGTTGCGTAATCTTCAGCGACAACGCATCTGGAGTTAATCCGGTTAATCCTTCATGGCTAGACTAACTAACCAGAATTCCGAAGTAAATCTAGCCTATGTTTCAGTTTTTGAAATGGAGCATTATACAAGTCCTCACTTTGAATTTATACGAAGAGACCCGTTGAAAGTCTGTAAACTAAAAATTGTTGAGGACTCTAGAATCCGAAGCTATTGACCCTATTTACTGACTGAATTCGGTCAACTTCGTTATGTCCGAAAGTTAATCCCCAGTATAGTCCGACCCATGCGTAAGCCACTGTCGATTGTGTACGAATCAATGGAGCTCTGGAAAAAGGCGCATTCCCCACGATCTGCGAGTTGCGAGCGCCTTTAAGCTTCAGTGTAAAACTACATACTGTTTAATTAAAGACTTTATAATAGGGCCCAGGGCTACGAAATTCAATTTATAGCACGCAACATTAACATATGCCTTTAATGCACCAAATGACAAAAAGTTGCTTGTGAGAACTTACATGTAATGAACCCTGTTAAAAACAGTCTACTTTCTTCATTGCTATAAAGGAAATATATTGTGCAGCCTTCTATGCCAAGAAAAACATTATTGTTTGATAGATACGAGGACTTTAAAAAAAAAAAAAAAAAATTAAAATCTTTTTTGCACATTTTTCATCACATGTATGCGAAAATCCCAAAAAGCATCGTTTCCCTTGGGGGAAAAAGTAATTTTTCATTACTTTTAGTTTAATTAAAGGTCTTGGTGATGGCAAATAGATGCACTAATCATGTTAACTGACTTTAAATGTTAAAACAGTTTATAGGGAATTTCAACTTCCTTTTGGCAAAACTTCTTGTACTTCCATACGTTTTACACATGTTGTCCCACGCGTTACTGAAATGTCCCACGCGTGACCAAATCTAATTAAAGATTGTGTTAATTAGATGAATCAGACTAAACTTTTTTCTTCTGATTATGATGAAGCCTACTGTAAATTTGGTCTTTTGAAAGTCTCATGAAAATTCAATCATTATTTTTTCTGCAAATGAGAAATAATGACCTAAAAAAGTAACGCGTGGGACATGCCAATTTTGTACCATCCCTCATTTGCATATTTAATTAGTTGAGAAACTGGAAATCATAATTATGATAACTTGTCATTCAGACTTTAGGGTCCCACTACTATTGGGATAGAAATGTGTTAAACTTTAAAGATATCTTTTATAAAAGCCAAAATTCTTAATGTCCCACGCGTTACTCAAATTTTTAATTTATGCAAATATATTCATGTATCATGGGTCATTCATGAGCATTTTTTTATTCTCGTTATAAAATTCATGTACTTTAACATCTTGGCTTTTAAATGACACCAAGTTTGTCTTATTTGAACCATTTTGAAATTTCACTCATGAGTGATCAAATAGCTTGGACTTGCCCAAATATGAAGTTAAGATTAGCTGCAATTTTGGTTAATACCAGGATGTTTAAAGTTGTGAACATGCACCAGTCTCCAAACAATGCTTACAGTATTACATAATCCTCAAATAATCTCAAATGAGGCTTTGGAGTAGAGATTGTGGGATGAGATATCAGAATTTAAATAACTTAAAGGGGACCAATACCCAAGGAAATAATCATTTTTATAAGAAAGAGCACAATCAGAGGAGCAATTTTAAAAAAAGTTTCATCAAAATTAGTTCTAAAATAAGAAAGTTATGGAAGTTTGAAAAGTCTCGTTTTACCTTCTATGGGGATCCTCAAAGGTGCAACATGGGCTTCAAAATGGCCGATTTTATGGACAACTCTCCATTTGTTTTGTACACAAATTTTCAGATTTTCCCCATTTTCTTTCAAAATATGATTTACCTCCTTCTGAGCTCAACATATGTTGTGTGAAATGTATTTTTCCATGACATATTTTGAGCTCAGAAGTAAATAAGACATATTTTGAAAGAAAACGGGGAAAATCTGAAAATTTGTGTACAAAACCAATGGAGAGTTGTCCATAAAATCGGCCATTTTGAAGCTGATGTTGCCAATTTGAGGATCCCCATAGAAGGTAAAACGAGACTTTTCAAACTTCCATAACTCTCTTATTTTATAACCGATTTTGATGAAACTTTTTTTAAATTGCTCCTCTCATTATGCTCTTTCCTCTGAAAGTGACTATTTCCTTGGGTATTGGTTTCCTTTAAAAAGATGAGAATGTGTGGACCCTCCAGAATATTCCATTTCTTGCATACAGAAGAAAAAGACAAGATGTATATTCATGTCATTGCAGAATATCTGCAGTTGGGAGAGAGCAACGAGCATGTACGCAGAGTAACACTGAAAATACATGTAGACTGTTGAGTGATATAGCAAAAAAATGATTTAAACAAAAATATACATACAGGCTGGTATCTACTGTTCAATATGGAAATTGAACAAAAGTAGATTGGGCAAGGCATTCAAATACTTTTGTGTAAATCCAAAGTGATTATGGTCTCATGATGCAAGTGAAAGTCACTGTGATTCCATTTCCACCCCCTGTTCTGTAATATCTATGAAACACCCACACACTGTAACAGGAATTGAGCCCATCGTTGTAATCAATATAGGTATGCCCTCATCTGCTCACTGTTCAATATACGTTACATGTATTTTCACCATGTTGCAGTAGTGTGTATTTCGATAATGGAGTTAGTTTTCACTTCATTATTGATGAGTAGAAAATAGCCCACTATGGGTGTGTTCAATGTCCATTTTCAAATTTTAAACGGCAACATGAAACAGGATACAAAACGCAACTACAAAACACTGATATAAAGAGAAATAAAGTGGGTGTTCATTGTCTCCATTCTCGGTAGTAAAAATAAATGTCTTGCAGATCTCCATTCGGAGGAAAATTTAAACGCCGAAAAAGATGCGTTTTGACCTTTTATGACCTTGAACATCGCGAATGCAACGAAATGCAACACTGAACACAATTGAGTTTTCAAACGTCTTTAAATGTGCTCTCACAATGGAAGCTTCCGGTGCACGTGGAAAAAAGGTGCAGATGTTTATTTTTGACAGCGGGGAATTTAAAGACGATGGACGTATAATCAGCTTTAAGTTTTCGACACTGAACGGTGTACCTCTGATCGCGTTTGTGTTCTGTGTTTTGTAATTACATTTTGTATCATGATTCATGTTGCCGTTTAAATTTGGAAATGGACATTGAACAAACCCTTAGTGTTATTGAAACAGATATATTCTATGGCACTTTCATCACATTTATCTGGGAGTTGAGATAACTTACATTGTAACATTGTTCCCCAACTGACATACAATGTAAACAAGGTACCCATGTATTCTATTCTATGATGATTGAGTAAAGCAGAAGACCCATTCCTTAATTACAATGTATGCATTGAAAGAGCTACTGTACATTGTACTCTATGCTCATTTGGAGCGCTGAAGCAAAATCTCATTTTGAGATGTATTCCTTGTTTGTCAACAAACATGTACATTGTATCATGACAAATGTCAATTTTTGTTTATATGTAACCTGTCACTACCAAATATGGCCCCTCAAAAACATCCCTCAAAACACAAACAAAAAACAAAAGAGAGAGAAAAAAATAAAAATAAAATAAAATAAAAGCACCAACAAATTGACATTACATATTTATAAAACCTAGTTAAAATGTCAACTTTGTGGCAAAAATCATAAATAAAAAAAAAAAAAAATTGGGTGAAAATAGTTAAATAAGAATAAAGGCAACCAATTCAACTACTGTAATATCCATCATACCCTACCTTCATCCTATCAATGGGGTCGTCTGACATGCTAGCCTTGACGAGAAGGTGGGCATGCTCGATGTATTCACAGCATCTTTGGAGAAAGCTTAGAGGTTCATTGAAGACGACAGGCATGGTGATCTTGGAGAGTTCCTTGCCGATGCATTGCTTTAGTACTGTCCATAACGTCATGTGATCTCGTCTGTACATCGGGGCGGGTAATCTTACTCTGGAGGACAAAAATATATCTTTTTTTTGTAACAATCAATGAAAAGCAAATCTTCAGGAATTGAAGCACCCCCACCCCCAAAAAAGAGAATACTATGTAAACTTATGCTTCAGTAAAATCTAATCCTAAATAAGGCCATTAGAGGTACACCGGTAATCAATTAGGCATATTGCCGGGGTGGTGTAACCATTGAACAACCTAGAAAGCATCGCCATCTCTACACAAGTACACTGTAGCAATATGCATTGTAAAGCCGGTTCGAAATAACAGGCTTCCAGGAATTACTTTCTTTTAGTTTTCCACTCTATTTTTAAGAATTACAGTACCGTTAATCAGAGAATCAAAGTGCTTTTCATACCTCCGTGATTGTCAAGGAAAGAAGTTCTAACCCAAATTCACAAGTTAACAATTCAAACACAATTACATGTACATGTACCTTGCACATCCAGGAATGATAATATCAGGCACACTTCCAAACGTGAACACATCATTTTTTGTTAAGTCTCTGCTCTTTGTTCCATTGTATTCTCCATTGTTCGATGACACAAGCTCTTCCTTGCCCTGTTTATTTTTCGAATGATTCTCAGAGTCCGATATTCTCTGTGAAATGCCCTCTGTTGTTGACCGCTGTTCGGAATCCATCCTAACGCTGTAGAAGCTCTCGACGTCACTCAACCGATCATCAAAGCTCCCTGTTGGACTACTGCCACGGCTCCCAGAGTCCCTCACGCTGCGGAATTCATGGTCGTCAAAGCCGAAATCCTCAGGGATGTCGTGGAAATTGTTGAGGGGGCTGGTTGAGAGACTAGCCGAGAGGAGTTCAAGTCTGTCGTGCTGCTGTGCGAGGGCGTGAAGGGCGTCCTGTAGGTTTCGGGTGCGTTCTTGCTCCTGCTTCAGCTGAAGGTTACGAAGCTGAAGATGAATATGAAATAAAGAGGAAAGATGTTTAAAAATGTTGGAATGAACATCAAACACATCTAATCATTAGGATTATTGATAATTATATGTTCCTTACAGTTTTTCTTCGATCAAAGTATATAGTGCCTTACAAATTCTTTACCTTGGCTCAACACTAATCCAAGGATTCAGTTCACATGCATGTTAAATTTATTTTTAAAAAAATAATAAAAGAAGCTTACTACATTACACTCAGCACATATGTCCTTTGAACATGTCCATACAATTTCAAGGTAAAGCGTGAGAATGTATCCGTACACAAGTAAAATCCATTCTTTTCAAAACTATTTTTATGATTTAATGGGTTGGGAAGCTAGAAGAGAGGACAAAAGACACGGTTAAACTCATTTTTCTTTCACAATAGAAAGAAAATCGCATTCCATGGAAACGTACAAGTATGGGCTCGGCCGTGATCTAACCATGAACATTGGAGTTAAAATGTCAATGCAACAGACTATACGAATCTGATACAAACAGAATTTTGGCCATATAGCAATCATGTCGCCCAATGAATGAAAGCGAGTCTGGTATTTAAACTACATTTGCGTATAAAGTATAGAAAACCAATAGAGGAAGTGCTGGTATTTCATAGGAAGTAATACATTGTACATGTGGGCATGATTTGGATGTCAGCAGATAATTGCGTGGGAGTACTTGTACTACATGTAGGAAATTAATCAGTCCCAAGCAAGTACTTTATCTCTTATTGGAAAATAATCAAGTGCTACTGGACACCACAGCTGTTAATGAATTGCTTTGATGTACAGTATGTACATGATGCTGTTTTGTTTGACATTCATACAGTTGTGCATCTTAATTTTATAATGTCCAGTACAACATGAGGGCACATGTACGGAGCATAAGAATCTACACAAGTAGCCAACAAGTAAATTTACATGAAGTGTAAAAGTTACCCTCCCCCCTTTTTCGTAAACGATGGCTCATTTGCAAAATTGTTAAAGTGAAAACTTTAATAAAACTTTCAAGAGTCTTTGAGAAAAGGATAGAATTGTGTCTTTTTGAGGTTGTGTTTAATAGATAAACAATATATCCAACAGTCTTTGATATCTTTTCTGTACAATTGTCAACAAACACACACAAAAAAATGTATGCATGGACAACTAAAAAACAAAAGAAAAAAAAAATGATAATCAAAATAGACAAATGTGGTTTAGTTTTCAAATATGATAACACCAAATTTTCGGTGAGGCACAATCTGAAAATGGAGGTGACAGTATGCACCATGTACAATTTTAATAGGCCCTTTCATTATAAATCAACTGGGTATACAAAAAATGTAGGGCCTATCTGAATACATGTAAGTATCGCATAGTCATCCTTCATCTTCAAAAAAGTTTGGTGACCTTGAGCAAAGCAAAGATCAAAATGGATTCAAAACAATGTTTAGAAGCAGAATATTGGTAAATAAATACACCAACAAGTTTGCTGAACCCTTTCTGCAACAAATACAATGTAGTTATTGAAACAAAATTGGCAGACCATTGTATTTAATATGCATGAATGCATCAGTACAAAATTTTCTGGGTCACTTTAGGCTTCCAATGAAAAAATAGCTAACAAAATTATTCAATGTACACACAGCAATGTGTATACATTGTACAAGCTCAATTATCTGAGGATCTGCAAATCTGTTGAAAGACTTTCACACTGAACCAGAAAATTCCCAAAATTTTACAGCCTGTTTAAATTTTTTTAAAAATTGTTAACAACATTACATGTAATTTTATTTTTTTTTTAAAGAGGAAAAAACAACAAATTATTGATTTTACATTTTTAGATTTTGTGGGATGAAACTTTTATAAACCTCACCCCCTCAACAAAATTCTCTTAATTAAAATGCTCACAAAAGCTTGTTGGTACTCGTAGTATGGAGAATTTTTATGATTGGTTTAATAAAGTGACCAGGTTATAACAAAGTCCAAGTATTACAATGAACCATCCTTAGTAATATTACTGTTACCTACATGTACATGTTGTACATTGTACATTGTACAACTGTACATATGGGCAATTCCATGAAAAATGAAACCCAAGGGTGAAAAAATGAAAATAGAGAAACAAATTTGTTTTAATCTGGAAAGTATTAAGGAAGGGTTATATCAACAAGATATAATAAAACAAATTGTTTCCCAAGTCGGAAAACATATTTTTTCAGCTGTTGAAAAAAGGTGTTTCTTCCAAAAAATTGCCATAAAATTCAGTGCATTTTGCATATATTTGTTCTCAAGTAAAAATCTTACCATAAAATGACTTTCAGGTGATTATTTTTATGTTATAATAAAGCTCAGGACCCATTTATAAATCATCCAACAGGATTTTGGAAGGAATGAAATATTTTCTGAAAAATAGCCTTTTCAAACTTTTTTATTTCTATCGCGCTTGAAGTGTAATGTCCGTAACGTTTTTTTTAGATACATAAGTTTTTATAGCACCCTGTGTTTTGGTCCAATTTTGTTGCAAATTCAAATGCAAAGCTAAAATATGTTATCCATACTGATGGGTACACAATGAAGTTTTTGAAAAGTCAAAGAGTCACAAATTTCTTTCTCAGTGAAGAAGAGGAGTCATTTGTGGAACAGGGAAAATCATAGTATTGAGCACTACATACTTCTGGTGTGGGTACATGTAGAAGTAACCATATCTACCTCCAAACAGACATGGAAGCAGAATGAATGAATATATGTCTGAAAATACTTTTTTTGTCACTTGTGAAGACTACATTAACATTTACAAGACTTTATAAATACAACAAATTGTAAAAAAGGAGAATGGAAAAGCATCCTTCAAGATCCCAAAATCATATTGAACGTTAGATGAACAATATACATTATTTTCAATAAGAATAAAATTTGTTTATTCGTATAGAGTAAGGCTCAGCTTTGGGTACATTCAAGTGTATGAAAAGTGTAATGTCCGTAACGCTTCTCTAATATTATATTTTAAGATGTCATGAGTTAAAATATTATTATACAAAGTCAAAAGGTAAAATACATGTCACTTTATGGATCATTTATCCATTGTAGACATAAATTCTTTTTGATTCCCATAAAATAGCAAAAATCAACAAGCTAATAAAGTTCCAGATTAAACCAAACAAATAGTTCTCAAATTGGCAACCAATGAAATAAAAAATTCATGAAAATGCTTTTGCAACATTTTAGAATGTGTATTAATTACCATCCAGGTGAAAAGAATACAAAATATTACCACTAACATGTGACCCCTTCTGCAAATCTGTAATGTCCGTAACGCTTAAAATTGTGGCTCTAGCGGGTACATGCGTCATTTGTTTCATTAAATTCAACTTTAATCCAACGAAACATTTCATTACCTTTAAATTTATGTGGAGATTGGACTTACTGTGTACCCAAATTCACAGACTTTTCAATGAATGTAAAGGTACATGTATGTAAAAAGTCTTGTCCAAAAAATGTAATGTCCGTAACGGTTACGATATATGGCCTAACTACCACAACATGTACGGAAATGGATTGAAACTTACACAGTTTATAGTCTATAGTTTTTGGTTTATGATTCCATGTTATGAGTTCAGAATAGAAGAGTCTTAATGACCTTTTGAAGTAGCAAAAATTGGTCTGAAATGTAATGTCCGTAACGCTGGAACTGCCCATATACACCTGTGCAGGTAAATTGCGAATTAAAAAAAAAAAATCTAAACCCACTGTCACTAATTTACAGTGTAATTCTCATTTTGTCTATGTCCATTTTGTCTAATATCCACTTGGTCGGTCACCATTTGGTCACTTCCTATAACAAACATCATATTCATTTCGGAATTAAGCGAAAATGCAATTAGACCAAAAGGTAATTAGATGAATTGGCAATTTGACAAGAGGTCATTAGACCAAGTGATAAGTAGACCAAGTATGTATTAGACCAAAGGAAAATTAGACCTACATTTGTTAGTAGACAAAATGGATTTAGCCCATGGATGTGGTATTAGACAATCAGAGAATTGGGCCAAGTGCTAGTACATGTAGACCAACTGGATATACCCCCTGTGCACTAATGGTATTACATACAAATGAATGGTGAAAAGACTGATTGTTTACAATATATGGTAACAACATATTCAGTACAAAATTGTGTTCCATCTTTAATAGTTTGAGGTCTACCCAATAATCAATTTACCCCATCTGTCAGGAGAGTTCAGACTACAACATACAGTCAATCATAATCAGTGAGGGATCCTAAATATAAACCAATGCTGTTATGCTTTAAATATTGTACACATTGTACAAAGCTGGACATCCTTCTGTTCATTAGATACTACAAAGGTACATGTTGGAAACATTTAAAAAGTAACACACAGGTCTACTAGGTGTTTTTTCCCCCTTGGCTTTTTCTCTTTTCTTTCATTCTTTTCAACTTTTTCAGCCCCTTAGCCTCCACTCTAATCCCTTCTTTGTTTACTCTCTCCTCCCTCTCCCAGCTTATCATCTCCCTTTTGTTCCAGTTTGCTGTTTGATCTCACCTCCTCTTGCTTTTTGATTGGCTGGCTTCTTCACACCTTTTACATCCCCCTTTTTGTTCTCTCCCTCTTGGCTTGCCACTTAGGTATAGCTTTTCTCTGTCTTTCTCTATATCCATGTTTGTTCCCTACTTTTCTGTGTCATTTTGTCTCTGACGAAGATTCTGCTAGGATCGAAAGCTCAGGCTCCTTTTGACTACATTTAAAAAGTGTGACTTTTAAATCAGGCACCCCTGAATTGTGGTCTTTTGTAAACTTGATTAATAATCAAGTCAAAAAGAACCTGAACTTTCAATCCTAGCAGAATATTTGGTCATATTCAAACGTGAGTGACACGACATTTGGACTGATAGAATGGCGCATATCTTTGCACTTGTATGTTATGAATGGATCATGACTACCATATTATGTACAATGTAGGAGTGGCATGTGTCATTACCAGTTGGATTTGAATTTTACAATTGGTCCTGGAAATTATGATTAAAAAACAGTGCGTGAGTGACACGACAGAAAAAAGACATGGGTTTCTGACCATCATTGGTTATAGTTGGATTTGTGCCCAGGTAGATCTCTAAGGGTACCATAGGTGCTGGTATATGTGTATGAATAGTGTACCTCTCCGACATTTATTATGTTTATCAATCATTCCCTCTCTGTGGAATATGGTCCACCTCTATGTGTCGTGAGTGACACGACATCCAAAATGTGAGTGACACGACCAGTGCCTTAAATTCAACATTTCAAGTAAATAACTAAATCCAAATTACCTGTATTTATATGACATGTTAGAGTAGTCCATGAAAATTACTTTAGGCAAAAAAAATCTTGCAAAAGTGATTAGTTATAAGAATAAGAGGCATTTAAAGCACCATAGTCCCATACGTGCAAATTCCTGTTTGCTCAATAATTCAGCGTAAGAAAACTGGATCACATAATGTTTGAACTTAAATAATTGTTTGTATTGTAAAGAAGCCTTAGTGTTGATTTCAGATCCTAATTTGCATTTTCAAAGGCACAGCGCCACATTGAAATTTCAGCTAAATGTCCCACTTAGTCTGAATATGACCATTTGTCATAGACAAAATAACAATACATGTGTAGAATATATCTACATGAAAAGCCGAGATTTTTAGGGAAGGTCAATAAACAAAAAAATTATTGTAGTGATAGATCAATGAAATTATGACCAGATTTCTGAACTAAAGTACCAGTCTGCTTATTTTGTGTCAAATCATGGATTGTACAAAAACTGAAGGACAAAGTGTCAATGCACATGACAATATAATTTAATCTACTTGGACTCTTCTGTATATTTATACACATGTACAAATAGCCTTTTATGTATGGTTTCTCTGATTCTATACACACAACAAGTAGGCCTACATGTATCAAGAAGCCTTTAGATTTAAGTACATTATAACACATAATTATGTAAAATAATCCAATATTACTGGTGTAGAGCATACCCCCCCCCCTCACAAAAGAAAGTGCATCCTGCTTCACCAATGATGAATAGTTCACCCCCCCCCCCCACTTACAAAAGAAAGTAATGCGTGTCTACGCCCATGCCCAAAATACATGTACTCATAAAATTATGCAGAATTACAAAGTGCAAGTACTTTTTAATATGGGTATGCATAATTTGTACCTCTATTACCGTACATGTATGCACTTTACAAATGATGTCTGCGTGGACCTTTCACTTTGAAGATTCTCTGAGTTACTCATTTATGCTTTGATGACTTGATCCAAGTTTCATGCTCCACTGATGGTCAGAAATGCTAATATGAGAGAATTTACATCGTGCATGCATGGCAGGGTATGTGTCAGCATGAACAGGTAATATGTAGGGAGTGCCAAATGTCAAAATATTAAAGGGGAAGTTCATGCTGGAATTTAAAAATTTTGGTTAATATGTTAAGCAGAAATTAAATACATTAAAAAAAGAGGCGGAGGTGAGAAGAAAATCCATGAAAGTACATGTATTAACAAAGTTGTGACTTAAGATCTAGAGTTTTTATTTTGTGATGTTAATAGCCAGCTACATGTACCATCTATTTTGTAAATTACAATCGGTAAATTTCATAAATTACAACTTGTAATTTTTAAGAAAAAAATAGCATCACAGGTTTTATATCATCATGTCCCAGATATGCACCTCTATGATCTATTCCTTCATGAATCATAAAAATAACCAAATGAATTACTTACACAACACAGCAGCTCCCTTATAATCCCAGGTCACTAGGGATGGTAAACTACGTGTACATGTAAATTATGTATTTCTCTTTGACCTACAAATCTATAGTGTTTGACAGAGCTGTTTTTGTATGGTAAATGTGGTAAGGTGTTGTCCTACATTGTACATTATAGGCCTATATCAGTGTAGAAAACAAGGGGGGATTTCTCTGTTGGCCTGGAAGCTACATTGTAGTCTATTTGATCCACAAAGGGGACTGTTACATCATGATAAACAGTAAGCATGGTTCCTGTACATGTACACACTAAAAGTACTCTGTTTGCACAGCGTCCAAAGTTCCCAGTTAAATAGTAACAAAGGTATGACCATAGTTGATAATGATTAATTACAATGGAAATAATCAGATGAATCTCTGTATGAGTCGGGATTAAACAATGTACATACAATGTAGTATGTAAATGTACCTGGAACAGTCATTAAGAACATGTACAGGTGATCCTGTTCAAAGGAAACATACAAAAGTACTTTAAAAAAAAATCTGACTAGGGTCTACATCAGTATTATCACAGCATAGATTACAATATTACATACATGTACTGATACTGTACAAAAATTGTTTAGAATCTTTGGGTCAATAGTGTGATGTCTCTTGAAATATTACCTTGCTATGGTAAAGTTTGATATTGTTTTCTAGGAATGAGATAAAAGGTACATGTACATGTATGTAAATGTAGATCGGTTTGACAGAATAAAAGTTAAAACCCTGAACATTGCATTTGGTCATATTCTAACTATAATAAGTGGGACATTTAGCTTAAATTTTAATGTGGCGCTGTGCCTTTGAAAATGCAAATTAGGATCTGAAATCAACACAAAGGCTTCTTAACAATAGAGCCCATTATTTAAGTTCAAACATTATGTGATCCAGTTTTCTTACGCTGAATAATTGATCAAACAGGATTTTGCACATACATGTATGGGACTATGGTGCTTTAAATGCCTCTTATTCTTATATCTAGTCTTTTTTTCAGATTTTTTTTGCTTAAAAGTAATTATCATGGACTACTCTAACATGGCATATACACACAGGTTATTTCGATCTAGTTGGGCAAGTCCAAGCTATTTTTCAACTTTGTCCCAGACGTTACTCACAAATAATTCACCATAACGTAAGTATGAAACAATTTACATCAATTCTTTTTGATGTTTTTGGTAAAGGTTCTGAACTTTTAACCATAACATGAAAAATCATTGAGATGAATCATTTTGAATTTAAGTTATGGTAAATTATATGTCAGTAACGCGTGGGACAAAGTTGCAAAATAGCTTGGACTTGCCCAGTTATTTACTTGAATTGTTGCATTTAAGGCACTGGTCGTGTCACTCACGACACATAGAGGTGGACCATTTTCCACAGAGAGGGAATAACGTAAGTATGAAACAATTTACGTCAATTCTTTTTTATGTTTTTGGTAAAGGTTCTGAACCTTTAACCATAACATGAAAAATTATTGAGATGAATCATTTTGAATTTAAGTTATGGTAAATTATATGTCAGTAACGCGTGGGACAAAGTTGCAAAATAGCTTGGACTTGCCCAGTTATTTACTTGAATTGTTGCATTTAAGGCACTGGTCGTGTCACTCACGACACATAGAGGAGGACCATTTTCCACAGAGAGGGAATGATTGATAAGGACAATAAATGTCAGAGAGGTACACTATTCATGTACATATATACCAGCACTTATAAGATCTACTTTATCACAAATTCAACCATAACCAATGATGGTCAGAAACCCATGTCTTTTTTGTCGTGTCACTCATGCACTGTTTTTTAATCATAATTTCCAGGACCAATTGCAAAATTCAAATCCAACTGGTAATGACACATGCCACTCCTACATTCTACATACATGTAATATGGTAGTCATGATCCATTCATAACCTACATGTACAAGTGCAAAGATATGCGCCCTTCTATCAGTCCAAATGTCGTGTCACTCACGTTTGAATATGACCATTTGTTTTTCTTTAATTGGTGAGGGGAGATTGCTCTTCTTTTGTTCAATTCGGCAAACACAAAAACATCTTTATGCTCAAATTAAGGTCCATTTAATAGCACAAAATATTGGGGAAAAAAATGTCCTAATATTGGTACATTATGCACACTTATGTATGTTTCTTTCTTATTCTTTAAAAAAAAAACTTTATAGCAGATCTCCGCTATCTGGCAATACATTGTAGCTCTCTGCACAAGAAATCGCAGAGACATGGTGTGAACCGCAGACAAGACAAAACTGACTACATGTTTGACGGCCCATCAAAAGTGTGATTTGCTCATTACTCATTTGGATCATTTTTGGGTCCACAACTTCAATACAATGTGCACATCTTCATTATGTTCAAGACATTATTTTTTAGCATTTTGAAATTGATTTTGTACCACAACTCAAATTCATTTTGCTACTTTTCATATGGATGCACCAGATTAACTCATGTTTTAGACCTTTTTAGCAAACAAATCTACTTTAGGGTATTGACATCGTCCTGCAGTATAGAGTGCCCCCAGCTCATCCAATGAAGATAATGTCTAGATCTAATGATATTTTTTGTCCAACGTCGTGACAACTGACAATAGACATCATGTTCCCTAGGAACACACAATAATTCCCAAATCCATAAATATGCAAGCATGCTCAAATGACCTTGTTTGCATATATCAAAGACACTTTGTGCCTACAATGTCCAAAATGTACATGTACGAACGAACTCTATTTGCATACGGGCGGAGCCTGTGAACTTGTGAAGTGATACTAACGACAAAATTGAGACTCGTCACTTAATTCTTTGGTAAGTCCTCAGTTTCGCTAGGTCTTATTTACGTATGTCGCGTTTGCACCATTCGATCTGTTGAATTTCGTATTGATATTACTTTACCTTATTACTAAAAAGTTTTTTTACAGCGGCCAAACAACGTATATTTTGTGAAGTAGAGTCTTGCAGTTTTACTTGCTATATTGGTCTCCATATTGGAGATGATTGACACGAGCGAATGATGCGTTCTGAAAAAGCCGAATCGCTTTTGAATATTCAGTAATTTTCCAAACAAAACATGTGATGCATGTCACACGCGCTGCACAGCTGTCCGTGTTGCAAAATGTATTCTTTTGTCGACAACCCTGGGACATCGTCTGGCCTGGTGTGGCATGTGGGGGCTAGCCGCATGCGGAGATGCTCCGCCCCTTTCCGTCGAAGTTCAATGAACACGTGTGTTGAATAAACATTAACCTTTACTTAGATCCAGGCTAGAGAATCTATGTGATTTAGAGCAATTAACTCCTCGAACACAGCCCAAAATAGTATTTGGCATTTTGGGGCTGTAAAAAGATTGCTGTGTTTCATTGTGAACAAAGCTCTATTTTCTTCAACTCCAAGTTTATTAACCATAATGGCATTTAGATCTAACGTTAGACCTAGTCCTAGACCTAGAATCTAGATCTAACTGTTAGACGACTGAGACTAGAAGTCTAACTGTTAACGTTAGATCTATGGAATTTATGAATATGAATGATTAACCAACTGAATCATCAATTGCCAGCACCATGCCATGTCTGGAATGGATTGCTCATAGCTCATCACAGTCAGTACATTATTAAGTATTTTATAATAAAAGATCAAGACATATGTCTCCATGCAAAACTAAAACTTAAAAGTATGCCATTAGGCCACTCGAACTTTTACATCAGTTGGCAGTGCCAGGGTTCACCCCGTAGGCCGTAGTGCCGTACCCCCGTAGCTCTGGCGAAAACAGTTGCATCACAACACACCAAACACTCACTCAGTGACACAACATTTCAACAACCATTCATTCGGATGGAAATTTTTAACAACAAAAATACAATACTTACTTAAAAATTCTACTTCTGAAAAATAAATACCAGTCACTACAATGTAGATTCCTAAAGATAAAGGACCTCGCTTGTCATAAAAAAGATAGGTTTCCATAAAATATTCCCGATAAAGAGCAAGATAAATCAATCATTCACACCCCTCTCTAGCTAGCTGCTCTGCATCTGAAAATCGTGTGATAACATTACCTTAATTACAACAAGAGATGGCGCTAGACTCTAATTTATCAAGTGAGGATAGAGGCATATGGTATCAATGTCTTGTCTAGTTTTCCAATGTAGAGGTTACAAAGAAAGGAAAACAACCATAACAAAATTTACAAATAATTGCAATTAACATAATTTACTTGAAAACACCCTTCTTAAATTTTCAGTGCCAACACATACATCTCCCCCCCCCCCAAAAAAAAAACCAAAAAAAAAAATGATTCTTTTGATATCTAGTTTCTTGACATAAAAAAAAAGAGAGAAAAAAAGGAGAAAACTAAAAATCTAGTACATTCTGTTTTTTTATTTTCATTTATTTATTTATTTATTTATTTATTTATTTATTTATTTGTTTATTTTTTTTTGGGGGGGGGTTCTTTTTTGTTTCTACTAGGTGGAGTAAATTTTTCAAAGCATAATCCTGTCATTTTGGGAATGTTTAATTTACTGAAAATTAAAGAAAATTTTCACAAGGACTAACTTCCAAACTTTGTGAAGCAAAAACACTTATAGGCCTAGTCTGTTTCAGCACTCTAACCATTACTTATTTCATTAATTAGGCTACATAAGTTTTTTCTCTCTAGGTCTGTTATAGCATTTGTAAAGTTTTTTTTTTTTTTTTTTTTTTTTTTTTT
>CALNVZ010002974.1:32296713-32323082 GCA_940671915.1 Paracentrotus lividus | reverse complement strand
TGTATGTTTTATTGATTCAGAAACACATTCATATGAATACAGATCATTATCAATTAATGGGAAAAAAATAAACATAATTAAAAAAATATATATATAAAGGTTGTGACAAGAAAAGATTATGAAGCCACATTAAAAAAAGAAAAAAGTTGAATGTTTTTGTCATAGAAGAGGATAAAATTTAAGCATCTCATAACCCCTGCCCAAAGGATGGACACACCCCACAAAAAAGTTCCTTCCACGACTCTTTTCCACTACACATTACGCAAGTTGGTTCAAATCCGGATGGCATTTGTAAACTTAATATGCCTAGGCCTACAAATCTAATTACCAGAGCCAAAACCAAACCCAAGGAAAGGTATACAAGCTCTTTTTTTCTTCTTCAGACACTCACTGGAAAAAGGAAACAAAAACAACAAAGAAAATAGTTTGGCTAATTCGTCTGCTTTCTGTTTAACTAGTTTATCATATGGCTAACCTGCCACATGGTCAATTGGATAATTCATCCATTATAAACATTAATACACATTAATAAAAATACATGACCGAATAATGAACCGAAAAATAAAAATGAATTGAATAGAATAAACTGAATGTTTCACCATTAAAATATCAATCAACAGAATAAGCTTGTAAGAAAGTAATATGTTTTGTATACAAAATTATACTGAATAATCCTGTATTTTATTGGTCTGTAACAATACTGTGCTTTGTTAATTTTAATTTGCTTGCAAATTTTGCAAAGAGGTTTATAGTAATATGGGGTGTGATAAAAATAGTCTATTATTATATTTTTAATATCATTATCACAATGATGATGATAAAATAAACATTATCATTCTTCATCATCATCATCATCATCATCATCTTCATCATCATCATCATCATCATCATCATCATCATCTTCATCATCATTATCAATCTTATATTATTTTCATTATTATTATATTTTATGTTATCATAAAATCACAAGAAGACCATTTATGAACATCTATTGTGCTCTTGCAGATCAGACCCTTTTTTTTTTTAGCTCTCAAAGAACTCTAACTGTCTTGAAAGGTACTCTTTAAAGGTTTACTAAATTAGAAAAATAATTATCCATTTTTCGTTAGGAGGTATCCTCAGAAGTCACAATTTAACCACCCATTATTTTCAAAACACTTTTGGTAATTAATGATGATCATTTGAAAAGCCCATAATGGCCCATTCCGCGCTGCTTAAGCCCCGCCCAAAAAGCTTCATCGAAGCGATATCGTAGTCACGTGACTGTGACGTATTGTGAGTAAGCCAGCTTCACGGACAGTACAGTGTGTATGCGTAGAGACAGGGAGCGCCTGAGCTAGCTGGCGGGCCGCTATGCCTCATGCTCCCGTTGCACGACGACTACTCTACTGTTCTTTCATACATTACATTGGTCACTAGAATTTTGATTTTGGACACGATTTCCACCTATAATTTCTAATTTATGTGTTGATAAGGGTTGTAGTAGGAGCACTGAGAGCTTAGGCATAGCTTTTATGCATGCATCGTTTTTCAAAAGAGATTTAAAGCTTTTGGAGTTTGGAAAGTAAGTCAAGCTTGCTTGAGCATGTTGAGCAGCTAGCAGACTGGCTACGGGCCACCAAATACTTGCAGTGATTTTGCCGAAGTTGACTTTAAAAATATTCCTAATTCGAATGAAGGAAATGAGAATATTGTTTACGTAGGTTAGACCTATATAACATCTCTTCTACTTATACAGTTTATCAAATAGAAGTCAATTTTGATGATTAAACAGTCACTGTAGTAATTATTGTAGGCAGACTGAATTCAGGACAGTTATGCAATATATATACAGGCAACGAGATCAGACTATATACAATGTACTATATATACAGTCTGTGAGTGTGATGTGTATTCGCATGCTGCAGAAATATGCCAATGGGGCAGCTATCGCCCAAGTGCATATCGGTGTGTGTATAACTAAATACACATACGACCTTATCTGCCCCATCAGCTCATAACTCTGCGTGCGAAGCATGGATACACAGGATCTGTCCTATACATAAACTCATAGTCGATAAACCAGTCGTCATGTTTATGCTGGAGGGCTATTTAAGGTACAACAATAGTGCACTAAACTTACAGGGACACACAAAACGACTGTTAATGCATTTAAGATAATGCAAAGCAATGCAGTCGCAGCCAAGACAGACAAGGATGTTTTGGTAAAAATTACCGCAAGATTTGAATATTTTGGCGCAAAATTGTTCACTGATGATGTGTAACAGGTATTTCTTAAGACTTTCGTATACTAAATCTACATTCATACTTCGTCAATTTTCCCGCTGCGGCCCCCCCCCCGGCACCCCGCGCCGCAGCGACGCGGCCGCCCCGGCGGGCCCCCGCGCCCGCGCCCCCCCACCCCCCCGGCCGAGCCCCCGAGCCCTCACGCCCCGCCCCCACGCCCCCCCTTCCGCACGGCCCACCGCGCGCCCCCCGCCCACCAGTCGCTCCCAGCGGCGACCCGCGCCCCGCGCAACGCGCCGCGGGACGGCCGCGCGCCGCGTCTTTTTTTTGTATGTTTTATTGATTCAGAAACACATTCATATGATATACAGATCATTATCAATTAATGGGAAAAAAAATAAACATAAATTAAAAAAAATATATATATAAGGTTGTGACAAGAAAAGATTATGAAGCCACATTAAAAAAAAGAAAAAAAGTTGAATGTTTTTGTCATAGAAGAGGATAAAATTTAAGCATCTCATAACCCCTGCCCAAAGGATGGACACACCCCACAAAAAAGTTCCTTCCACGACTCTTTTCCACTACACATTACGCAAGTTGGTTCAAATCCGGATGGCATTTGTAAACTTAATATGCCTAGGCCTACAAATCTAATTACCAGAGACCAAAACCAAACCCAAGGAAAGGTATACAAGCTCTTTTTTTCTTCTTCAGACACTCACTGAAAAAGGAAACAAAAACAAACAAAGAAAATAGTTTGGCTAATTCGTCTGCTTTCTGTTTAACTAGTTTATCATATGGCTAACCTGCCACATGGTCAATTGGATAATTCATCCATTATAACATTAATACACATTAATAAAAATACATGACCGAATAATGAACCGAAAAATAAAAATGAATTGAATAGAATAAAACTGAATGTTTCACCATTAAAATATCAATCAACAGAATAAGCTTGTAAGAAAGTAATATGTTTTGTATTACAAAATTATACTGAATAATCTGTATTTTATTGGTCTGTAACAATACTGTCTTCTGTTAATTTTAATTTGCTTGCAAATTTGCAAAGAGGTTTATAGTAATATGGGGTGTGATAAAAATAGTCTATTATTATTATTTTTAATATCATTATCACAATGATGATGATAATAATAAACATTATCATCTTCATCATCATCATCATCATCATCATCTTCATCATCATCATCATCATCATCATCATCATCATCTTCATCATCATTATCAATCTTATATTATTTTCATTATTATTATATTTTATTGTTATCATAAAATCACAAGAAGACCATTTATGAACATCTATTGTGCTCTTGCAGATCAGACCCTTTTTTTTTTTAGCTCTCAAAGAACTCTACTGTCTTGAAAGGTACTCTTTAAAGGTTTACTAAATTAGAAAAATAATTATCCATTTTTCGTTAGGAGGTATCCTCAGAAGTCACAATTTACCACCCATTATTTTCAAAACACTTTTGGTAATTAATGATGATCATTTGAAAAGCCCATAATGGCCCATTCCCGCTGCTTAAGCCCCGCCCCTAAAAAGCTTCATCGAAGCGATATCGTAGTCACGTGACTGTGACGTATTGTGAGTAAGCCAGCTTCACGGACAGTACAGTGTGTATGCGTAGAGACAGGGAGCGCCTGAGCTAGCTGGCGGGGCCGCTATGCCTCATGCTCCCGTTGCACGACGACTATCTACTGTTCTTTCATACATTACATTGGTCACTAGAATTTGATTTTGGACCGATTTCACCTATAAATTTCTAATTTTATGTGTTGATAAGGGTTGTAGTAGGAGCACTGAGGAGTGCTAGGCGCATAGCTTTTATGCATGCATCGTTTTTCAAAAGAGATTTAAAGCTTTTGGAGTTTGGAAAAGTAAGTCAAGCTTGCTTGAGCATGTTGAGCAGCTAGCAGACTGGCTACGGGCCACACAATACTTGCAGTGATTTTGCCGAAGTTGACTTTAAAATATTCCTAATTCGATATGAGGAAATGAGAATATTGTTTACGTAGGTTAGACCTATAATAAATCTCTTCTACTTACAGGTTATAATCTAATATGAAGTCAATTTTGATGATTAAACAGTCACTGTAGTAATTATTGTAGGCAGACTGAATTCAGGACAGTTATGCAATATATATACAGGCAACGAGATCAGACTATATACAATGTACTATATACAGTCTGTGAGTGTGATGTGTATTCGCATGCTGCAGAAATATGCCAATGGGGCAGCTATCGTCCCAAGTGCATATCGTGTGTGTGTATATACTAAATACACATACGACCTTATCTGCCCCATCAGCTCATAACTCTGCGTGCGAAGCATGGATACACAGGATCTGTCTATACATAAACTCATAGTCGATAAACCAGTCGTCATGTTTATGCTGGAGGGCTATTTAAGGTACAACAATAGTGCACTAAACTTACAGGGACACACAAAACGACTGTTAATGCATTTAAGATAATGCAAAGCAATGCAGTCGACAGCAAGACAGACAAGGATGTTTGGTAAAAATTACGCAAGATTTGAATATTTTGGCGCAAAATTGTTCACTGATGATGTGTAACAGGTATTTCTTAAGACTTTCGTATACTAAATCTACATTCATACTTCGTCAATTTTCGTTAGTTTTCTCTTGCACAAAGGAGTCCAATATTACGTTTGGTGTACATACATGCATTGCCAGTCGCCGTTTGTTTTGGGGTCTTACTTTTAATACGTCATTCCGCTAATGAACCAATCAGCTCACAGGGTTTCAGGAATGTTACCAAAACCTATAGTTTTCCACATTCTTCGTCAAATTGAGACTTTCTTATGAAAAACAAATTTCACTTTCGTTTTCAGAAGGTAATTATCCACCGAATAAGCCCAATTTGTTTTTCTAATTTAGTAAACCTTTAAAGTTCTCTGCTTGGTTATGTAACAGCCTAATGTTC
This sequence comes from Paracentrotus lividus, assembly GCA_940671915.1. Taxonomy (NCBI): domain Eukaryota; kingdom Metazoa; phylum Echinodermata; class Echinoidea; order Camarodonta; family Echinidae; genus Paracentrotus; species Paracentrotus lividus. The sequence goes on along the minus strand of CALNVZ010002974.1, from coordinate 32,317,885 downwards.
ACTACAAATACTAGCTCCATAATTCAAATTACTTGTAGTCATGAAATGAAAAAAAGTCTGTATATTTTGTTAACTTAAATAGAAATATACTCAATAAAAAAAGTAAGCCCCCCCCCCTAATGAAAATGATGTAACTTTTGAACGGGCTTGTTTTGAGCACAATAATTTAGAGGGGGGTTTTCTACACGTATTAAGTACCTTCTGTGAAAAAATGACATCGATCCCCCGAGACATGCATGAGTGATCAAAGATTAAAGCAAAAATGGACATTTTCAAAAGTCACAAGGGTCATTTTTTAGTCTGTAAAAATAATAATTTGTAAAATTTTCTTTTTACCTTGTGTTGAATTGTTTTGGTGGTTTTATCATCCAAAATTTGACCATCCAACACCAATCCCGATACATTTCCCTATTTTTCATGGATGAGTGAGCACAATTTTAAGAATTATGTTCAGGCCTCTAAAAATGGTAAAATTAAACAATTTTATTTAAAGATTTGCCATCAAATATTATCATCAACATCATCGACACATTTTGTGAGAACATGAGAACCATTCATCGTGTCATAAACGAGCAAGCACACTTTAACCCGTTGTATACTAAGCCCGCATATATGCGGGCTGAAAAAACATAGAACATCCCTCTTGTCGACCGTTTATTTCACTCATGATTGCATAAACATATAAAAGACCTGATGTAATTTAAATTATCTGATCTTTTTGTTAAAAAGTTCCAGCATGTTGATTTAGGGTTTGTTTTTGCCTCGAAATTGTACACAATGTCAATGGAGAGAAAATCCAAATTTCAACAAAATTGAAATTCGGCTTAATTTCATTGATGATTTTTGTTAATTCTACTGAGAGTTTTTTTCATGAAACTTGGCACACAACTTCATGGTGGTACTTACTAACAGGAACAAATGCTAAAATGAGAATCTGATAAGGCACGGAGTGGGGCCAAAGCTCTGAAATTTCTTCTTATTTGCATATTTGTTTAATATCTTCTGCTCACCGAAGCATAAAACACTAGAATTTTCGTGAAACTCAAATCAAATGAACTATCCAAGAAGGCCTATGACAATTATCCAAAGTAGGCAATTTAATTTTAATCCACAGACGAAAAAATGGCTTTTCACGTATCACTTGTTCATTGAAGCGTGACTTTTTGATAAAATGCCACAGCATGATTTGAACAAATTTATTTGACATACATATAACAAAAAATTGTTGATAAAATTATTTTCATTACGCAAAAGGGAACAATACTTACCTAATAAATTTGAAAATATTCTCTTTTGTTTTTATTAAGTGTTCATTCAACCGTGAATTGATTGATATTGTGCAAATTTTGCAAATTTTAACTCATGCTCATCCAACCGTGAAATTTAATGCAAATGTCATTTGGTATGTTAGAAAAACAGTGCAACAAGCCTTCTGAACATATCTTTTGCTGAAAAGTTTGAGTTTGTTCCGGTATTACTGAATTAAAGTTATGAAACTGGCCTTGTGACTTTTAAAAAGTGACATTTTTGCCTTTTGACTGTGCTCATTGAAACATGACTTAACGGATTTCAGTAATATTCACTAAAATGGAAGCTGATAAAATTACCTACAAGCACAAGTAATAAAATTCGTAAAATTCCAATTTGTTAAAAAGTTATACCATTTTGATTAGGGGGGGGGGACTTACTTTTTTTGTCGTGTATACATATCATCATCATGATAAAATGCATGACTACTAGTAACTTATAAAAGAAAGTAAATTGAGTAATGCCAGGTTACATTTGGTCTACAATCATTGAAGAGTGACTTTAGTAGTAAGGGAACCTATACATGCTCAATGGTCAAAATATCCTTTGTTTGCAAGGGCATGCTTAAGTTCATTGTATCCCTTTCATCACACGATTGCAATGGGGGATACAAGTAAAATATGAATGGATGACAGAGGAGTTCGATTCACAAACCATGAGCATACAGCGTCGATCTAGCCTCTGATCGTCAGTATTATACAGCGTGTCTCCCAAAAATGTCCCTCTAATTCACTGAAGAATAATTTAGTTTTTTAAGTTTTATGCCCAATTAAGTTTATGTATTTAGAAAGCCCACATAATTCTGTGATTCCAGTGAAAATTTCAAATGTTTTGTATCATCGGTTTTGAAGACACAGGCTCTTTTGTAAGAGTAGTCATTTTTGGCCCATTCCAAGTTTGATGAAAAAGGAATACACTACAAAAATGGCACACATGATTCTGTGCTTCACTTTTATTGCAGTTTCACAACTGGGATGTTCATGCTTTTGTTTTCAAGTAGCAATGCCATATCTTACTGGCCATGAGTGTAGACTAGTTTGCGATTCGAGTCTCTAGAGTCGTGGAGACGCCTCCTGAGTCTCCGGGGAAGTGTGTGGAAATTAAAATAAAAGTCTTTAAAAAAAAGTAACTAGCTGCAGTCCCCCCGACGTCGCTGATATTCTTTAGTCTACTAGTGATATACACAAAATCAGCCGCGACTAGTTCGTGACTCCTGTCTCTGCAGTCTTGGAGACGTCACTACAACATCTTCTAGGTCTCTAGGGAGTCGCACAAAAAATCAATTGAAAGTCTTTGAAAAAAAAGCCAAACATATTTGAATTTTTTATGAAGAATGTTTCCACTTTTTTTAATAGCCTACTAGTCATAGTGTTTCTTTAGTCTACCAGTCATGTACGAAATAAGTCACGGCGATGACTCGGCGACGTCGCCATGACTTGTTCGCCACTGGAAAATGTCTTTTAAAAAATCAAACACGATAGATTTTATTCAGTCGTGAGTGATGTCGCAGAAACTTCTCCACTGCACTGACTAAAAATCACTGGTAAAGAAATATCAAACAAGTCTGACATTTTGAAAGACTTTTTAAATTTTTTGTGCGACTCCCTGGAAACTCAGGAGACAACTCCAACTGAAGGCTCAAGATACTATAGGCATTAACTAGTTGTTTACTAGACTCATCACCAATAAGATATGTCCTTAGTGATGAAAGGTTCAGCTGTTTTCAAGGAAAACTAATTAAAATTTCAGGCTTTCAAAGTATCAGTGGTTGTATTTGCTTTCACATGCAGAATAATAATGTGAAAAAAACAAAATATGGCAAATAGACTCTCTGTTCAAAACCAATGAAATTTTCACACAAGTTACGAAATTAAATGAGCTTTCAAAATATGCATATCAAATTGGCAATAATTCTTTAATTTAGAATTTATTTAGCGCCCAATCAGACACTAATCCATTGGGAGTGTTTACAGCACACCGCGCGAGGCATTGTCCTATTTCATCAATTTTTATCGTAATTTATTCATCATTATTTTTATACACTGTACTTACCTTTGTGAATTGAAAAGGGAAGACCCAAAACATTTATCATCTCAAAAAATAGACAAAAAAGGTGAAGTACACAGATTTTCTTTATTGATAAATTCGACTGGAGCAAAGAGCACTTTATGATCAGCTGCTCTCCCCCCATCGCGAAGTGGTAGCTGTAGTAGTCCCGAAAGAATGTGGTCAGTAGATTGTTTGAATTATTCGCTGCTGCTGATCTTTAGACATTTTTTATAGTACACAGTGATCTGTCTTTACTTAAAGGGGAAGTTCACCCTGGAATTTTATTGGTCTTAAAAAATGAAGAAAAATAAAATAAAAATATTAGTGAAAGTTTGAAGAAAATCGACCATAAAATAGCGAAGTTATGAATATTTAAAGTTTTGATTGTGTGACGTCACGTGCGAGCAGCTCTCCCATTGGTTGTGTATGTAAATTCCATAAATTTGTCTTTTTGTCATGGTTCTTGATAAAGGAATGGGTCAATTTGATATAGTCATGTATATGAACATATGTTTGATGGTATATCGACCGCACAGGTGACATAATTAATTTCTTTTGAAAAAAAATGACATTTTATGGAATTTACACTACATAACACATAGGAGATCTGCTCGCATGTGACGTCACATAATCAAAATTTTGAGTATTCATAACTTCATAATTTATTGGTCGATTTTCTCCAAACCTTCACTCATATTTTTCTTTTATTTTTCTTCATTTTTTAAGACCAATAAAATTCCAGGGTGAACTTCCCCTTTAATCTCCCTGATTGTTTGTGGCATAAACCATAGGCCACTCGTTAATGTTATTGATTCAATTATCACCAATTACCACCGCAGTTATGGCTACTGATTGAGGAGCAATTTCAACACAAATTGCTAGTTGATTTAAAGTGCACTAGTAAATGTTGGGACATTTCCTTTTCATAGGCATTTTCTCAATCCTAACAAGATTTAAAAAAAAAGACGTTGACATTGAAATGCACAGAAACACACAAAAAACAATCTTGTGACTAAGAAATACTTTCAACGTAACCGCTCACCCTCATATTTTAGGAGGATATGGGCTGAATCAATTTGACTTCTTCTTCTTGACATTTACATCTTACCAGGCGAGTAATACATACCTCTTCTTGTCCAGACATCACTGCCATGCAACTAGAGAGGGCACTACAAGCTTCATGAGATCTATCAACGATACCTTCAAGTTTTTTGGTTAGTTCTGAGAAAGAGAAATCATAACAATGTTGCTTTTATAAGAAAAACAAAGTGTGAGCATGATACCTAATGCTTGTAGGGGGGGGGGGGGTATTGCTTTTCCTACATTTCTTTACAAAACGGTTGATTGTTTACTTTACCCCTTTTGCCTATTTATGCTTCTCTTGAAACTTATCAAGATACATTTCATATCTAAAAACAAATAATTAAACACCAAAAGAATATAGAAGAATATGTTTGTAAGGCATTAATCTCCAATGCTAAGTCCCTTGAATAGGAATTCAAGCTCTAGTTCCCTAATCATTTACATATGTTTTACATCAGTAAGGAAAAAATAAACTAATGAATCAATCAATCAATTGCAAACGTATTAAAAATCTGTATGTTCAGTATATCACAATATCTTATATCTTCATCTTGACTTCAGTACCACAGGAGCAGACGGTGTAATCAAGAGAGAACCATGAAACAGAAAATGTAAAAAGGTTTGTTCACCTGAATGATTAATACTGTTATTGGTGTGTTCTTTGTGTCTTTCCATCCATTGTGATAAATTCCTAATACTCTCCTCCAGAAGATGATGTCTAGTTTGGGCATTCTGAAATTGAGAAAAGAATTTCATTTATGTTTTATATAATTGATGTTAATATACTGTTAATTCACATTCAGATTAAAGGAAACCGAATATTAAGGAGAGAATCAATCTTATAGGAAAGATTAAAATAAGAGGAATAATTTTCAAAAAGTTTCATTAAAATCAATTATGAAATTATAGAGTAATATGGCTTGAAAAATCTTGTTGTACTTTCTATGGGGATCCTCAAATTGGCAAAATTGAATCAAAAGGCTGATGTAGATATGTTCATAAAATCACCCATTGAGAATCAATTTTGCAAATTTAAGGACCCCCATACAACAAGACTTTTCAAACTCCCATAAATCTCCTATTGTGTAACTGATTTATTGAAACTTTTTATTTTCATTACTCCTTTTAATTCATAGGTTTGGTATAGTTGGAAAGATACAAAAAGTGTCTTGTGTACTATTTTCATGCATATCCAGAAAATGTTAAATATGATATTATATCCTACATGTACATTGTAACATCTATTTTTAAGCGCCGTAAGGGCCACCCCCCCCCCCCCGAGTATGTGACGTAGACATTTTTCAAGGCTCTAAACAAACCTTCATGGTATCTTGGATGGAGCTCAATGCAAGCAATTTCTTCTTATTTTCTCCTTCTTCATCATCTGAATCTGAATCAGCCATGATGCAAGAACTAGCCAATCTCTCACTGTAGGATCGGTGCTCCCTCAGTGTGCTGATCCATTTCTAAATGCCCAGGAAAATAATGATAGATATGTGATTAGATTCAAGTTCTTTACATCAATTAGGTATTTGTCCAAGATTCAGAAACTTTCCTAAAAATGACTGCAGGAAGTTGCTTGAACAACAAAAACTGATAATGTCAAGGTACAGGTTAAAAAAAAAACATAACAGGTGGTTGTTAACCCTTTGAACCCTGAATTATTTGCACATTTTGTGAAATCCACAAAGTCCAAGTTTTATTCACTAGGTTGAAACAGGTATGCGTACTAAAGGTGCTCTTATACATAATTTGGAATAGCGCCATCTTTCGGTGAAAGACTCACGAAAACTTTAGACCGTGAATCCTAATTTTAAAAAAATCTTAAGGGAAAATGGAAATTGATGGAAAGTGGCCTTTGGGGATAATTTACAATCTCTGCTGGCCAGTAAACCGGCCTATTGGATTCAAAGGGTTAAAAGTCCTTCAATCTACTATGATTTAACCAAAATCATGAATCTCTCCAAGCAAATAGTACATATATATATACATATTATCTGAGGCCATGGGCCTTAGTAACCCAGAGCAGTACACAAATACATTTATTTCAATGAACGGCCCATTCCTCCATGAAATTGCAATACATATGTGATCTACTATCACATTTGCCATTTTCCTTCCAGCCAAAGTAGAGGTATATGGGTACAGAGTAAGGAAAAATTCTTTGATATTGAGTGCCTAATCTGGGTAACTTGGATAAACCTGGGGTATAACTGTCAATTATTATTCATTATTGATAATAAACGTGAACCATGATTGGAAACAATAAAGAGCTTTATAAAATGTTATAAATCGATTCATAATGAAATTAGAAGTTTCAGAGCATAATGTTTTACCTCTCTTGTCAACTCTTTTGAGAATTTCTCATCCAGCATCCATAGATGTGTGGATCCTTCATTGTACTTCATTGCAAACATATTATCATTATCGAGATTGATCTAAAATCGAGAAAGAAACAAATAGAAACGGATAACAGCAATCAAACTTATAGCATTTTAACATGTGGATTCTCAGCTTCTTTAGCCTTAAAGATTTATTTAAGCACTTTTTTTTTTTTTACATAATTGCACATAATAATAGTGTTTTATCTTGTAGACATTTCCAAATCAGATCTGACTATTTAACCCTAATCAGGCTAGACTTTTTTTTTTGGGGGGGGGGGAGGTGCTATTCTATCTTTTTTATTGAGGGAGGGTTCAATCTGAAAAATGAACTTAAGAATATATTGTAACCATCTGAAATATGCACCTTTAAAAAATACTTTTCAGAGTACTGGCCACTCTACCAAATTACATCTCAATAGTAAACATATACCTGGATTTATCATCGAAACTGTGTAAATTGTTCACAATTCTACAAACCTTTATATCTGCATGCTCCAAACTCTTACAGCCCTGTCTTTTCACCCCTGCATATGCATCAGCCCTAAAGCGCCACACAAAATAATGCAACAAGAAACATTATACAAATGAATTTAGTTAATATGTCACATAAGAGTTTCCCTGCTTAATGTACGCCTCTGCATTATGTAGCCGGTAGGTCTTTGCATATGTTGTTGTACATGTACATGCTTTCCATTAGATACAGGGACAATAGTTTTGCCTAAAGATAGTATAGACAAAAACACCATGGACACAGAAACATAACACTTGGCCCATATCTTCTCGTTATCATCCCATTACAGATAAAGAAGTAAAGTTATCTTTTTGATGACACTACATTTGCTCCTGCAAAGCTTTATTTTGTCTAAGATGTAATGTAAGGGTTAGGGCTGTAATAGGGTTTCATGTTAGGTTTAGGGTAGGGTATAGTATAGATATATTGACTGCTTTGAGGGGCATGGCCGTTTCTTGACTGCTCAAGGGAAATTCCGCATATGATATGACCCAAGACCGCAAGTCGCGGTTATGGCAGATTCGGAAGTTCCAGAGAGCAGTCTAGAAACGACCATGTCTCGAAAATAAAAGCAGTCTATATATCGTTTATATGCCGAAAAACAAGGGGATCTAAAAATAACATTCATGGTCTAATTTAGACTAACTAACTAAATTAGCGACCAGATCGCGCTGCCAATTATGGTATCTGAAATCATCGCATCGTGCAAAGCATCCTTATGCAAGTAAACAAATGGGGATCGCACTATGCCCGTTGCTAAGGGGCATCCAGTGTGGCAACGGGCATAAATCCAAGTACTATTGACTGATGAGATGTTTTGGGGGCATGGTTGAAGACATGACCAATCAAAGGACAGGATTAATCAACATTCTTAAAGTGAGGTATATAATATTAAATGTAAGTCTGTGGTTGAATTTGGTCATTCGACTTAGTTCATGGAATTTGAAGCAGAGCGATTGTTGTAGGAGCAATTGTCATGGAATCATCTTTCCTACTCACCAAAATCAACAAAAACTACCAAACACAAAAGAAATTTATGGTACATGTATAAGCGAGAAAGCAAGGCAGTCCGTAGAGAAGAGGAACCATGATCAATGTCCCATGTGTGTTAGTGATTTGAGGTTTTCAGTCAGGTTTTCACGCTTTTATACACAACTGGCCATCCTAAACTGTGCCATACCTTACTATATTGTACATAAGGTTACAGCCTGGTAGATTGACATTGGGTCACAATTATCCTAGGACACTGGGTCATGATATCTTATAATTCATTTTGTTTTATGCCCTAGCCCCTTAGACAGCGTGTCACGATGTCTATAGACCCAGCGGTCTATTGGCCCTGCATACTGTACGGATGCCTTTGAAGATACATGATAAGAATTCATGCTTGTTCTCAGACACATTCTCTCAATAGCATGTCTCATTGTGAACACTTGGCATGATGGTCCTACCTGTTCCTATAATAGCTCAGCATGCCTTGATCTAGAACAACCCACAGATGCCTTCTCCTCATCAATCCAGCCTGTGTCAAAGAAAAATTGAATGAAACATTGGCATTGATAATTAATTACTTCATGATCATATTACCACACCATTTCCAGTAAAGAAAAAATTGAGAGGTAGTGCTATTCTTCAACAAAGTTAAACTTAAAAAAACTTTCAAATAGTTCAATAGGGTGGATGTATCCTGCTTGACGATGTACAGTGTACATTTAATATATAAGAACCTGCTTGATTACAGCATATAACTTCTGGTGCCCACTGATTATTCATAATGTTGTATTAAGCCTTCCCTTTTGTAATTGTATGTTTTGTTTTAATTATGTATGTTTTAAAACCTTTTAATTATGTATGCTTTAAGAACTTTCTATATTGGCAACAAACGCAAAATCAAATGAGATAATGCTACCACCCCTAGGGGTGATGGCGGATCCTCCATTGGCTGTGACAAAGAATTTTATTGGCTCCACTGTCTGTGGATCAGGGTGATAAAATCATTTATCAGAGCCAATACTGAATCCACAATTGACCGAAACTAGTTGTTTTACTTACCCTGTACAATGGCCCTTCAAATTTGTTGACGTAGCTGTGCACAACCTGCAATCAGTAAAATAAGAATATCAAGATTTAAAACATAAACACCACATAGTATACTCAGTCGATATTATATAATACATTGTGTTACTTACATATATTGACATATATTAGCACACTGGCGGATCCAGGATTTTAAGAGGGGGGGGGGGCAAATTAAAGAAAGAACTATCAATTATTTCATAGGCAAAAAAACAAACAAAAAAACACCGACTTATTGGAGGCTTTGAGCTGTAAAGTAACAATATATATTCAATGTGTGCTATTCAGGAATTATAAATTTATAGATAAATTGTTTTTATAATCCCCTCTTCCCATACCTTCATCGGCTTGAGGCTCACTAGCTGCCTGATATGATACGATTGCGCAAGGTCAAGGGTCGTTTGACCCTTGGAATTCTTCAGATCAGTCTTTGCTCCACTCTGCAGCAATAAAATGGCCGCCTCTCTCTGATCACTGCAGCTAGCCCTATGAAGAGGTGTGTTTCCACTAGCATCTGTGCAGTTTATGTCCGGGGGTCTTGGTCCTTTAAGCTGACAAAGAAACGAGGAAACAAAAGAGACACTGTGAACCTCATCAACATAAGGGATACATTAATTCTTGTTCAGAGGCATATACATATACATGTACGTAAAGCAGATCACAAGATTTAATTTCAACATTTCAATTTCCCTGTCAGAAACATAACATGAATAAACCAAAATCTTTACATTGAAATGATTATATTTCCTTTCTAAAGCTGATAAAGTAATAAGCTTTAACGATCAATATGCATGATAGGGAGAGTAATGCAAATTTCATTTTATAGTAGGCCTACATGTACATATAAGGAGGGTTTGGTTGTCACAGAACTTGTGGTAAGAAGACTAAAACTTATCAGTTATCTTAAAAATCTGAAAAAACTCTCCTACTTTCAAATTTTATAAAAGTCTAGAAACTATCAATGTATTATATGCCACAACTATTTCTTGTTCAAATTGCCATATGGGATGGTTTTTATTTGACCTTTGAACTTCCCCCTCAATTGCTAACTGATCTTATCTATCAATTGTTTGCTTAAACTTTAATTGCAAATAGTGAATTTATTTAAATGCATGGTGTTTTTCATTCACAACATTCAAACCCAGTTACGTTAATCTACAGCAGTATGACAATTCTTATGTGTAGGCTATTTTTGTGAAATGTGCATATATAATGGAATCTTATTGTTAAGTGCTTAAAACTAACGAGCACAGCATTATTAACAGGATCAATTAGTAATGGGAGAGATGTCACTTTGGATATCGTCTGTTGGGAGCCATAAGGGCGATATTGCATCTTATAGATGTTCCGTTGAGAGCCATAAGGGCGCTATTACTGTACAAAGTCAATGGTAATAGCGCCCTTCTGGCTCCAAACGGAACATCCTTGATCTGCAATAGCGCCCTTCTGGCTCCAAGCCGACGATATTTGAATTACATTGTCAGCTCGCAAGAAATATTATTACAAAAAAATTATACAAAAATTATCTAAAATTTGCAAGAATTCATGAAAGGAATATCACAGACATTCTCATGTATATCTTTTCATGCATTCAAAGTAATAATATGAGACTGCTCTATCATACATGCCAAGTCTCACGCATCTTGCGTGAGAATCACGCATTTCGGGTCCGTCTCACGATCTCACGCAGAACATCCCATTTCTCATGCAAAATGAGAAAAAGTAGCATTATTATAGATTTTTTTACCATTTTGGAGTCTCAAAAATCTAAATATTGGCAGTTTTGTTGGGCATCAATTGCAAGTGCGATGTTTTCAAGCAGGCGATCGTTATATGCAAGATAGCTTACTACTTGAAAAGTGTGTAGCGTGCGCACGCGCCTCTTTAGTGTACAAAATACTACTACGCGCGCGCATCGCTTTCAAACACGATGTGAAAGATCACACGCAAATTTTTTTTTTGAACTTGGCTTGTCTGCTCTATCCCTTTAAAACGACGTGAAGTGGGAATAGCTCTTGTACAAAATATGACCTTCCCTCTATGTGTACAGTATATTAGCAGCTGTTGATCTACCACTTAGATAAAACAGGGATATGTTTTCATTAATGAATCATCAGTAATTAGGCCTATTGTTCTTCAATGTTGACCTCTCCTTGACAGCCAAATGATAATATCTCCTAGATACTAGATCTCCTTGCTTCCGAATTGAACGTACATAATGGATTGTTGCAACTCCTTGTGTATTTCATGTGCAACTTAGGAAGTCTGTCTGATCCATGTACACAAAAATAAGTTTAGCTAATCCATTGACTTTGTCTCTACAATGATTGAAGAGAGTTTCTAATAAAAAAAAATATTTGCAAGCTCTAAATGAATTCTTTTTAATTATATAAATCTTAATTTCTTAATTTTAAATTTCATTTATTCACTCATTTTTAAAGTGAAATTGACCTTTCTTTGACAGCCAAATGATAATATCTCCCTGATATTAAATCCCATTGCTTCTGAATTGAACAGTGTTGTAACTCCTTGTGTATAGCTCTTCATGTGCAACATATAAATTATGTTAGATCCATGTAGGCTGCACAAAAATATGTTTAGATAATAGTGTTTTTTTAATTGTATGATTTTTTTAATGAAATTTAGTGCAAAACTGATTTCATATATTGAAAGTGGGTTTGTTAAAGTATTCTCTTGGATTATCAGCATGCAACACTCAATGAATATGTGTGTCCTCTCAAAATTGGATTAAAGCGAGCTCACCACTTTGGAAATCGTTTGAAGGTCGCCCTCAGAGGCAGCTTGTAGGAGAGTCTGCTGCGACTTCAACTCTTGAGATTGCTCAGCCCCTGGACATAACAAGAAAAGACAGTGAAACTAACAACACATTTCTTAAAATAGAAGATTGAGCTCTTAAGAACTTGGGGAATTAAATAAACTCACACATAGTGTTTGTTGACATTGTCCAAGGTTAAAGGTATATATATATATATATATATATATATATATATATATATACTGTTTTGTTGTGCTTATTTCTAGAAACTAAAACTGCATACAAAGTGTTCATAGTGTTTTCATTTACCATACATACATTTGAAAGGAAACTGCATAAAAAAACCATAGGCATATGTACGTATGGTTGAGTGATTTATTATCAGTTCTTTAAACATGCTGAAGACTGGACCAGTTTCATATCATGTGGGAAATCAAGATAACCCAGGTGAACAAACATAACCTGAAGGAGAAACAATGGATATTGTGACATACAAACTACTACGTAAAGAGTTATGATCTAATTAATACTGAAAATAGGCCATTACTTGTATGTAAAACACATGTATTCCTTCAACATACATGTATGTACATGGAAAACTGAGCACGACCTGCACTTGAGGCAAACCAGAAAGCCTGCCTTATCACAAAAGAGTGGCACATGCAAGCATGAAACAATTGTTAAAAAATTTCATTTTTATGATAGGCTTTTTATTATTATGCCTCTGCCACAAATAGCAAGATAGCCTTAGGAATACATGTCAAATTTTGACACCGGTTTACATTTGTTATGTAACTGCGGTTCATATTCTCTTTTGATACATTGTATTGACATTCATTGTCAGGTAATGTGCATCACAGCGATCAAAAGATTTTGCAAAAAGTTTTCTGTTCGCTTTGACAGACAATGCCTCACGAAAAACTTGAATCTTGAGGAAGAGATTTGATAGACCTTACATTCTTTTCTTGAACATCTGCCAATCAGTGCATGTGTGACAGGGGCATTACTTTGAGACCTCAGTGATGGATTTATTGAAGAAAAAAAAAGATAAATTCTTTAATTATGCCTCCTGTTTGCCACAATACACAGAAACGATGCAACAGGTTGAAGTGGCCTGCAACCATTTTTGTTGGCATCCAGCCACTGTTGAAAGTTATAATACCTTGAAGCATTCTTTTAACCTCTGACCCATCATATGCTAATTCCTTTGGTGACATCCCTTCTCCATTGACGGCAAAGACATCAGCACCATGCTCTATCAGGAGTTGAACTATATCCTGAAAAAAACAAACCAACATTGCAAACATTTCTTATGTAAACATATTGTTTAAAACATATGTTCAAGTCACTGGATCAAAACCTTATCATTGTAATCTGATAGAAGGAGCTATGTAATTTTCTCTCCCCTCCCGCCTCTCTCTCTCTCTCTCTAATAAGTGATACATTTAAACAAGTTATATTGAGAAATTTATCAATTTATCCATCATCTTTATAATACAGTAATGATTTGTTTTGTCCAAAAATCATGCAAATACAAAGAAAGAAAAATAAGAAAAGAAGATAAACAAAAAGAAAAAAAAAACAACAAAACAATGATTGTCAATTTATGTGACTGAATAAAACAAGACTCAGCATTAAAAACAACAGCAGCCTTTTTCATCCACCATCAGGTTTTTCTGTAGCTTTTCTACTCAATCTAATCTCTGTAAATTATAATCATATGTTCCCGTAAAAGGTGTTATCTTTGTAAAAGCTTTTGCCTGCAAATTTCGTCCATGATCAAATGCGAAACTGAAACCACAATGAAGTATGTTTGTTAAGAGGCAGAAAATGTCAATCAAGATAATATCTGTATGCAAAAAAATAACAGCTTTTGCTAACCTCTCTCCCAATGAATGCTGCCTTGTGGAGCGGTGTGTCTCCTACAGGATTCATAGAGTTGATGTTTGCTCCATTGCTAAGAAGAACCAAGGCAACCTTCTCATGACCGAAGTAGGAAGCAAGATGGAGAGGGGTCCATCCTCTGTTTGACTTTTGTTCACCTTAAACATAGAAGAGAAATGTAAGGTTTTAAAACATTTGGCTACATGTACTTCAAACATACTGTACAAATTACAAATTGGATTGAATCTGTTATTAGGTTCCCCTTTTTCACTTCCACCCATTTTACATTTATCACTGTTACCGGTAATCCTATTCTCATAGTGCATCCCTTGTTTAATAAGATAACTGTCTGAGTTCAATGGTCCAGACTAAAAAATTTCAATTTCATAGGGGTCAGGACTGAACTTTTATTTGTGTATAATGCCCCTCTTGGTCTAAATCAAAATTGGAATTCAAATAAATAGGTATGTCTACCGGGGTTTATCATTCAGCTCTAAATAAGCAGTGAGAGATATTTGGGAAATTTTCCATTATCACCTTTACAATTGACACTGAAGCTGGAGTTGACCCCATGCTGCTCATGTTTCTGTATTAGTTTGAGTACTCCTGATGCATCCCCATGTCTGGCTGCAAGGAGAAGCAATTCCATATCTTCCTTTTCCTCCTCAGGTTGAACAGCATCTCCTGATCCCTTCTGGAAGTTTAAAGCTCTGCTAAGATGTTGGTCATCATTATCATCTTTAAGATTTTCTATGATTTCCTTAAATTCCTCCTCTCCCTTCTTAAAACTGTCATCTTCATCTTCATCTTCATGATTAACTACTTCCCCAAATTCTTCCTCCTCCCGATCATCTCCCAACCTCCACCTTGTTTCATCCTGTCTGACTCCTTTAGCACCTTTTAAGACCCTACCTCCATCTATCAATATAGCTCCAGCTCCGTCGAGGGCCTGGGTTTCCCCAGTAATAACTGCTCCTGCACCTTTCTTAGCAACAGAAAGCTGACTGGTTTTACCAGAGCTGGCATCTTTGATTCTGTCTTCATCAATCCCAACTAAGCTTTTCTCCTGCTCCACAACGATCCCCTCTACTCCTTCTTCTTTGTCATCATAGTCGAAAAATGTTGCACCTCCAGATCCTTCTCCCACTTTCTCTAAATCACTCTTCTTTAGTGGTGAAGCTTGACCTTTGTCACTCCTTAACTTTGGATCAGATCCTTTCAAAAGTGAATTCAGAGTTTCAGTCTCCATGTCCTCATCAGTCTCACTATCATCTTGACAATCTCGAAACTCTACTGCAGAATGTTCCGTCATGGTGCAGTAGATGGTGTGAGAAACAAAGTAGCAAGACTCCTCGTGCGCAGGCTGTAATGGAAACAAGTACATTATTTTTATTAGGGGGCCTCACAAAGGAGGAAGATATAAAAAGAAGTTAGATGATATCAGAGAGTGGATGGAAATAGAAGTATTAAATTTAAGCATGGTGATGGAGAAAGTATTTGTGTAAAAGCAAATTGATAAAATTAATGTCAGAAATTTAAAGGTGAAGTTTAGTGTTTAAAAACATCTGAACATAGGAAAATAAAAACAAAATATGAGCAAAGGACAAAGGTTTGAAGAAAATCTAACAAAGAATTCAAAAAAAATTAAGAATGTTAATATTTTTTCCCCTCAGATTCGAGCTGTGCTGAAATCTCATTTTCTTTTTTTACTCATTTACATTTCATATATAGATTCTAGGCCCTATTTCGAGCCAGTTTCCCTCTTTGTTCAACATCAAGTTTATAAAGTAAAAAAAAAAAAAAAAACCTTGGCTTTACTCATATTTTTTAAAACCATGTCTAATTATAAGTAGGCCTATGTCTATGGCTGATTATATTTGTAACAATGACAAAGCTACATATTTAAGCTAAACAAACTCAATATGAAAATTGGAACCAACTTGGCCTGGAGCCCGTCGGCCCGAACTCCAAACTTACCGGCACCTCAGGCTCGGGCTCAGCCACCGGCTAGCTGACTAGTGTAGTGACTGACTCAGATTCGGGCCGAGTTGGCACGCGCAGTCAAAAGCAACGTTAGAGCCGATAGATTAAGTTCCTTGGTGTGTGAGTAACTTCAGAATCGAAATTAAAATGTCTAATATTAATATCAGAGTAGAATCCACTGAGAATATCTCAATCCTCAATTTAGTACTTCGCTTACCCTAAAATTGAAGGATGAACAACCGTCGCAGGTCAGCGCAGTCGCAGGTTCATCGGAAGCAAAACAATGTCCGAACAGCTGTCGGTCACATGTTAATTCTTTAAGCTGGCGGTATCACGTGATATTCCGGAAATGATCAAATTGGCCATTGATGAATTGCGCGCGGGACGTTGATCGACAGTTAGTTACTATTCTTTGTTTGTTTATTTTTGTTTGTTTGTTGTGTTGTTTGTTTGTTTTTTATCGACCAGGTATCCCCTCCCAGGCCCTGTACAGATTGAGTGCAGACCACATGCAGAGTATGAAATATTTGGATAAAAGATAGGGCATTTCCCATATTATTTCCAAGGGGAGGGGGGGGGGAGGAGGACGTTGAGACGAATGTGGGGCTGAACATTAAAAAAAAAGTCCCAATGAAATTGTTTGTTTCGTGTTTTTGTACATTTTTACTGAAAAAGAGGATCCCGGGATTGAAGCCCCCCCCCCCTCCTTCGATATTTATTTCGAGTTTACTGACTTACTGATTGTGCTATAGGAACCTAACTATGAACCTGAATTGTACTTTTGGATTTTGATTCGTATCTTGAATACATTCAGAACACGTTCAGAAAAAAAAAAGTCAATCAAACACAAAGCAATTTATTAAAACAGAAATCCGCTATACAATCAATGGGAGGAGTCCACCCAAAATAACTTTGAAAACAAAATAGAAACAATTTAATTCAGTTGGGGAAATTTCATTATGTAGCGGAAGGTTTATTCTGTCAACACTGCAAGATGAAATGAAATTAAAAAATGATGTATTGAAATGAAATGGAGATCAAAACAGTTCATGATGCTTGGATCAGCACATCAGCACTAACCACTTTTGTAAAATGTAAAGGTAGTGCCGAGTTTTGGTGTCATTATATTTTTAGCTATAGACGCATAGGCCCCCCTATAATTATATTTAATGTCACTTGAAAGGTGGTAGGCTAGTCAATTGTGTCATACATAAGTTATTAGGCCTACAAACTGTATATGCCATGAAAAAGCCAGTGCTTCATGCAATCATAAGGGGTAGGGCGACGGACGGTGGGCTTATTATTTTTTTTCCAATACGTTTTCATTACAACATGCACAGCATGTTTATTTCTGCTAATATCATTTCCCCCAAAATTCACTTGAAAAAAATGTAAATAATGAAAATGAATAAAACTGAATAGTATTGTACACCCCCACCTTCCCCCCCCCCCCAAAAAAAAATATATAAATAAACAAAAAAATAAATTAAAAAATCAGCCAGGTAATAAAATTCCACTCGGGGCCGGAAATATATTGAATGCATTTTCAGATGATTGACTAACTTTAGAAGAGATCGCTCTGAAATGGGGGGGGGGGGGGGGGGGGGGGGGGGGGGGGGTATAAAAGAAAAATATAATTCCCAAAAATTGTATATAAAAACCTTGCACTTGTGATGTCATTGTAACCCCCTCCAATTCTTGAAACTTTGCATTTTAGAGCAATGAAAAGCTAATTACACATAGTTATACTGTAACTTATAATATCATGTTGGTTTTTTTTTTGAAGGGGAGAGGGCATATTCATATACGCTAGCTCATCATAAGGCCACCACCACCTTCTTTCTGATACTAATATTTCTTTTTATTTTATTGCTATACTATTTGAATCATATTCCTGAGTGATTTGCATTCATGCAAACTCAGAAAAAAATAACAGGATAATGATTATTTTCTTTCTACTGGAATGACAGTGAAATCGAAAATAGTCTGAAACCTCTATCTATATACATGTAGATCTACAAAATATATCTGCCGACTTGAACTACGTCTAACTCTTGCGTGAATTTTCGTAAAATAAATCTTCATTTTTTAACGTTTTATTTAGTATCTAGGTTGTTTCATGGATTCAGAAGTCTGCATGCAGTGATCATTCGTTGGAAAAAAGAAATTATGGCCAAGAAAGATGGAGAATGTGATGCTTGTTCAGGTAAACAAAGTGCGAATGTTCTGCTGTATGAAATATTGAAGTCCCGTATGTTGATATTGGTGTTAGCACAATTAAGATTAAAAATAATGAAATTATTGACACAATTTACAAACCTATAATAAGTTAAATCTCTCACTTGAAACACTGTATCTTTGGCATAATCGTGATTGAGGAAACCACCATTCACTTTGTACAGCAGGGCTTTATTCAGTCACACGCATTGGTTTCCTCTTTCCACCCCCATTCACTTGTGTGCAAGCATTTGAGCGAGTGGTTTCCGAAACGACGATAAGGCCGTATCTTTCGCAGATACACTGTAAATCTACAGTAAATCGACAGTGTGTTCCTAAAAAAATCTACATTCTACAATGTGTTCCTAAAAAAAAAAAGGTGTTGACTGTTGTGTTTTGTTTTTGCAGTAGTCGGTGCACATGCATCTGCCAAAACAGAACACCTTTTTTTTTTTTTTTATAGGAAAACACTGTAGATTTAGTGTAAATCTACAATGTGTTCCTAAAAAAAGGTAACCAAAGTTCAAAGGTTAGCCATTTGATAAATAAAAAGTTTGAAATGGATTTGGTACATTGCCATTGGGATATCTATAACTAAAAAGAGCATCTCTAGCTCTAGCTATTATGGCTTTCATTTGACACCTTGTTTGCATCAACATTGTCACAGTTCACAGAGTTAGGGTTCTTCCAATTATGAATTGACCATGCATAAGTGTAAGTGGGGTTCTTCAAAGGTGAAAAGTACAAAAGTAAACCACTTTTCCCACTTTTTGGGTTTTCAGGATTATTATAATTTTTTTTCTCAATGGCTGACCTTGAACTTCGGTTACCTTTTTAAAGGAACACACAATCATTCGGCAGCCAATTAAAATTATTAGGATCTCAATTTTTTCAGAATGAAACGTAAGCCAAATTTTCAAAATGAAATTCAACACGGAATCCACTTGTATTTGATACTAGCAGGATGTAGAGCCAAAATCAATCATATATTTTCACTCTAACTTTACAAAAACAAATTGCAGTTGTAACTAACTTAGGCTAGAAATATACTCAAATTAAAAGTCTCCTCTCTTCTTGTGACATGTGTAACGAGGCTCGCTGTGTACAAAGTCAATGGGAGTGGAAGGATGTCTCCGCGTCTCCGCCACTGACGAAATGAATGGGAGTGAATGGACTGGTGACTTAATCCAGGATAATGCACTATCTTAGACCTTCTAACAATATTTCTGACAAAGACAATCATAGCAACAGGACCATTCACAAATTTCAAGATTATTTAAGTGTCCCTAGATATAATTATTTTCAAAATTTTGACATCTTCTGTCTAATATTTGTGCCAACCATTTTGGTTTACTGTACTGTGAAAGCTTGAGAGCCCCGTTATCATAGTCAGTACTGATCATAGCTACGTTCTTAGTTTAGACAAATGACAAAGTGTGAAAAAAATTATACTATCATATTATGTTGTAAGGCTCTTTTTTTCTCTCTTTTTTTTAAAGACTACAATCAACCTGGTATAAGAACCTGTAAGACAAACTAGATTATTTTTGTATATCTTTTGAATTATTTATATGTACTTAATTGGCCTTACCCCTTTTCTCATTATTTTGACTCCATACAACTTTATTTGGTCATCTCAAAAGTAAGAATGTCTTTGAATTTGTTCTTTCTTTATCTCAGGCGGTTTGAATGAAGCAGTTGCTGCGATAGCTGTTGGTCTTATGTGTCTCATATGTGGAGTTCCTTTGTGGTGGAAAACAACAACTACATACAGAGCAGCTCTTCCGTACAGTGACATTATACAGGTCTATCAGCAAGAGGTACAGTCGACTTAACTTGGCTCTATATTTTTGACAGTGCATGGAAGAATATATTTATTTGAATGCGTCTTAAAAAATGTAATTGCAATTTAGGGTTCCATGATACTATTTAACTTACTAATTTGGTTTGAATTCAGCTTCAGGATATGGATCATTTGATTTGGAACTTACATGATGATATTCATTAGAATCAGGAATTATTTAGAAAAGCAATCTGGTACTTTTATATTTTGATTAAATGTACATGTAACTGATGTCATCTTAACAGAACTGAAGGAAAAATCTGGTAGGTGAAATATCCTGGGGCTCCATACGAAGGATATCTTGATGCGATGATTACATTTTGATGGTATTTATTCAAGTAACATAACAACATTCGTCACATGGAGATGTATAGTGCAGTGTCTTCGAACTGGCAAACAACAAAGCAATATATCCAATATATTACATCCCCCTTGTTTTAAAAGAAAAGGGCAATTTTTCTTAACATGTTACATCCACCTGGATAATCAACTGACAGTAACTATTCTTCTGTTACATTTTTTCATCACGTGAGATCAAAACAAAATATGAGCAATTGACCTTGCATCGGTCATATAACTGTATATGCATGCGTGGAATAAACATATTTACTAACTTTCTTTTCGTTGTTCCGTATATGCATAATTTTTTGTATTCCTGTGAACTCAAGCTAAAAAGATTGAAACTATGTGACTCTTGTAGTAAATCAGTTGTTATTGTTAAAATGACACTCAACATTTTTATCTAACAACAACATATCAAAATATGAATAACTCAGAACTGAAAATCATGCATTTTTTGTTGTATCATGCCTTTCATATGATCGTACTAGTAAATAGCATAATATCTTAGCTTTAACAACATCAATTACATAACACACACATGTACAACATGTTGTGTCCCTTTTAACACAATATTTTTCTAAAAAACAACAACATTGTCTGTAATTCTGCAAACACTCATCTGGAATAAAACTGATATAAAACTAGTATCTCTTTACTTCAATGCACATGGTAGTTTTGCTTCCTTTCTTTTTTTTTTTTTTTTTTTTTTTTTTTTT
>CALNVZ010002974.1:32270037-32294278 GCA_940671915.1 Paracentrotus lividus | reverse complement strand
GCATCTACCTGCACAACAGTGTCCTTGCTGGGATCAAAATATCGCAAGGTTGCATTCTCACAAATCTGGTCGCGAATATCATCAATGGCTTGCTGATGGTTCTCGGACCATACGAACTCGCTATCTTTTCGAAGAAGCTCGCGAAGATCTGCTGCGCGGCTAGACAAGTTGGGAATGAATGGGCTTAAGTAGGTTGCCATCCCCAAGAATTCTTGTAGTTGCGTCTTGTCACGTGGAGTTGGCATGGACTTAACTGCTTGAATCTGCACAGGGTCTGGGTGAACACCATGCTCGTCGTACACCATGCCAAAGAAGGCAATGCGCTGCTGGTTGATGGTGCACTTGCTGCTGTTGAACTTCAGGCAGCTGATAAGCAGACGATTCCGATCAACGCTAGTGTAGATTCCTGTATGCGCTTGCTGAAGTCCCCGGACGATCGATGTCGTCTGGCGATACTATCACCAGGGACATTGCTCCAAGGATCTGATCCATCCTGCTGTTGGAACAAGTCCTAGGCTCATTCCGAGACCGAAGGCATACGCTCTCTAGCAATGCGGAGCCGAATGGGCTATGAAGGTGGGTCAACCAGTCTGACTCTTGCGCTAGATGCACTGACCCGCTATCCATGTTTCGGCGTCCGAGTTTGCTAACGACCTTTGGCGCCAGTTAGACTTTGTGAGTTATCTCCTAGCAGAGTTGGTTTTGTGGTGAATCTCTTAATCACCTTGTACAGGTTTTTCGGGTCCAGGCAGACGCGAAGTTGAGTTGGCCTTGCGCGAGACAGCAGACTTGCTCATCCAGTCGTTGCTCGGTGGAGCGACGGATGCACCCTTCTGATTCCTATCGTTTGACGAGCGGTTCAGTGCGTCTCCCGGAGTTGAATCGGCACTTCCTTGGGCATGGACAGGTTGGACTTTCTCTGCACTACGATCTTGTAGTCACCCGCAAGTCTCCATCTGCATATCAAACTGTTGAGCGGTATGTACTTCCCCAAGCTGCAATGGGGCTTACCAGTGTCGCCTCTTTGAAATCGTCCGACCTGCCAAAGTTGAGCTCCACAACTTAATGCCTGGTGTCGAGTGGCGTAGGCCTTAGAGTGCCGGTAGTCTGCTGGTGTCAAAAGAATGTGGAAATACGTAACGATCATCACACGGTTCATGGCAGACATGAAGGGTAACCACACCGTGTGATTATCTGGGTCTCCATTGTTAGGCGAGAGAATGTACCTATTTATCCTTTAAGATAATTGCCGAGGAAAACCATTGGTGGAGGGTTGAGGTACATAGGAGATAAGAACCGTAATGGAATAATGTTCGGTGCCTGGGTGTCAAATCAAAAAGATTATAAACGTTCGTCTCATCAGGCTGAGCTGCCACACGTGTGATCGCGTATCATCTGCCTTCAGATGATCCAACAGCTCTACCTGATGTAAAGTATTGATTCAGGTAATTGTTCAAAGTCTGCTAGTAGCCTCCGCTGTTGATGTGGGTGTGCCAGTGTATCCCTGTAAGTGACCATCGCAGACTGGAGTTTTATCAGTTTACAATTGCCTTTCGTGAAATGGAACGAGTTAACGACGTCCGATTTGACCACCCTTTGATCGCTGTTGTCGACCAGAGGATGCCTGATCGTTTTCTATGGACGGACACATCTCTGGAACAAACAAGTATGTCACTTTACCAACAGTTGTTGCCATGTAGGTGTTGTATGTGGGAACAGTTTACGCACGTGGAAGAATGTTTCACAACCAGTTACTACATTCCTGAATTGGTTGAGATTTGGCATTCCATATTCTGAGGATTGAGCCAAGTTAACCTGAAGATTGATGAAATATGAGAGATTTGAGTTCCCGTGCAAGTACGTGCATTAGTCAAGAAATGCCTGAATGTGAGCTCCATCATGGACAAGAAAGTTGTTCTGGAGGTCAGCATGGCCGCTGTTCGAATAAATTGCTCATGACTTGTTTGGAATCCTCTTCCATCTTAAACTGGCCAATGTCCTGCACCGCATGCAGCCCTTGAGCCCGTGACATGAAAGTCCAGTTAGTTCTGTGCATGATATTTGTTCAGGATACAGTCTTGCCTACAAGAAGTTGGACCTTTTGGTTGAGTTGGCATAAATTTATCAAACCAACAGCCTGCATTATTTTCAGCCAGGAGAAAGCACAGAGTTGTTGGAACACTGGGTTCATGAAGAGCAAGACTATGATGCAACATCCTTCCTACTCTTTAACCCATTCCCTTAAGGAAAAGATATAGCTCACACTGTTGTTTGAAAACCTGAATGGCCCCTGGGAGATCATCGTCGTCCCACGACATCCTCGGCACGATGGAGTCAGACATCTTGACTTTATTATAGTTCACCGTTCACACACAGCACCACAATTCACCTAAGCGAAGCACAGATAATGCAAAGCCGTATTAAGTTCGGGGGAACTACTCACCGCGATCCGAAGGGCAAAGTCAACTCACTTTCGGTGCATACATCGCACCATTTCACTGTTCAATGTCACATGTCCGAGGGCATAATCATTGTCAAATGTCACAAATGGTGGGGTAAGAACCGCGCTGCCACCATGAAATATCCTGGGGCTCCATACAAAGGATATCTTGATGCGATGATTACATTTTGATGGTATTTATTCAAGTAACATAACAACATTCGTCACATGGAGATGTATAGTGCAGTGTCTTCGAACTGGCAAACAACAAAGCAAATATATCCAATATATTACAGTAGGAATTAGAATAAGATGTATTTATACACCAGTGTAGTACTCTCTTATTTATAGAGATTTGCTATTGCATAATCATTGGTCTTTCAGACAACATGCAAGATTCCTGTTACTTTGGTATCATGCAGTCCACAGTCAGATAATGTAAAGCAACTTCAAACACAACTAGAGAGGTTTCTGCAATCAGGTAGGCTTTAAAACTATAATTTTAATGATTATTTTTTATTACAGGAAACAAAATGAATTTAAATCATAATCATGATTGTACAATATGGATTTTTTTTGGACAAGACCAGAATATGAATTTAAAATTTAAAACAAAACAACCCCCAAAATAAAACAAAAAGAAGCAAACTATTATATTGCTCAGCTGTTAAAGGCATTGGTATGGGCAATATCAGATATTGACAAAGCATGAAGTTTTAAATATGAAACAAAACATGTTTTGTTCACATGTACAACCCTACAAACATAGCTTATTTGGTGTGCAATATGATGATATGGAGCTTGAGGGATAAATTGTTGAAAATATTTTTCACTGGGGGCCCCTTTCATGTGTAGACTGTTGGCTCAACATGGCCAAACAATTCTCCTCTACATACAATTCCTTTACCCCTTAACTAATTCGGTGTTTGCACTATCATGTAATGAAAATAGTTAATGACAGGCTATTTTAGTAATTGATGTTGAATGGCATTGCCTGGAGTCTGCATGTGTATTTTGGACATTTATAAAAACATAAATCACATTTCCATTTCTTGATTCCCTTGTCCAATAGGAGACGATAAGAGATCATCATTAAACGTGCAGTACTTAATGTATTCCAGGAATTGCTTAACAGCAGAGAAGAGAGTCATGGAAGAATCATCCTCAATTGAAGGTGAGTGGAGGAGATGCGGTATGACTGACCAAGAGATTAAAAAAAAAAAGAGCTCCAAATTTTATTGACTGAAACAAAGGTGAAACAAAATATCTTTTTGCCCAGTTTATTGTGGGCCCGGCAGCCACTGAGCAGCACCAGATTCACGTTGCTTTATCCCTTTCTTGTTGAACGCCAAACGGGGTAGCAGCAACTTCCAATGTCATTTGGTATGTACTTACATTGTGTGTCAGCGTATTCAAACTCATCTGGGATAGTAGTGTTGTGTTAAATGATTGACTGTAGATCAGTATTTGTGCTATTTTATGATCTCATATTCTTTCTCTGGGCAATTATTTACTTGAAGGTGACAGTGATGATGATGGTAAGGAGGAGGAGGAGGAAGAGGAGGAAAAGAAGGATAATATGGATGATGGTAGTTATGATGCTGATGATCATGATGGGAATGATGTTGATGGTGATGATATTGATGAGGTTAATTATGATGCTACTGCTAATAATGGCAGTCAAATCATAATGTATTTGTTGAATGGTCAGTGCCAGGAGGGTGTAATCATTTCATTATCTTCCCTTGATCCGACGTTCAGCATTTGGTGTTGACCAAATTCAGTTCAATTCATTGTAACCTTCAGCATGGACTGCAGGGGTTATTCTGTTTCTTGTTTGTGTTTTATTATTTCTGAATAGAGTTTGATGGAAAACTGTCTAGTCTTCAACAGGACTCAGTGGGGCAGATCACAGTCTACATTTTAGAAGATTCTCAAGTATTCTTCCCAGACAGGAAGATAAGTGTTCATGTTGGGCAACATAGAGCTGTTTATGTAAAAGGTAAGCGGAGCAAGATTTAATATACATGTAAATGATTTATAAGAATTTAATAGATAAATTTAAAACCTGTTAGCTTTCTGTGAAAGGATGACTAGATGGACTATCAATATTACATAAATAGCCTTTGTTTGTTGTTCCATATTAGTTTTAGTTTCCAAAATGTTATGGAGGTCTAATCATGTAGTGTGAGGTGGTCTGATTTGTACAGCCAATACAGCTTACATGAGACCGCTATGAATACTCTTACTTAGTCTACTGTTGTTGCATGATATTTGCTCCCACGACCATTGCTCTAGGATGCATTTTTTATTTTTAAATGATTGACCATAGAGCAATTGTTAGGTAGAGAAAATGTCATACACCCAGTACGATTTTTAAGTTAATATTTTATAAGATAATTTTCACTCCAACTAAAATAATATACAAATACACAATATTTTGATTGCGCTTTATACAATGTTTCTAAGTGCTTAAAACTATGCTTTGTTATTTAACATTTTTGTTCATGATAATCCGTCACCTCGACTCACATCATAGTTTTTTAAAATCTGCAATTACAAAATGTATTTCTTGTTCCTTGTTTTTACTGGTTTTTGTCCAGGTTCAAATCTTGAAGTGTCTTTAGAATCTACTGCCACATTGATCAAGACAGTAATGGTATCAGAAGCCAGCCTTGACAAGCATTACAAGACTGCAAGAGGAGTTGTACATACAGTGGTAAGGCTGCTCATGAAAACATATTAATTAAGATTGATTGTAAAGTTCCCATTTTTAAACTCTAGAATTGCCATTTAAATGTAAGTTATGGAGGCATCTATTGAAAGAATCAGCATTTATGAAATAACTTCAATTTCTTGTGATTTGCATTCACAGCTAACGTTTTGCCATCCAGCTTTAATTGCATCTTTCCACCTGAAAATGTTACTTTTGTTGTACAAATGCAATTTATACAAAATAAAGTGTATCAGCAAGAATTTTATTTTGGCTGTAACATGATACAACATACAAATATCGTTTGAGAAGATTTTCCCACGCTTCCAATATTTTTTTTTCTAAACACAGACTATAGAAAGCATACATTCATTTTGGTACACCCCTTAAAGTTGAATTAAGAAGACGATCCCAAATATTGAGATATTTATATTAATAGCATCCTTACAACACCCCAAAAATACTGAGTGGCGTTTCAACCCCCAAAATAAGTTAAGAATAGTGAATTTTAACGATGTACCCCTACCCATATTTTCCGAGTTCGCTCCCAGGGGATGCATACTAATACTAGTGTTCTCTCCGTTGACGTCACAAACGGGAATTCGGTCTTGGCGAAGTAAACACAAGGCATGCCGTGTGTACACACTGACACATTTATATGAATCCACTTGTGTGTCAGAACTTTTATTTTATCGTTATAAAGTTTATGTGAATGATTTTAAAACAGAAATAAAAATGAAGCTATGTCATACAGTCAATATTATGCCTCTGAATTGCTAGAATATTCTTATTTGTAGCATTTTAAGACGAGGGCCGTGGCGAAACAAGTCAATAAATACTGACTGTTATAGTGTTACGGTATGGAAATCAGCTAGTTGTGGTGTGCAGTTGATCAATTTGCGAAATGTAAATGCTTATAAAAGTAGATTTATGAACATACTCATTCTCCAAAATATGTAACTGCCCTCTAATTGATACGATAGACCTATAGATTAATTTCAAGAGAAATAATATGAAATTTGGTCGAGATATGCTCACCGGTCAATCGCGTAGCAGACGCTAATCGTTCGTGTTATTGTAAGATATTCTTCCGCGTGTGATGCGACCGGCTCTTGAAAAACCAAGTCGCTAGCGGAATCGGTCTGCGCTTGCCGCCGGCGCGGCGCGGTTGGCCTGGCGAGCTAGCTTCATAGTGTTCGCTTTTGCGCTTCACTTTGCAAATAATACCGTCTCATGAATTCGGTTTTGCCTTACAATTTATATGAAAATCAGTCGGTATAGGCCTCGAAGTAAGTAAGTAGAATTGTTTATCAATTTCTTTGTGAGTTTGCTTCATCATCTTTCACTATATGTCTTCGAAATTCATAGAAAGGTCATTTTGATCCAAACTTCACCCATTTGATCTTGAATACTTGTCAACAAGGAATAACGAAATCATCATAAGCAAGCCACAGAAATGCACAGTATAGTGTACAGCGAAGCAACACACACAAATAAAACTACACAA
The DNA here is from genome assembly GCA_940671915.1 of Paracentrotus lividus. Taxonomy (NCBI): domain Eukaryota; kingdom Metazoa; phylum Echinodermata; class Echinoidea; order Camarodonta; family Echinidae; genus Paracentrotus; species Paracentrotus lividus. The sequence goes on along the minus strand of CALNVZ010002974.1, from coordinate 32,287,618 downwards.
TACACACGCATACGGAACAAGCTGCTCAAGCTGCGTGTGCACTGTGTGAGCGACCGGATCTACAATGTACGTCACCTCACAGAACTCGATCGTATACTCGGAGTTAAAAAATATAACAAATAGTGAAAATATCAATAAATAACTCATTGTTTGCAATAATACTTTACAATTTAAGACTTGGAAATCGTTATTCATACTATTGTTTATATAGGGATAGTAAAGATTTGTACATATGATCCTTAATTATTTGAATTGACTTCCTTGAAAAAAATTGGTAAAATCATCTAACTCTATCTGCGCATCATTCTGTATTCAACATCCAGGCACGATATACACAATACCCGGCCGTGACGTCACCCTCAGAGTGTACTAGAGTACACTAGTCCTTCACGCCCAGGCAGGAGGCTAATTTCATGAACTATCAAACCAGAATATTGAGAAGCCAGAGGATTTTTGTGATATGCTATCTGTTTGAACAACTTATATTATATAAATAGTGCATGCTCTACAATGCAACATACTAGATTATGTGCACGACAAATACTAAATTATCCCAAGGGCACATTTATTTCACCGAGGCCGTAGGCCGAGTTGAAACAGATGTGCACGAGGGATAATTTAGTATTTGGAGTTCACATAGTCAGTAATGTTGCATTAATAGAGCATGCACTATTTATTATAGTAAATAGACCCCTAAATCTTTAACCTTGCCTTATCTGGTTATATCTTTGCCAATGTTTGTCAAACTTTTGGTGCTAATTAAGCTATTGTGACGTATATTGTTGCTCCGCGTATCTATTGTTGTGCGCACCATTTTATTGTTATTACGCGCTAGCGCAACAAGGCAGTCGATTTCACCATTCATTTTAACACAGGTAAAAACCGTTCAATATAACAAAAAAAACCGTTCAATATAACAAAAACCGTTCAATATAACAAAAACGTGAATGACACGTGACATCATTTCAACCAATCACAACTCTTAAAATACGACCACTATTTACTATATGCTATATATTATCTGTTGAACCCAATTTAATGGAAATTCATCCCCTTCTTAATTCAACTTTAAACCTTACAGCCTTAAGTCACACTGGAACTTAGATCAGATCTGATTGTATTCATCCTTCTCTCTCCTCTTATCTCAGGCTGATCTAGAAAGCATGCGCTCATTCCGTTACACTCCTGGTTATGAGCTGTCTTTTAGCCTTCTCATTCCGGAGCCTCACAACATTCAAGCTCACTGGAACTTAGACCAAGCACAGAGAGGTACATCAGTCAATTTATAAACTCTAAACCCTTTATAAATACAATCTCTTTTCTCAGCGAATTCAATGTTGACAATAACAATGCGCTCCATCATTTACTCTTGAGTTTAATAGATTCTTAGATTACATGACCACCACACACTGTGATGGATACCAAATTCAATTGTGGTACAGTACAATGTTACAGAAGAAAAACAAAATACAAAAATAGAATCTATACTTCATTGCACACATATATGTGAGGGATAATGGCATTGATTTCATTTGTTCTTGATGACAATTGTGATCCGTTCTTCATATTTTGGAGTCCTGTTTGAATAAAAATGAATTGAATTGAATTTTTCATTAACGTTTGTATATGTTGAAATGTTAATAAAAAATACCCCTTGAATCAAATACAGTTTACTTGGATCCGCTGACGAGAAAGCTGGAAGAGTTTGCAGAGTTCACCATAGCCTCTCAGGTTCTCTACTACACAAGCCTGTCTATCAAACCCAAGAAAAAAGATTCCTCATTCTTTTTCCCACATAGCTCACTGCCACACATCATCACACCAATAGAGGCTAAGCTTGGTAAGTCATAAGAGAGAGAGAGAGAGAGAGAGAGAGAGAGAGAGAGAGAGAGAGAGAGAGAGAGAGAGAGAGAGAGAGGGAGAGATAGATAGTGAGGGGGACAGGGAAAGGGAGGGGGGGGGGTGTTGGGGGATGGATGAGAAGGAAAAGGATTGGCCGTGGCATCTCAGCTCTTGTTCCTGTGCTACCCCAACCCGTCGGTCAACAATACAAAAGGAAATCTGCCATGTTGTAACCCACTGCTAACTTAGTTGGTCAAATTTTTCTGCAGTTTAATTAACAGTTCTGTAGAAAGGGAAAGGCTCAAAATTAAATCTTGCCCAATTCACTTGCAAGATAATGTTTTGGAAGTTTTGAATCTTTTAGTAAACAATGTGGCCCTCGACAAAGTATTGCTAATTTTGCCACTGATGCCACCCCTCCCCTATTAAAAATTTCAGATTACTTTTTGGTTTGATCAAACCTGCTCGTGATTATCCCCATGGATTTCAAAGACCTTTCTTCACTCATGCCTGTATTTTTTAAACTCAAATTATAAACTTAATTATTATTATTATTATTATTTTACTCGAGGGTTGAATGATATCTTTATAAGTATAAATGTATGTATACAAGGTATGTTACTTATTTGTTGATTCCTGACCATGATGCTTGCTGTAAAATCTAATATTGGTCATTAAAATGGATAAGAGTGTTCCCTCTACATTTCTCTAATTTTTTAGATTCAAATTTTCTTGATATCTTTCCCCCATTTACTATTTTAAATAGGTTCACATGTCACCAACTTTCCCAATCTCAACTTTGTCGTTTACATCCCTCCATTGGATCAGTCTCCTCTCTACATTCACTCAAGTAATGGTAAGACAATCTCACATATTAACTCTTCACATGCCAAAGTTGATTTTATAGTGACAATTGTACAAACTGTAGTGATTGTTTTGTTTTTTCTTCTTACTAATGCAAGGGCTAGAGTATTTTAAAATAATTAATACTGCTTGTACATGTATTAGTTTTGTGGAGTAATTTTATGTTTTTCATGCCAAAGAAGATTCTTTCATATAAATTGAAAGAGAAAAGTTTACTTTTTGTTCTTTGAATCGATGTAAATTGTTCACACAATGGAGGGGCGAGTAAAAATGTTTGGGAAACACCAAAGGCATAATTTGGTGTTGATTGTGCTAAAAGATCTTTTTCTGCCAAGTCTTTTATCTTGATCAAAGTTTTGGTATTAATAAACCATATTGATGTGTGTTTTCTTTATTTTTTATAATTCTATAATTATCCCTCTAGGATAGAGACAACAATATTGATCTTTGGGAAGATGGTAATTCAAAATACATGTAGTTAGTGTCTATAATTTTAAACATATCTCTTTTCACATGCTGTTTTCATCACAGGAAATAGAATCAGAGTTCCTATCTGAACTTGCCCAATTTGGAGGTATATTCATTAAAAAAGTGTGGTTTTAATACAGAACTATACATACATCTTTCTGTAATTCATATAATTCTATATATATTGACCGGACTATGTTCTTTCTTTATAGGCAACCCAGTAAGTACTAATGCATTTCTTAGTCCAAGATGGGGCGGGGTCTTGATCCACAACACACCGGCCCCGGAAGAGAACGCTACCAGGCCGCTGGAAGTAGAGGTGATGAACAGTGCTGTGTTACCGGTCTTCTTAGCTCAGCTGCGATTACTACTTGGTATCCCATCCCCAGAAGATGTAAGTAGCAATCACTTTGATTCTCTTTAATCTTTCTTTCCATTCCTCTTATTTTTCATTCTAATAGTTCTGAATCATGGTTTTTTTTTTCTCCCACCCCTTCTACTGTTCATCACCTCTATTTCCACCGGCCTGGTAGCATTCTCTTCCGGGGCCGGTGAGTTGTGGATCAAGACCCTGCCCCATCTTGGACTAAGAATTTTGATTCCTCCTCTTCCTTGTCCTCCTCTTCCTCGTCCTTCCCTTCTTCTCATCATCTTTTTCCTCTTCGTTTTCCTCCTCATTTTCCTCATCCCCATTCTCTTATAATATCTGCTTTTCTTTTGACTCCTTCTTTGTCTAACATTTCTCCTGTTCCTTTCGTCCCTTTCCCCTCCTTTCTCTGCTCCTCCTCCTCCATGTCTTCATCTCCTTTTCCTTTCTCTTTTTTCCCTCTTCCTCCTCTTCTTTCTCTTTCTTATTTTCCTTCTTATTATACATGTGTATACATTTTGATGGAAGTATTTGAGACCTCCATAATGCCATTTTCATATTTACATGTATGTCGATTGTTAGTCACACTTCAAGTGTCAAACTATTTCATTTATTTGTTCCAAAAACTAACAGAAAAATTGTGTCACAGACTTATTACTCAGACAGTACTTTTTTTTGTAAGATAAATGTTTAGATGGTACCATCTTATTTACATTGCAATTTTATTTCTTTTGATCTCTGTAATTGTTGTCATGTTAACCTTTTAATTTTTTTCAATTCATAGCGATTTTTGCTGAAGTAGAAATTCATTTTTAAATATAGCATCATGAGTGTCTTACAGAAAAGAGAATTCTCTACTTGATCTGAGCACCAACATGTACATACAATGCAATCACAATGTACAAACATTTTCCTTGTTTTTTTATTTGTTGTATCTTTTCATGACAGATTGAGTCAGTATTGTTAGAGAAACCCAAAGAGCAATCTGTAATGGATTGGGTAAGTAATATTGATTGAATTTTACCTATCTACGTAGTAGATAAGTAGTAAGAAAGTTAATAATTGTGTGTAGATGACCAAGGGACACACTGCTTGTGTCCTATTCCAGGGACCTGCTATTAGGGGTGGATGCATCACCAAAGGGCACCAGTGCATCAACTTAGTTTCGACCCAAGGACCTCTCAATTACCAGAACTCAAGATTAATGTACTCTTTACTTTGAAAGATCATAGTTTAACTAGTAGCCACATTTGAAGAGGAAATGATGTTCAATCAAACTAGAAGTATTACAGGATCACTAAAAAGGTAAACTCTATAGCATAATATACAATCCTAGTTTCCCCTGATTAAAAGATATATAATATACAAACAAGTTCATTTTCAAGTAGCTTTTTGAGTATTTTGGCATTTTGCTTCAGAAGGAAAAATAATATGATTTTTTTTTTGTTAATTCTGATCAACCACCGCAGTGTGAATGTGATCCACCTTCCCACTTAGAAGTTCCTTCGTCAGGTCAATCAATAACATAGTAATTCATTTCTGTGATGTATGAAGTCATTTGGACTAAGTGTTTGCAATCTCTTTCAGAAATGAAACATTTGAATTGAATTAATAAGTATTTATCATCATCATCATCATCATCATCATAATTTACATCATTTACATCATGTACTTCTTTTGTCTTCCCAGGAATATGATAGTCTTCTCAGAAGGCACTGCATTGAAAACTTAGCCTCGGCTTCAGCCTCACTCTTTTCTCTCTCTCAACTTCTGGAAAAGATCAGTAACATTGTGATCAATGATGATATAGCTAAGCAGGTAGGTCTCCTATTCTCTTCCAGTATGTGCAAGAGTTCTGATATCAAGAGAGAAAATAAATAAACCATCTTTGCCTTGTTCAGATTTTCCCAAGTTGAGATTATCAAATAGAATTGTAAATAAAAGTAATAATTGACTATTTTTCATTTAAAGAAAATTGTATTGACATTTATGTTGTGTATGATTTATTTGTAACTTTTAGGACATGATTGAAATGGCAGGTATTGAACCGCATACTTTGTGATGACTGTTTGCAACATGTCCATGAGAATATACCACTTTAAGAAATGGGTTCATAAAATATATTTTGTCTTTCCAATATCAATAACTGAGTTCAATCGAAATGTAATTCTGTTTGTAGGTATACACAGCAGTTGAAAGTATACAGAGTAGTCACCGCTTCTTAGCAGAGGGCAAGCTCCACCCTGCCTTCCATGCCTCAAAGAGGGCGCTAATCGCTTCGGAAAAAGCCTTCTTTGATCCATCCCTCCTTCAGCTTCTTTACTTTCCTGATGATCAAAAGTAAGTGTGAATTCTTCTTTAGGAAGTTTTACAAACCATTTGGAGTTTCCATCTAATTTTGTTGCATTAAATATCCATGTGTGGCATATTTTTATTTTCTGAAACAATGAAAATATTATTTAGAATTTTTTGGAGATAGTAAGCCCATCAATGCAAATGCAAGGTTCTGTGCAGCCAAACTAATTTTGTGCTTTGAATTTCCATCCGGTAAAATATTTCCCAAGTTGCCAAGTGCATAATAAAATAACACATGAAACTCTCCTGCTTTTTTTTTTTTTATTTAAGCCTGATTCCATCTCCTCTTTTCCTCTCAGTCTCACTTACTCTGTCTGTCTGTATTTTTTTAATCTCTCTCTCTTTCTTTCCCTCTATCTCTCTCTCTCTTTCTCTCTCTGTCTCTCTATCTTCTTCTATCTTTTCCTCTTCTGTTTTTCTCTCTCCCATTACCTTCAGTCCCCTCCTTCTTTGGTGATTTAAAAATCTATTGATGTTGTATGCATAATATATAAATTTGATTATCATTTGTATTTGATGTCTTTTCTCTCTCAGATTCGCAATCTACATTCCTCTGTTCTTGCCTGTCAGTATACCAGTTGTCCTTTCTCTAATTAAAGCAGTCAAATGGATTAAACAGCAAAGAAAGAAAGACAAGGTTGACTGAAGTTATGATGATGAATATTTAAAATCTATCACCTCTTTTGTGCAACAATTTAATGATTGGATATGTGTATATATTGTTTGTATTTTTGCCATTTTATTGGAAGATAGGGGAGACCGGGTATGGACGTTACAAAATTCACATTTTGGGCCAGATAATTCTAATGAAAGTACTCACACACTCCATTTTGGGTCTGTAGTTAGCCTATTATGTTGGCTAAAACCTGAGGCACATAAAACCTGAAAACATGTAAACACTAATTAACTACAGCTTACTTAAATGAAGACTTTTTTTTTGTAACAACCTACCCTGTATACGGGGTAAGTTGTTACACCATACGGGGTAGATTGTTACAGTACGTAAACATACGGGGTAAGTTGACAATGTGTAAATCTCTTATACTATACTTTTGTTTCAACTTTCCAGTTTCTTGGTATCGTTAACAGTAGATCAAGTAGAGCTCTAGAATAGACTAAAAGTAATGATAGAAATATCAAAATATTAACACCAGAAAATTGAAACAAAATTACTTTACATGTGTAATGTTATTGGGGTAGGTTGTTACATCGACATGGGGTAGGTTGTTGTAACAACCTACCCCATGGCTGATTTTACACATAAAATCAACTGTAGCAAAGCCATTAGGCAGAATTACAGGGCATGGCTCAGGGGTATATTAGTGACATACATGTACTATATTCACAATACCAAACTATCATCATGTGCTTTCAGTTGTAAGAACTATTACAAATTTTAATTTTTGTCAAAAATTCACTTCGAACTGTAAAAAATGGTTTTTGTTGATTTACTTTTTAATAAAACAACGGAGAAACCTCACCTCGGCAGTTCATCACAGCTATGTGTAGGCTGTATATAGATGCCAGTTAGCACGAACTCTCTTGTTCCAACTTAGCACACTGAGAACTGTAACAACTGACCCGTGTAACTTCCATACCTGGTCTCCCCTACCATGTAACTTTATGACTCAAGATTGGAAAAGACTGGAAAACTCTAATTCATAAACATACAAAATAAATTTTGGTGACTTATTACCAGTAATTTTTTGGAGCTGACAGGACCTATGTAGTACAAAGATACTCCTGTATATGGTTGCAATATTCGAAAATTAGCAAAATGGTAAAGAACGTATTAATCAATAAAAGCAGCTTAATTACTCTAGTTGCCGGGGGAGGGGGGGGGGGGGGGGGGGGGGGGGTAATATTGGTAAATTAATGCGAATGCAAGTTGGAGATATATAATTTTGTTGGACACTGAAATGGAAGTTTAAAGTTTGTCAGTGAATTTTTCTCTTTGAGCTACTCTCAATATAATACATTTTAGATGATAAATAGAATAAAACTTCATGCTCAAAGGATATTTAATATCCATACAATTACTAGAGCTTTATAATTGTAACATGTACAATTATCGGTGGTATGTACTGATATGTGTAATGCCAAAAAGTCTTTTATGATTAACACGTAGACGGCACTTGAGATTTTCATGTATCACTTTTCAGTTCAAATTTATGTATGATAACTTCTCATGACAATATGAATCGCACATACAATAAAGTACAATCTGTTACACATCTAGCAAAAATCAAGCAGTTATAGGAAAGATATTGGTCAAGGAAGATTGCTATGTAGAATCAAGATTGGATGGAAAGTCTTGCCACATAGAGAATGTATGCAGAATCTGAAAAAATATCAAGCCCTCTTTAATCGTCAATTGAAGTCATAATGCCATTGTCAGAAGAAAAAATAAGATCTTGGAGCATATTTTCTGAGCTACAAGATATTGAAAATTTAAGAACAAAAAAAAAAATCAATATTTACTGAGATATACTGCATTTTATAAGAAGAAATGCAAAAATTGTGACGTCATAAAACACAAACCTGTAATTTTGAGTTAAGATGCCATTATGATAATGTTGCGATGTACTTGAGTTATGAATGAGACATGGAATCACATTAAAGACCGTTGACGGAGTAAATACAACCTTAAATCGATTGAAAGCTAAGTAGGCGTATAACATAAATACCCCCAAAATAAATTAAATTTTCATAACAGTATTCATAAAAAGATGATCGAACCTCAACCAGGCCATCCCTCCCAAGTACTCGTAAAAGCACCCCTATTATATAATGCGGCTGATGACGTCAAAGAGTTTAAGGGAATGCTACTGCCAGGCATGATTGGGTTTCGCCTTTAGAAAACACGTTTGTATGCTATGTCAGAACAATAGAATTCTAGCACACATGGGGTCTATTGTTCTGACATGGCATATACAAACGTGTTTTCTAAAGCCGAAACCCTATCATGCTGGCAGCAGCATTCCCTTAAACTTCTTTGACGTCATCAGCCGCATTATATAATAGGAGGTACTTTTACGAGTACTTGGGAGGGATGGCCTGGTTGAGGTTGGATCACCTTTTAATGAAATTATTTCTAAATGGAGATAAAAATGCTTAAATGGGAATTGTTGTATTAGGAAGAAAATATAGCTTTCGTTTTATATGTAATTTTGGTTTTCATTTCTCGGTCCGGTCTGGGACTTAACAACTCATACTCTATCCATCTATGAAAAGAAAATTTGGGGTTGCCGTTCAATCCTGAAGATTTATAAAGGATTTGTGATTTTGTGTTGACCAAAAACTGTATATTTTGGCAAAACTGACTAAATTTGTGCACGCATAGTTCTTGAACAGACCTCATGCCGTATTAACGGTCTAAAAAGGATGCTTATGGTTTCAAATTGTTGTTAAAGTTATGAAGATAACTTTAAAAGCAAAAAATTGATGATTTGATTGTTGATCTATACTACGTATGATTAATGTATGATTATGAATTATTGGAGTTATGATTGATAATGTGATTTTGCAAATGGCGTCTAGATGTCCCATTGTGCTAATGAGCTTAAAAAATTTCAGTGCTCAGAATTTATGATGATCTATCATTGCTGAAAATTTGAAATACATAATGCATTAATTTTTAGTTATCATCTACACAAACATTTTCTTCAGTTGTAGTTTAAAAACGTCACATTTTTTTAATGTGTAGGAGTGAATGATATTGGACATTTATTCGTAGCTTTGACCATTCTGTGTAAAATGTTGAGGTGTTATATTCCATTTACTCACTGGAGATACAGTTGTTTAGTGAGGTCCTCGGGACCATGGATATGGTATAGATATCAGGGTAAACAGAGGAATACAAACAGCTGGGACCATCAAATTACCTAGTTATATCAGGGATCTTGTTATATTATACCTCTTTATGACAAGTTTCTAACTCTATATATCATCATGTTTCTTGTATTCTTGTGCAAGGCACTTTAGGCCAAAAAAAAAAAATTGTTTGGTTGTCCTCGACCGACCGACCCTCTGAAAACGGCCCGACCCGCACCAACCTCTTTTTTTTTTTTTTTTTTTTTTTTTTTTTCACCAAACGCCGGAAAATACACAGCTCATATTTATTTGTATATATTTTTCATAAAACAGTATTATAACATGTGTTATTTTTCCATGCAGTCCCATTTTACATAACTCAATAAAACGTAAAAGTGATCTCAAAAATGGAAGTCATTCGTTTCTTTGTTTTTTTCTTTGTTTTTTCAATGGGAGGAAAAAAAAAGAAAAAAAAAAAAAAAAAACCCGACCGACTGACCCGATTTTTGAAAAAAGGCATTCATTGGACAACAAACCAATTTTTTTTTTTGGCCTTATCTCCTGCAGCCCACTCCCATAATAATAAGCAGTGATACAATGACATTGTTATAATGAGTCATTCTCCTCATCAAAATTTCAAATATGCACATATTTCTGTGTGCGGATTATTTCAATTTAACAAGATTTTATTATCAAGAGGTAATTGGCTTGGTCCCCAGTATCTTGTTATTACAGGAGTGGACTGTAGTACATTGTTTGTCACCGCCCAAGTGGTTATCTTTTCTTGTTATTTGCACAGCCATAAAAAATATACAAGATGCCTCAGGAAAAAGAACAAATATTCCTGCACCCCTGACATTTAAAAAAAAAATTTCTTTATTTCTTTACAGGGCATCCTTAAAAAATACTATACACCTTTGAAATGGCTACCAAATAAAAAAAAATATATATATGGTTCTTGGGGGAAAGGTTAACAAGTATATGAAGCTCATATCCTTAACCCTAATCAGGGGGGGGGGGGGGTTGAATCACCTCCCCCCTCGACATTTTCCGCTACCATACCGCCGCGCAAATTTTTTTGACCGTGCTGCTCGACGACTTTTTACTTTCAAGTTTTGCGCATCTTTTGAAACCATTTTCGCTAAAATCGAGCATACGGCTACGACACTGCACGATTTTCAAAAATATCCGTCAGACTGAAAACCGCTCAAAAACGTGATTTTGTGTACAAAGTCAATGCAAATAGAGTTTTCTCTCCTAATTCACAAGATATGATTATTTTCACTTTCATTTGCTAAAATAAATTTGTCTTAGCATAATGATGCTTCAAAATGATCCTGCAATTAGACGAAAAAACAAAGAAAAATAAATTTTAGAAAAACAAAGAAATGCAAGGCACTTTAGGCCAAAAAAAAAATTGTTTGGTGTCCTCGACGACCGACCCTCTAAAACGCCGCACCCACCACTCTTTTTTTTTTTTTTTTTTTTTTTTTTTTCACCAAACGCGGAAATAACAAGCTCATATTATTGTATATATTTTTCAATAAACAGTATTATAACATGTGTTATTTTTCCATGCAGTCCCTTTTACATAACTCAATAAAACGTAAAAGTGATTCTCAAAATGGAAGTCATTCGTTTCTGTTTTCTTTTGTTTTTCAATGGGAAAAAAAAGAAAAAAAAAAAAAAAAAACCCGACCGACTACCCGATTTTTGAAAAAGGCATTCATTTGCGACTGGCCTGGTTGAGGTTGGATCACCTTTTTAATGAAATTATTTCTAAATGGAAGATAAAAATGCTTAAATTGGGAATTGTTGTATTAGGAAGAAATATTAGCTTTCGTTTTATATGTAATTTTGGTTTTCATTTCTCGGTCCGGTCTGGGACTTTAACAACTCATACTCTATCCATCTATGAAAAGAAAATTTGGGGTTGCCGTTCATCCTGAAGAGTTATAAAGGATTTTGTGATTTTGTGTTTGACCAAAAACTGTATATTTTGGCAAAACTGACTAAATTTGTGCACGCATAGTTCTTGAACAGACGCTCATGCCGTTATTAACGGTCTAAAAAGGATGCTTATGGTTTCAAATTGTTGTTAAAGTTATGAAGATAACTTTAAAAGCAAAAAATTGATGATTTGATTGTTGATCTATACTACGTATGATTAATGTATGATTATGAATTATGGAGTTATGATTGATAATGTGATTTTGCAAAATGGCGTCTAGATGTCGTCCCATTGTGCTAATGAGCTATAAAAAATTTCAGTGCTCAGAATTTATGATGATCTATCATTGCTGAAAATTTGAAATACATTAATGCATTAATTTTTAGTTATCATCTACACAAACATTTCTTCTCAGTTGTAGGTTTAAAAACGTCACATTTTTTTAATGTGTAGGAGTGAATGATATTGGACATTTATTCGTAGCTTTGACCATTCTGTGTAAAATGTTGAGGTGTTATATTCCATTTACTCAACTGGAGATACAGTTGTTTTAGTGAGGTCCTCGGGACCATGGATATGGTATAGATATCAGGGTAAACAGAGGAATACAAACAGCTGGGACCATCAAAATTACCTAGTTATATCAGGGATCTTGTTATATTATACCTCTTTATGACAAGTTTCTACTCTATATATCATCATGTTTCTTGTATTCTTGTGCAACGTGTCCTCTGCGGGCCGCTCTTGTGCTTTGTCATCCCCCTCCGTCGGTCTCTCCGCCCGGTGCTGCCTCTCTGTTCTTCGTTCGCCTTTTATCCCGTCGCCCCCCTTGCTGTGGTCCCCCGCCTGGTCTCTGTTTTCCCCCTCCCCTCCCCCCTTCCCCACCTCCTCGTCCTCGTCTTTGCTTCCCCCCCGCGCCTCCCCATTTCCTCTTCTTCCTCTTCTCCTTCGTACGGCGCCTTGTGCTTCATGGTTCTCCCCCTTTGCCTTCGTAGCGTCCGCTCGGCCTGTCTTTCCCTCTTTGCCGCTTCATCATCCCTCTCTCCCCTCCGTGGCCGCCGCCCTGCCCGCTCTCCTCCGTTTTCTGTCCCTCTCTTCTGCTCTTGTGCCTCCCCCGCTTTTCCTTCGTGCTCCCCTGTCGCCTCTTCTTCTTCTGCCCCTCTTGCCCTCTTTTCCTTGCGCTCCTCTCCCCGCCCGCGCTGCGCCGCCTGGCCGCTTTTTTTTCCTTGTCCCCCGTCTCCCGCGGTCATCCCCGCGGCGCCCCCCGGGTTCTTCCTTCCGCCTTTTCCCGCCCCTCTCCGGGCCGCGGGGGGGGGGCTGCGTCGTCTTGCCGCCGCGCCTTCCCCCCCTCCCCCCCTTTTTTGCCGTCCCGTGCCTCCCGCCGGTGCTGCCCCTAGCTCTGTGATTTGCGCCTGTTCCGTGCTTTGTTGCTGTCCTGCCTGCCCCCCTTTCCTGGGGGCCAACTCCCCCTTCTCTGGTTCTCTTCTCTTTTTTTTTTTTTTTTCCGTCCCCCTCTTCTTTCCTCGTTCTTTTGGTGCCCCCGCGTTCCCTGTCGTCCTTCTGCCCCGCCCCCCGTCTCGGTCTTTTTCACTGTCTGCCCTCCTTCCTCTTGGTTCCCCTTGCCCTGCTTCGGCCTTCGGGCTCTCGCCGTTGCCCCGCCATCCGTTCTTGCTCCCTCCCTTTTCTCAACTTTTCCCTGCTGTGCTTCTTTGCTTTTTTGTTTTTTTCCCCCCCCTTGCTCCCCTCGTTTCCTTTCCCCGTTCCTCTTCTGCCTGCGTTTGTCTTCGTTCTCCCTTTTCCGGGGTCTTCTTCCTTCCCGCCGCCGTTGTCCTGCCTTTTTCCTGTTTTCCCTTTTCTTCTCCTTCATCCCCCGCTATTCCTTTGTTCGTCTGTGCCAGCCTTCCTTTCCCCCTTGGTCGCTTTTGCGCCCTCCGTCGGCACTTTCTACTCGCCATCTCCCCCCCCTTTTCCGGCGCCTCTTTTCGTCTGCGCCCGCGTCCCCTTCTTTCTCCCCTCCTGTACTTCGCCTCCCCCTCCCCCCCGCTCCCCTGTCTCCTCCCATCCCCGCGATCCCCGCTAGTGTTCGTTTGTCCCCGGCTTTTTGCCCTTTTCTCCCTTGCCTTCGTGCTTGTGCTCTGCTGGCGCGCCACGCCCGCCCCCCTTTCCCCCTTCCTGGCCCCTCCCTTCCTTCCCTCCCTTCCCTTTTGTTTTCCTTTTTGTTTTCGCCGTTGGGCCCTGTGCGCCCTCCCTCTGTTGTTGTTTTTGTTTCGCGGCCCTTTCCTCCTTCCCCCTGTGCATTTGACCTCTCCTGCGCCCCAGCCATTTTTCCCCCTGCCTCTCTGGCCCGCTCTCCTCCTCCTTCCGCCCCTCGCCCTCCACTTTTGGCCCACTTTCTGTCCGCCCTATATGGCCGCGCCCTCGCCCGTGGCTGTCCCCCTTCCCCCTTCCCTCCTGTGTTCTTGTTCCTGCTTGTTGTCCCCGCCCCTGCCCCCTTTGTGTTTTTTTTCTCTCTCTCTTTCCTCCCCCTCTTCCTTCCTCTGGCTTTTCGCCTTTGCGGTTTGTTTTCTCCCTTCTCCCCTCCCCCCCTCTTTCGTCTCCTTCCGGGCTCCTCACTTTTGCCGCTCTCGCTCCCCCCCTGCTTTCTTTCATCTCCTTGTTCTCCCTCCGCCCTTGCCCTCTTACTCCTCCTGCCTCCTTCCCAGCCAGCTCTCTCATCCCCTCTCCTTCTGCCCCCCCCCCGTGCCCCCCCCTTCCTGCCTGAGTGCGCCCTCTTTCTTTTGTGCGGCCGTGCCTCCGCGGGTGCGCCGGCCTTCTCCTCCCCTCCGGGCCGGCTTTTTGGCTCTGCCCCACCCCCCCCCCCGCAGCTCTCGGCGTCGCTCGCGTGCGCGCCCGGCCATTTGCCCCTGGTGGTGTGCGCTGTCCTCTCCCCTTGGTGTGCGCTGTAATCTCCCTCTTCGTCCCGTTCCTTTTCCCCCCTCGTGTGCTTTTCCTTCTCTCTTCCTTCCGTCTGGCCCCCTTCTGCCTCCCTCCTCCTTTTGCTCTCCCTTTCCTCCCTCAGGCTCCTCGCCTGCTCCCTTTGGTCTGCCTCTTGTCTTTGTCGCCTTCCTCCCCTCGCCCTTGCCCCGTGGATTCGTCCCTTACGTCGCTGCGCCTCTCTGTTCCGCGGCCGCTCCTGTCCCCTTTCCCCTTCTCTCCGGCGCTTCGTGCTCTCCCTCCGGCCCACGGCCTCGCCCTCGGGTCCCCCCTGGCGCGCCGTCGCCTTTGTCGCCCCTGTAGCCTTCTAAGGCCCCGTGCCCCCGGTTCCCGGTCCCCGGGGTCCCCGTCCCCCTTCTGTGCCGCCGTTTTGTCGTCCTCACCTCGTGCTCTCCCCTCCCGCCCGGCGGCCTCGCACCTCGCATGCCCCGGTGTGCCGGCGTCGCCTTTTGTCGCCCCTGTCCCCTTCACGTCCCGTTCCGGTCCACGGTCCCCGGGGTCCCCCGTCCCCCTTCCGCCAGATCCGTTTTGTCGCCTCCCCTCGTGATCTCCCCCTCCTGCCCCCGGCCTCGCTCGGACCCCCCTGGCGCCGGCGTCGCCTTTTTTCGCCCATTCCATCTCGGTCCCCTCCAGGTCCCAGGTCCAGGGGTGCCACGTCCCCCTTCCCGCCCGCCGTTTTGTCGTTCCTGCCCTCGTGCTCTCCCCTACTGCCCCGGCCTCGCCCTCCGGCTGCCACACCTGGCGACGGCGTCGCCCTTTTTTTCGCCCTTCCCCTCTCGGTCCCCTCCCAGGTCCAGTCCCCGGGGTTCCCCCTCCCCCTTCCCTGCAGCGTTTTGGTCCGTCTCCCCTCGTGCTCTCCTCACGCCGCGCCTCCCCCTCGGCTGCCCCTGGTGCCGGCGTCGGCCTTTTGGTCGCCCTGTACCCTCTCCGTCTACCGTCCACGGTCCCGTCCCGGGGTTCCCAGTCACCCTTCGCGCGCCGCCGTTTTGTCGTCCTAACCCATAGTGCCTCCATCCTGCCCGGCCTCGCCCTCGGCCCCATGGCGCCGGCGTAGCCTTTTTCGCCCCTTACCCCTTACTCGGTCCCCTCCCGTCCCCGGTCCCAGGGGTCCCCCGTCCTTCGCGCACGAGTTTGTCGTCCTCCCCTCGTGCTCTCCATCCTGCCCCCCGCCTCGCCCTCGGCTGCCCCCTGGCGCCGCGTACGCCTTTTTCGGCCCCTTCCCCCTTCCCGGTCCCCCTCCAGGTCCCCGGTCCACGGGGTCCCCCGTCCCCCTTCCGTGCCGCCAGTTTTGTCGTCCTCCCCTCGTGCTATCCCTCCCGCCCACCCCTCGCCCATCGGACTGCCCCTGGCGCCGGCGTCGGCCTTTTGTCGCCACTTCACCTTCTCGGTCCCCGGCCGGGTCCACCGTCACAGGTCCCCCTTCTGTGCCGCAGTTTGTCGCTATCCCCTCGTGCTCTCCTACTACCGGGCCCCGGCCTCGAACCTCGCTGACACCCTGGCGCCGGCGTGCCACTTGACGCTTTGCTCCGCCTCCGGACGCCCGGCCGGCCGGCCGGCCGGATGGCCGGCCGCTGGACGGACCCACCCCCCCCCATCCGTCGGCGCCCGTTTCCTCGTCCCCTGCTCGAACTCGTCGCGGGGCAACCAACTGCCTTACTCAACTCATTTCCTTACTGTACTTTTTCTTGTTTTTCGAACCTTTTTCAGTCATTTTCTTTGTTTTTCTACACTTTTTTTTCTTTGTTTTTTTTCGGTCTAATTGCCGTCTCATTTTAGCCAGCTCATTCTTTACTGAAACCGCACCTTTACTTTTAGGCACTGAAGTGAAACACTAACTACTATCTTCCGTGAACCTTCGGGAGACCACTCTTCTTGCATTGGACTTTTGCCCCACAATCACGTTTTTGACGCGGTTTTTCCGTCTGACGTATTTTTGACTCGTGCGTGTCGTGCACGTCTGCTCGGATTTTAGCGAAATGGTTTCAAGACTGACGCAATCTGAAAGTCCACACGTCGTCGACGCCCCGGTCAAAACACCTTTGCGCGGCGGGTTCTGGTCGCGGAAACCTGATCGAGGGGCAGTGATTCAACCCCCCTCCCCCTGTTAGAGGTTAGGATATGACCTTACTACTATTGCTTACCCTTTCCCCTAGCCACCTATATACTACTTTTTTTTATTTGGTACGCCCTTTCAAATGTCTGTATTTTTACAGCGCTGCCTGTACCGACCACAGAAATTTTTTTTTTTCATGTCAGGGTGCCAGGACATACTTTGTTCTTTCCTGGAATCTGTATTTTTTTGGCTGTGCAATCAAGAAGATATAACCACTTGGGCCAAAGGTGACAAACAATGTTACCTAGCAGTACTCCTGTAATAACAGATACTGAGGGACCAAGCCAGATTCCTCTTGATAATAAAATCTTGTTAAAGTATGAAATGCCGGCAGCAGCAGAAAATATGTGCATATTTGAAATTTGATGAGGGAATGACTCATTATAAACATGTTCATGTATCACTGCTTATTATTATGGCGATGGCGCTGCAGGAGATAAGGCCAACAAAAAAATGTTTTGGTTGTCCAAATGAATGCCTTTTTTCAAAATCGGTAGCCGTTCGGGTTTTTTTTTTATTTTTTTCTTTTTTTTTCCTCCCATGAAAAACAAGATAAGAAAAAAAGAAACGAATGATTCCCATTTTTGACGATCACTTTTACGTTTTATTGTTAGTGTAAAATGGGACTGCATGGAAAAATAACAGCACTGTTCATAATACTGTTTTATGAAAAATATATACAATAATATGAGCTGGTGTTATTTTGTCCGGCGTTGGTGAAAAAAAAAAAAAAAAAAATAAAAAAAAAGGAGGATGGTCGGGTCGGGCCGTTTTCAGAGGTCGGTCGTCGAGGAAACGCAAACAATTTTTTTTTTTTGGCCTAAAGTGCCTTGCA
>CALNVZ010002974.1:32257668-32270012 GCA_940671915.1 Paracentrotus lividus | reverse complement strand
CTAACCAATCCACTTGAAAACAAGTGATTTGCACTACCTACGCTATGCGCATATATATGTTCCCGCCCGATAATGTAAATTTCCCATTATATCACGATTGTGCTATCACATAGGCAACGAAAATCGAAATCTGGGTAAACTGTGCGAGGAAGTAGCATTTGTAGCCAATGTCTTATGGCCAAGTCAAAGTCAAAGTCAACGGGCCGTCAAAATGTCACATTCTGTGAGATGTTTGAGTCCTCACCTAATGCTTCAATTAAAGCAAGCGGTATCGATATCGGTATGGAAAATGTGAAGGATGTAGCATTTGTAGCCATCTACATATAAGTATAAAGCAGGTCCAAGGTCAAAATGTGTCAAAAGTCAAACCGCTGAAAGGTTTTGTAGCCTCACCTTGCTTACATAATGCAAACGGTAATCGAAATAGGAAAAAAATGCGAAGCATAGATTTTTATGCCAATTTACCAATATAGGGTCAAATCCAAGTCCAATGTCAAAGGGTTGTCAAAGCTAAAATTCCCGCCCGAATGTTTGTGTTCCTCACGTAGTGCTTCACATATGCAAACGGAATCGAATCGGATGAAACATGCAACACAGTGATTACATTTTTTAGCCAATTATACAGTATAGTCAAATCAAGTCAAGGTCAAAGGCGCAAAAGTCAAATTCTTGAAGAAGTTGTGTAGCCTCCCTAGTGTATCACTAAAGCAAGCTAACAATAATCGGATGAAAATGGTGAAGGCAGTAGCATTTTTGTAGCAATGACAAATAAGTAAGTCAAGGTCAAAGGTCAAAGGGTCAAAAGTCAAAATTCCGCGAAGAATTTATCCTCACTAGTTTCACAAACGCAAACGAAATCGAATAGACAAAAAATGGCGGAAGGAGTGCTTTTTTAGCCAATTAACAAATAGGTCAACTCTCAGGTCAAAGGCTCTCAGGGGTCAAAAGATCAAATTCCGCGAAAAGTTTTGTGTTCTCACTAGGCTGTCAATATGCAACAGAATCAGATATCGGATGAAAATGGGAGGAGTAGCATTTTTTAGCCAATTAACAATCAAGGTCAAAAAGTCAGGGTCAAAGGAAGGGGTCAAAAGTCAAATTCCTGAAGAAGTTTGAGTCTCACCTATGCTACTAATAAAGCAACAGAATTCGAAATGGATAAAGGAGAAGGGTGCATTTTTAGCAATTAAATTATAGTCTAAAATCAGCGTTAAAGGTCAAAGCTCAAAATTCTTGTGAAGAGTTTGTGTACTATCACCTGAGTGCTATTCATATAAGCAAACTGAATCGAAATCGGTTCAGAAAATCGCATGAGAGTAGCAAATTGAAGATTTGATCACATACGGACGCAACGCGCACATGGCCGACGGCAACGACAGGTATGGACGACGGAGGCGGAACACACCACAACACCTAAGTACGAGCCGTTTTATATCCCCTGCTCGAATCGTCGCGGGGACAAAACCAACTGCTATCAAAATCATTTCCTTATGTATTTTTGTTTTTCGAAATTTTTAGTATTTCTTTGTTTTTCTAAAATTTAATTTTTCTTTGTTTTTTCGGTCTTAATTGATGTATCATCTTTACAGCATTCTTTATGTAAAGACAAATTTATTTTAGTGCAATGAATAGTGAAAATAATATATCTTCCGTGAATATGAGGAAGAAAACTCTATTGCATTGGACTTTTAGCCAAACTCACGTTTTTGAACGGCGGTTTTCCGTCTGAGTGATTTTTGAACTCGTGCGTGTCGTGCAGCGTCTGCCGTTTACGCCCTGGTTTACCAAGCTGACGCCAATTGGAACCGTCACAGTCGTCGCGGCCTCGTCAAAAACACTTTGCGCGGCGGTTTCATGGTACGCGGAAACTGATCGAGGGGACGGTATTTCACCCTCGCCCCCCCTAGTTAGAAGGTTAAGACATACGCTTCTACATAACTTCGCTTACCCCTTTACCCCACGCCCCTATATATCATTTTTTTTATCTTTGGTACGCCCTTTCCAAGGTGATACTGTCATTTTTAAGCGCGCCCTGTCACCGAACACCAGAACACTTTTTTTTTTACACTGTCAGGGGTGGCACGGACACTACTTGTTCTTTCCTGAGGATCTGTATTTTTTATGGCTGTGCAATACAAAGAAGATATAACCACTTGGGCCAAAGGTGACAAACAATGTTACCTAGCAGTCCACTCCTGTAATGAACAAGATACTGAGGGAACCAAGGCCAATCCTCTTGATAATAAAATCTTGTTAAATATAAATGCCGCACAGCTAGAAAATATGTGCATATTTGAAATTTGATGAGGAGAATGACTCATTATATAAGCAATGTTCACTGTATCACTGCTTATTATTATGGCGGTGGCCTGCAGGAGATAAGCCCAACAAAAAAATTTTTGGTTGTCCAAATGTAAATGCCTTTTTTCAAATCGGGTCAGCTCGTTCGGGTTTTTTTTTTTTTTTTTTCTTTTTTTTTCCTCCCATTGAAAAACAAATAAGAAAAAAAAGAACGAATGATTGCCCATTTTGACGAATCACTTTTACGTTTTATTGTTATGTAAAATGGGACTGCATGGAAAAATAACAGCATGTTCATATACTGTTTTATGAAAAATATATACAAATAATATGAGCTGCTGTATTTTGCCGGCGTTGGTGAAAAAAAAAAAAAAAAAAAAAAAAAAAAGAGGTTGGGTCGGGTCCGGGCCGTTTTCAGAGGTCGGTCGTCGAGGAAAGCAAACAATTTTTTTTTTTTGGCCTAAAGTGCCTTGCACAAGAATAGCAAGAAACATGATATATATAGAGTGAAATTGTCATAAGAGTGATAATATATCAAGATCCCTGATTATAACTAGTAATTCTTTGCATGTGTCCCCCCCCCAGCCTTGTTTGTATTTCGCTCTGTTTACCCTAGATATCTATACCAATCCATCGGTCCCGAGGACCTCACTGAAACAACTGTCAGTCTCCAGTAGTAAATGGATCATATAACACGCCAATCACTTTACACAGAATGTCAAGCTAACGAATAAATGTCCAATATTCATTTCACTCCTACATTAAAAAATGTGACGTTTTAACTACAACTCGAGAGAATCGTGTACACATAACTAAAACATTAATGCATTAATGTATTTTCAAATTTCAGCAATGATATAGATCATCCATAAATTTCCTGAGCACGAAATTTTTATAGTGCTCAATGTGCCAATGGGACGACAATCTAGTACGCCATTTGCAACAAATCACAGTATCAATATAATCCATAAATTCATAATCTACATTAATCCCATCACGTATTAGAATCAACAATCAAATCATCAACTCTTGGGCTTAAATTATCAACTTTACAACAAGCAATTTGAAACCATAAGCATCCTTTTTAGACCGTTAATAACGCATGAGGCGTCTTGTTCAAGCAACTATGCGTGCACAAATTTTAGTCAGTTTTGCAAAATATCAGTTTTTGGTCAAACAAAATCACAAAATCTTTTATAACTCTTCAGGAATGAACGGCAACGCCCAATTTTTTTTTCATAGATGGATAGAGTATGGAGTGTTAAAGTCCCAGACCGGACCGAGAAATGAAACCAAAAATGTACATATAAACGAAAGCTAATATTTTTCTCTAATACAGACAATTCCCAATTTAAGGCATTTTTTATTCTCCACTTTAGAAATAATTTTCATTAAAGGTGATTCCAACTCAACGCAGGCCATCCTCCCAGTTCACTCTAAGACAAGTCGCTAATTATATAATGCGGCTCGCATGATCAAAAGCAGTTTAAGGGAATGCTGCTTGCCGGGGCATGATAGGGTTTCGGTGCTTTAGAAACACGTTTGTATTGCAATGTCAGAACAATAGATCCGCCATGTGTGCTAGAATTCTATTGTTTCTGACACATAAGCAATTACAAAGTGTTTTCTTAAAGGCGAAACCCCAATCATGCCTGGCACTAGCTTCCCCGTAAACCTTTACGTCTACCACGCCGTATATAAATAGGGGTGTGCTTTTACGAGTACTTGTGAGGATGGCCTGGTTGAAGTTCGAATCTCTTTCTATGAATACGTTATGAAAATCTTAATTTATTTTGGGGATTTATGTTATAGACGCTACTTAGCTTTTCAATCGAATTCTCAAGGCCTCTGTATCTTACTCCGTCAACGTCTTTAATGTGTATTCATGTCTCATTCATAACAAGTAACATCAGGCAACAATTATCATAATGGCTCTCCGTCTCAAAATACAGTTTTGTTTCCTACCTATACGTCACAATTGCATTTCCTTCTTATAAAATGCTGTCAATTCTCATAAATATGATTTTTTTTTGTTCTTAAATTTTCAATATCTGTTAGCTCGAGAAATATGCTCAAGATCTTATTTTTTCTTCTCGACAATGGCATTATGACTTCATTGATCGATTAAAGAGGTGCTTGCAGATCATTTTTTCAAATCTGCATACATTCTCTATGTGGCAAGACTTTCTCCATCCATATCTGAATTCTACATAGCAATCCCTTGCACCAATATCCTTTCCGTATAAACGCTTGGATTTGCTAGATGTGTAAACAGTTTACTTATTGTAATGTGCGATTCATATCTCTCATGAAGAAGTTATCAACATAAATTGAACTGAAACGTCACTACATGAAAATCTCAAATGCGTCCACGTTAATCTAAAAGACTTTGTCTTTGGCACTTACCATATCAGTAACTACCACATAATGTACATGTTCAATTATAAAGCTCTAGTAATTGTATGGATACTATAAAATATCCTTTGGAACATGAAGTTTTTTTCTATTTATCATCTAAAATGTATTAATTGAGAGTAGCCTCAAAGAGAAAATTCACGTGACAAAGCTTTAAACTTCATTTCAGTTGTCACAAAAAATAATATATCCAACTTGCATCGCCATTAATTCTACCAAATATACCGCCCCCCCTCCCTCCCCCGGCAACAGAGTATTAAGCTGCTTTTATTGACTTA
Source organism: Paracentrotus lividus (assembly GCA_940671915.1). Classification (NCBI taxonomy): domain Eukaryota; kingdom Metazoa; phylum Echinodermata; class Echinoidea; order Camarodonta; family Echinidae; genus Paracentrotus; species Paracentrotus lividus. The sequence continues at coordinate 32,265,018 of CALNVZ010002974.1, read as the reverse complement.
ATAGTTCTTCACCATTTTGCTCATTTCAGATTATTGGCAACCATTTCACAGCCGAGTATCCTCCCTTGTACTTACATAGGTCCTCGTCAGCTCCAAAAAATACTCGCGTACCTTAAGTCACCAAAATTTAATTTTGTATGTTTATGAACTTTGAGTTTTCCGTTCTTTTCCAATCGTTGATCATAAAAGTTACATGATGGTAGGGGAGACCAGGCTATGGACAGTTACACACGGTCAGTTGTTACAGTTCTCAGTGTTGCTAATAGTTGGAACAAGGAGTTCGTCTAACTGGCATCTATAATACAGCCTATCACTAGCTGTGATGACACTGCGAGTGTGAGGTTTCTCCGCTTGTTTTATTTAAAAGAGTAAACAACAAAAACCATTTTTTACATTCGAACGTGATTTTACGAAAAAATTAAGAATTGTAATAGTTTCTTTCAAACCTGAAAGACATGATGATAGTTTGGGTATTCGTGATAAGTACATGTATGCATAATATACCCCTGAGCCATCGCCCCATGTAATTCTGGCTAATGGCTTGCTACATGTTGATTTTATGTGTAAAATCAGCCATGGGTAGGTTGTTACACTAACCGTACCCCATGTCGATTCCCCTGATTAACAACTACCCCAATAACATTACACATTGTAAAAGTAATTTTGTTTCAATTTTGTGTTAATATTTTGATATTCTATCATTCACTTTTAGTAATTTAGAGCTCTACTTATCTTACTGGTTAACGTACCAAGAAACTGGAAAGTTGAAACAAAAAGTATAGTATATAGAGAGATTTACACATTGTCACTTTACCCCGATCTTTACTCGTACTTGTAAAATCTACCGTCCATGGTATGGTGTAACAACTTACGCCCGTTAACAGGGTAGGTTGTTACAAAAAAAAAAAGTTTCATTTAAGAAGCTGTGGTAATTAGCTGTTTACATGTTTTCAGGTTTATGTGCTCTCAGGTCTTACCACTAATAGGGCCTAACTACAGACCAAAATGGAGTGTGTGAGTCTTTCATTAGTAATCTGCCAAATTGTATGAATTTTTAAGCGTCCATAAGCGGTCTCCCCTATCTCCATATAAAATGGGCAAAATCAAACCAATATATACACATATCCAATCATTAAATTGTTGCATCAAAAGACGGTGATAGATTTTACAATAATTCATCATCATAACTTCAGTCAACCTTGTCTTTCTTGCTTTGTTTTATCCATTTGACTGCTTTAATAGAGAGGACAAACTGGTAAATACTGACTAGCAAAACGAGGGAATGTAGATTGCGAACTGAGAGAGAAAAGACATCAAACTCACAATGTAAATCACAAATTTATATATATGCATACAACATCAATAGATTTTTAATATCACAAAGCAAGCGCCATGGGACGAAGGTAATGGAGAGAGTAAAACAGAAGACGGAAAAGATAGAAAGAAGATAGAGAGATCAGAGAGGAAAGACGAGAGAGGCATAGAGGGAAGAAGAGAGAGAGAGAGTTAAAAATACGAAGCACAGAGTAGTGAGACTGAGTAGGAAAAAGAGGAGATGGAAATCAGGCTTTAAATAAAAAAAAAAAAAAGGGCAGGAGAGTTCATGTGTTATTTTATTATGCACTTGGCAATCTTGGGAAATTATTTTACCGGGATGGAAAATTCAAAGCACCAAATTTATGTTTGGCTGCACAGAACCTGCTTTGCATTGATGGGCTTTGACTATCTCCAAAAATTCTAAATTATTTCCTCATCTCGTTTCAGAAATAAAAATATGCCCAGCATGGATATTTAATGCAACGAAATGTAGTGGGAAACTCCAAATGTTTGTAAAACTTTGCCTAAAGAAGGAATTCAAAACTCTACTTTGATTGATTAATCAGGAAGAAAGGAAGCGGAAGGACCCAGGGACCGCATGCAAACGAGCGTTTTTTCCGAAGCGAATACGCCCCCTTTTGAGCATGGAAGGCAGGTGGAGCTTGCACTCCTGTACCGCCGGTGGACCTATCGTTTAATAACTGTGGTGGACTCTTATACCTACAAACATTACATTTCTGATTGAACTCAGTTATTGACTGGATCGGCAAATATATTTTATGAACCCATTTCTTAAAGTGGTATTTTCCCGATGGATGGGTTGCAAGACCGAGTATACAAAGTACGCGGTTCAATTTACTCTGCCATTTCAATCATGTTCCCTAATAAGTTATCAAAATAAATCATAGCACAACATAATGTCAATACAATTTTCTGTTAAATGAAAAAATCAATTATTTACTTTTATTCAATTCTATGATAATCTCAACTTGGAAATCTGAACAAGGCAAAGATGTTTATTTTATTTCCTTCTCTCTTGTTGAATCTTGACTATACTGGAGGGATAGTGAGACTACATGCCTAGCTTAATCATCATTGGATCCACAATGTTTCTGAAAATCTTTTCCAGATTGAGAGAGAGAAAAGTATTTGAGGCTGAAGCCGAGGCTAAAAGTTTCAATGCAAGTTGCCTTTCTGAAAGACTATCTATTTCGGAAGACAAAAGAAGTACATGATGGTTACAGCCCACATGAGTACAATAATGATGATGATGATGCTATGTATGACAATAATATGTTATTAATTCCTCAATTCAACCTGTTTCATTCTGTAAAGAAGATTGGCAAACAACTTAGTCCACAATACTTCATACATCACAGTAGAATAATTACTATTTATATGTATCTCCACCTGACGAAGGACTTCTTAAGTGGAAGTGGATCACATTCACATGCTGAGTGGTGGCTTGATCAGACCTCACACACACACCACAACAAATCCATATATTTTTCCTTCTGCAAGCAAAATGCCAGAATACTCAAAAAGCCTACTGAAATGAACGCTTTTTTGTTTGTGATATATATATTCTTTAATCAGGGAAACTTAGGATGTATATGGTATCTATTAGAGTTTACTTTTTAGGATCCTTGAATACTTTCTATGTTTGATTGACATCATGTCCTCTTCAAATGTGCTAACTAGTTTAAAATATGATCTTATCAAAGTATAAGAGTACATTAAATCTTGAGTTCTGGAATGAGAGGTCCTTGGTCGAAACTAAGTTGATGCAATGTGCCCTTTGTGATGCATCACACCCCTAGATAGCAGTCCCTAACCCACAAGCAAGTGTTCTTGGTCATCTCACACAATTATTAAACTTTCTAACTACTTATCTATTAATCGTGATAGTAAAAATTCAATCAGATATTACCCAATACCATTCATATTTGCTCTTTGGGTTTCTCTAACCAATACTGACTCAATCTTTAATGTGAAAGAGAACAAAATAAAAAAACAAGGAAAATGTATTGTACATTTGATTGCTGAGACATTGTTGTGCTCAGTCAAGTAGAGAATTCTCTTTGCTGTAAAGACACTCATAGATGCTATATTAAAAAATGAATTTCTTACTCAGCAAAAACGGATGAATTTGAAAAAAATTAAAAGGTTAACATACACAGTTACAGAGATCAAAAGAACATAACCATTGCAGTAAATAAGATGGACCATCTAAACACTTCTAATCTTACCAAAAAAAAAGCAGTACGTCTGATATAATAGTCTTAACACAACTTTTTCTGTTAGTTTTTGAACAAATAGAAATGATTATGATTTGACACTTGAAGCGTGTACAACAATCGATCAACAATGTTAAATATGAAATGCACTTATGAAGTCTCAAATACTTTCCATCAAATTATACAATGTATAATTAAGGAGAAATAAGAAAGAGAAAAGGGAGGAGGAGAGGGAAAAGAAAGAAAAGAGATGAACTGGAGGAGGAGGAGAAAGAAAAGTGAGGGGAAAGGCGGAAATAACAAAATGTAGAACAAAGAAGAAGCTAATAAGAAAACCCGATATTTAGAGAATGGGGATGAGGAAAATGGGAAAACGAAGTGGGAAATACAACTATAGAAGAAGCAGGGACGAAGAGCCCGAGACAAGAAGAGGAAATCAGAAATTTTATCCATATGGGCAGTGTCCTTCATCCAAACTCCCGCCCGGAATGAGCAATGCTACCAGGCCGTGTGGAATAAGGTGTCCCACTGAACCAGTTGAAGGGTGGGGAACAAAACTCATGACAAATAGCCAGAAATGGAAAGAAAGTTTAAAAAATCAAAGGTGATTGCATTACATCTCTGGGGATGGAATACCAAGTAGTAACGAGCTAGCTAAGAAGACGGTAACACAGACTGTTTTATCACCTCACTTCCAGCGGGCTGTAGCTTCTCTTCCGGGCCGTGTGTTGTGATCAATACCCGCCCCATCTTGACTAAGAATATGCGATTAGTACTTACGTGGGTGCCTAATAAGAAGACCAGCAAATAGTACCGGTAATTATATAAATTATATGAATTACAGAAAGATGTCACTCATATTTCTGTATTAAACACACTTTTTTAATGAATTATACCTCCAAATGGCAAGTTCAGATTAGGACTTGATTCTATTTCCTTGCTAACACAGCATGTGAAAGGAGATAGAATGTTTAAATTATCACGCATAAACTACTGTATTTTAATTACCATCTTCCCAAAGATCAATTGTTTCTCTCCTAAGGATAAATTATGTGAATTATAAAAATAAGAAAACACCTCAATATGTTTATTAATACCAAAACTTATCAAAAAGAAGCTTGGCAGAAAAAGATTTTTAGCCATCAACCAATTATGCCTTGGTGTTCCAAACATTTTTACTCGCCCTCCATTGTGTGTAACATACATCATTCAAAGGAAAAAAAGTAACTTTCTCTTTCAATTTATGAAGTCTTCTTTGCATGAACATAAAATTACTCCACAAAACTAATGTAAGCAGTTTAATATTTTAATATACTCTAGCCTTGCATTGAAAGAAGAAAAAACCCAAACAATCACTACGTTTGTAACAATTGTCACTATAAATCAACTTTGATGTGACAGAGTTAATACTGTTCGAGATTGTATCTTACCATACTTGAGGAATGTTAGAGAGAGACGTATCCAATGAGGGATGTAACGACAACTTGGAGATGCGAAAGTGGGACATGTGAACCTATTTAAAATAGTAAATGGGGACAATATCAAGAAATTTGAATCTAAAAACTTAGAGAATGTAAGAGGACACTCCTATCATTTTAATGGACCATATTAATTTACAGCACGCATCATGGTTCAGAATCTAACAAATAATAAATAACCCTGTTAACATACATTATTATATATAAAGATTCATTCACCTCGTGAAATAATCAATAATAATAATAATAGTTTATTAATTGAGTTTTAAAAATCAGCATAGGTGAGAAACGTCTTTGATAATCCTGGGATAATCCCCGAGCAGGTTTGATCAAACCAAATAGTAATCTGAAATTTTATAGAGGGAGCGGTGGCTCCATGGCGCAAAATCGCGAATACTTTTCGAGGGCACATTGTTACTAAAAGATTCAACAACTTCCAAACTTATTTGCAAGGATTGGCAAGATTTAATTTTGAGCCTTCCTTTTACAGAAACTGTTAATTAAATCTGCAGAAAAATTGACCAACTATAGCAGTGGTTACAAGGCAATTTCTTTTGTATTGTTGCCGACGGGTTGCGGTAGCACAGACAAGAGCTGAACACGGCCAATCTTTTCTTCTCATCCATCCCCCAACACCCACCCCCTCTTTTTTTCCTGTCACCCACTATTTCTCTCTCTCTCTCCTCTCTCTTTCAAGTGCGATTGTTAGGAATGCTACAAAGAATATTCAGACCAAAATTTAGCATTCTAGGAGCCTTATTTAGTAAATTAGAGCAAAAAGTATGAGTTATGCATAATTTTGCATACTTAATTAATATAGAATAAAATCACACTATTTCTGGAAAATTAACTGTACTAAGTTGTAGATTACATCGCACACCAAGTTGTAGATTACATCTCACACCGGGACAATGTGGTGAGAGGATTTGGCAGGCGCTCACGCGAATCGACGGCCGAGATTCGGGGGGGGGGGGGGGCATAGCCAAAAAGCCCGGCCTGATTGGAGTATAATTCCTGCGCACCCTCGTTTTCACGTCCTTCACAAAAGTAAATAGTGCTCACTCATGCATGAATTATTTTTGCACTTTTTGGTGTCATAATGATAGTTGAGGATATGAGCTTTCTTGTTAATTTATCATATTATTAAATATTGCAATTGCTGATTTGATAACAAGTATATAAATAAATCAGTTGTGGGAGCTAGAGCTGCAAAATTTATTGCCCGGTATTGATTACTAAGAGTTGTGGGATGTATAATGGAAGAAAACAAACCTCAAAGGGAAAATCCATATTGAAATTAATATGGTTTTATTAAATATAGAGAGAAAAAAAACACAAAGTTGTCAGTGGCGGGTTGACAACAATCCATTAAAAGAACACAGTTATGGAAGTTTTGAATGTGTGACATCACTTTCGAGGTGCTCTTCCATATATTGCGTACAGTAAATTTGCCAAAAGTTGATTTCTAGGTTCTTAATGAAGGAGTAGATCTGTTCCATAGAGGCATGTGTAAAAATGTGTGTCTCATTATATTTCAAATGCACATGTTGAATTATTAATTTCCTCTAAACAAAAACCAACAACATATGGGAGGGCACATTGCAACTGTAAAACAAAATAAAACAAAATGTAATGGTGGAATTAATTGATTGTGCATTTAATGTTTTTAAAGTTGTTTTTCTTTCTTTCGCGCATCATAATCACAAGTCAGAATTCCAAGTGATTAATAAATGTCAAAAGCCTTTTACAAACTAACACTATCTGGGACTCTTTTATTTGATTATACAGTGTATCTGTGTTGTATTTTGGTAAGAGCGAATTACAGGATTTGAGAAAGAGTGGACTCTGTCTCAGACGAAAATATTCTCCTTAAAATTTTGTTTGGTATATTGCTATATAATTCCTACTTATGTCTCAAAAGCGACCAAGTTTTAAAGGAAGGCCTTTCACATACTAACAAATTTAATATCTTGTGATAATGATAATAAATGTAAAACATTAAAATTCATACAACGGTCTTTAATTAATAAGACCCCGAAAATTGAGAACGAAGACAAACGCATTCATAAGATTAACGGGGGAAATGAAACTATTGGATCAATTTGTGTGAAAAAAACAAAAAATCAAATAATCACATCAGTGAAAATTTGAGAAAAGTTTAGTTATCAATAACTTATGGGCGTTTCAACGTCGAGATCCCTAATGCTATCAATTGGCAAGGTTAACAAGATTTATGATGTCATACATGAAAAACTTACCTATACGGGTATTCTTTTCATAGGACGACATTTAACTCGGGTTTCACAAAATAACTATGA
>CALNVZ010002974.1:32222767-32239355 GCA_940671915.1 Paracentrotus lividus | reverse complement strand
CTCATTATAATGCTTGCGTTTTTATCAGAATGAATTCAAAAACTGTCTGCTCGAAAACGAAATGTTTACAAAAAAAAAACAAGAAAAAACAATAAAAACAAGCTCTTATGTTTAAAAAAAAAATCATTTAAAACATGTAAATCTATTTGTAATTGGTATTTAACATTATCATGGGGGCAATAATTTTACACTTTGCTTTAGTGTGTAATAAAACTGTAATGTTGCTTAAACTCCAAAATGTACATTTTATTTTAAAAGGGGGCACTTTTAATCTCTCAAAAATCAATATATTGAACAGCATAATAAATCAAAATATTACTTTTATACCCAGCCCCTCCCTATCCCATAAATTTTGCTCATTATGCCACTGAGGTACAGGGCCCCCTTTTTAGAAAAAAGTACCCCCCACTTTCAAATTTGTTCCGCAGCTTCTGTATACAAGTTATTGCTTATAAATTCATTTTGTATTTACCATGGGCGCCACCCCCTTGCTTCGTGTGTTCACACGGATAAGCCTAAAACGTTTTAAATTGCATGCCTAAAACCGTTACAGCTGGGAATTTTTTAAATTGATCGCACGAATTTGATTTCATGCACATTTACGAAGTTCAGTGCACATAAACACTTTTGATCGCACATAAACGAATATGAATTATCATTAACGATTATGAGAGAACATAAACGAAATCGATTGCTCTAAACGTTAACTTAAATTACCGATAGCCCCGCTCCGGGAGGGTATCGTTTAAATTGACTGAACATTAACGAATTCGATTGAAAAGAGTTTAAAATCGACCGGGAAAACCTATATTATAGTAACTTTGCTATAAATTGTCACAACCATGTTATTTCATGGAAGTTACCATCGACGACAAAGTTACTATTATGCAATGGGGCTACTTAATTTGTGCAATGAACCCATGGGCAATATGGAAAAGAAAAGCTGATCAAAATTTGACCTTAAAGGGGAATTCACCATGGAATTTAATTGATTTTGTAAAAAAAAAAGCAGAAAAATAACATATATAAATTATTTCACCTGTGCTGTTATACATTATCAATCCTACATGCCTTTATGAAATTTTTTTTTTTTTCATCGAGAACCATGAAAAAAAATGCAAATTTATAATTGAATTTACATACATAGCATAATAAAGATATCAGCAAGTGATGTCACAAAATTAAAAAAAATAATTAACAAATTTTGTTATTTTACATGTTCACTTATGCTTTAATTTTAATTTTCTTTCTCTTTCTCTTTTCTTTTTTTGTTTAAACCAATTTTATTCCAGGATGAACTTCCCCTTTTTAAATAATTCCAGTTATGAAAGGGCATGTATATTGCCAGAATGCTGTAATGCTATCGACAATAGCTGTGACATTGTTAAAAGATATGTTTGTAATGTGCACAGTAATAATTTAATTCTTTGACTGGTTTATAAACTATATATATATATCTATATATAAAAAAAACCTGCCTGACAACAATTACTATAAGTTGATGGAAGGTATTGCCTGTTATTGCTGTCATTATGCATTATCCTCGAAGAACACAAACCCAAAGGTAAAGTCCAGCCTAAAATTAAGTTGGCGTTAATAAATTAGAAAAAAATAAATAAAGAAAGGCTATATCAGGCTTTGATAGTCCATTGAATTATAACAGTTTTATGGATGTCTAACTGACATCACTTTCGAGGTGGTCTCCCATACCTTACATTCCATGAATTGCCTATTTCCCCTATGTTCTCAATGAAGGAGTACATCTATTTCATAGAAGTGTACTCATTTAAGATTTATTATCATAACTACAAGACATAATTGCAAGTGATTAATAAATGTCAAAAGCCTTTTACAAACTAAGCATTATTATCCGCGGAGTATTTTGCACTCTAAAGGAATCCAGGATTTGAGACAGAGGTGTTACAGATGACTGTTTGTTCGAACAATTAAAAAAAGAAGCATATTGTTATATAATTCCTAATCCACTTTGAAAGTCTCAGCGGAGGGGCTTTCATATAATTGTTAAAATGAAATCCTTGTTAAAACGATAAGTCGTGACATGAAATGATCGTCAGGACCGCCAAGAATTTAAACTGCAGACAAAGACATGAATAAAATTAAAGGGGAACGAAACCATTGAAACGAGTTACCTTGGATGAAAACAAGAAGGTCAAATATTCATATCAATGAATGTTTTCCAAATGATGATGTTTCCGTAGCAAAAAAAAAAAAAAAAATTAAATAAATAATAAGAATAATCAATAATACATAATAATAATAATAATAATAATAATAATAATAATAATAATAATAATAATAATAATAATAATAATAATAATAATAATAATAATTAAAAAAATAGAAATAAAAATACATTCCACCTTTATGTTGGCCAGTGTAGATTGAGATAATTAACAAAAAGTAAGTTCCTCCTAATCATTCCTTATGGTGTCCACAGTAGTATTGCAAGAGATTAACCACGGAAGAAAATATCCATCCTTTTTACTGAGGCTTCCACAAATATATTACTAAAACTTTTGTTGTGATATTCACTGTTCAAAAATCACATTCAATACAATATAAAAAAATATATTGTCTGAAAATCATTCGGGTATGACCTCTGGAGAGCGACTTTGTACAGTGAAGAAAGGATTCATGCCTCTCCGCATTTCTTTTATATTGTAGTGAGGAAGCCAGTCGTCTAGATTTGGGGGTTCGTGGGCACTTCATGTTAATACTAGGCAACATCTATAAACTTGTTCTACATGAACCACTAAACCAAACGAGTGATGATGCCATTTTGTCTGGGGACATTTAGTGAGCTTAAACAGAGTTCGAGGTCATGGGTCATCACCATACCTAAACCTCAAGTAAAGATTGTCATGTGTTGTATCAAAATGTCAGAAATTGTGTAATTGTACAGACTAAGTGCACATTTTAATTTAATTGATTTACTCGATACCTATTTTATCGATTTTATCTTATTTGAATGAGTAGAAGGAGCGTAATGGATGTTTTTACACAATTTCCGACATTTTGATACCAAACATTTAGTTATGATGGTGACCCATGACCTTTGTACTCTGTTTAAGGTCACTAAAGGTAACCAGGAAAAAAATGGCATCATCACTTTTTTGTTCGATGGTTCATATAGAACAAGCTTATACTTGGTTAGCATTAACATGAAGTGCCCCCGAAACCCCTCTGGCTCCCGTTCAATTGACTCAATGAAAATATGTCAATAGGCATAATAAGAATATCTGCATTGTGAGCACTGTAATAAAATCGTTGTATGTCACAATGATTTAGAATATGATGTGATAGAAACGTTATAGCTTGCCCTGGTAGCTTGCACGTCTCCTGAGCTGAGCTGGATTGAGCTTGAGGATCATATCTGCAAAGAAGTACATGTAAGGTATGCTCCGACTTTACTTTAAATACGATCGGACCCGACTTAATCGAAGCCATATTTGGATAACAATTATTGATAACATTTATCATAGAATAGCACTATCTTTTTAATATTTGGTACTAAATTTGGTATTCACTGAGCGAAAACAAATACTACACTGTAAGAAAATTTCTCCTTAAAAAAACCCAGAAAAGTTCTTGCAGCAGGGCTTCAAGAACACTTGTAATCTTACTGCACGATTTGCAGTAAAATTACAGAAAATTGTTATATGGGGTATGAAATGTTACAAATTTCCTGTCATAATTAAACACCTTTTTCCTTTTTTAAAACAGACCTGTTCCGTTAAATTGCAGAACATTTCCAGAATATACAGAACGAGTGTATGTTTTTTCTCTTTAAAAAACACAACAGTTCTTGGTATATATAATTTAACAGAACAGGTCTGTTTTAAAAAAGGAACAAGTACTTTTTTTTTTTTTACTAAAACAGCTAGCATCTCAGTATTTTCTGGAAAAAAAAATGGATAAATCTGTTTACGTTTGCTTTCGGACAAAAATATAAAGCTTACTTCGTGGAGACGTCTTCGCGACAGAATAGAAATTTCGTCTCCGCGACGGATAAAAAGTATTAGAGACGTCTCCAATATCGCGGAGACGTCTCGGAGACCTCTCGGAGACGTCACGGACACGGATTTGGGACTACTTCCGACTTTTTTACATAAATTGTTGCGGAGACGTCTCGGAGACGTCTCCGCGATATCGGAGACGTCTTTAATACTTTTTTGTCCTTCGCGGAGACGAAATTTTATATTCTGTCGCGGAGACGTCTCAGTGAAGTGAGATACCACCCTGAATAATGAAATCTGTACAATCGTATGATTTTTTTTTGCCATGTAATCTTAAAAATTCTCGACCGAGACCAAAAAGGAAAATGTGCTCTATTAAGCCGATCCCCTGAAAAGCAGTGACCCGCATTGCAAAAGGGATATTTAGAATGTGCTCAATGATCATTGTTCAGTTACACCTTGAAGGAGAGAAGATATTTTTTTGCCTCCATGGTAACATTATTCGGCATTTTGTGTTCTTAAAGTTCGACAATAAAACATTCCCACATAATTTCCTGGCCTCTGCATAAACGTTGGATTACTCAGAAATAATCTACAAAATATCAACTGAAAAAATAACAGTAAACTTTTTAACTTGCCGAGCTGTCAAGTCAAAACGAGCACTGCTTGAAAAGTTATTTCCAAATCTGACTTCAAGTTTTCTGCAAGTGTTCGTCAATACCGAGGCAGAATATAAAATTTTGTACTTTGATTCATGACTCCATCTTAAGGCTTCTGTACAACTGACCAGGCTTACTCCACACCATTAAAAGTATCGACCCATGCCCAAACAAAATAGAGCTGCTACTGTCCCAAGAAAATTTGGCCTGCACCGTCCTTTCAAATTGAGAATCCTCGATCCGCGCCTGATTCTTATGCTCGAGGTTGGATCCGAAATCGACGTTGAAGATGGGATTGAGGTCGGAAGAGAACACACCTTTGACGTTGGCCGAGGATGACCTGTATTTCAGCTCGGATAAAAATGAGAAGACACCTCTGATAACTCCCTCTAAATTTGAAAGTGAGTCAAACCCGATGCTTAAAGTATGTTTTAAAGCCTCTTCTTCCAGTGTCATTCTATTGTTATAAAGGTGAATATTAAATCCATACAAGCTAGTTCGTGTCTGTGATGAGTTCCAAAGATGCCTCCCAAATTTATTATGTAATTCTTTTGGTTAGGGTTAAATTGCCCTCTTGGCCTCTTCTGAGTAACTTTTTAAATTCCTCCATGGCTATTCAAAGCTAAGGAACAAAATCAGGTTAACAATGAAATATGAATAATTATGAAGATATTGGCTTTTCCCTCTTTCTTTGATTAAAAAAGACAAGTCCTTTCAAATAGGCAAATAGAATTAAACTTCATATTGTAAGCCAGTACTCGAAACTTATTTTTTATGCCGAAGTGATTTATTGTAGATATTGTAACAATGTAATTCTTCATAAAACGGTAATTATAACTATGGCCCGTATTCACAAAGGCATCCTAAAGTTAAGCCCGTGAGCTTAATTCTATTTTCTAACTATGTGACACAATCTGTCAACTTTGTTATGTTCCTTGCACGTTTATTGGGTTCTGGAATCATACTTAAATCATATTAAATGGTTAGGAAAAGGTTTGTACTTATCATTTTTTTTCAGTACCAACAACTCTGATAAATCGAACATCTACTGTTCCAGATTGTATCACATTTTGCTACCCACACTGTTAAAAAAAACCCCAGAAGATTTTACAGAGAGGAAAATACAGAACCGTTCAGTATTATGTATGATAATATAATTCTGTGTATTTTTATTACGGGAAATTTTCTGAAATTTAACAGAACAGGTTTGTTCTTAAAAAGGAAAAAGGCTTTTTATTACAGGAAATTTGTAAATTTACATACCCCATATACCATCTTTCTGTAATTGTACTGTTATTTTACTGTAAATTGTGCCGTAAGATTACAGGTGTTCTGGAAGTTCTGCTGCAGGAACTTTTTCTGTTTTTTTTTTAGAAGAAAAAAATACGGAATCATTCTGTACATGTATGACAGAATCATTCTGTATATTTTTATAACGGGAAATTTTCTGCAATTTAACAGAACAGGTCTGTTTAAAAAAAGAAATAAAGTATTTTATCATAGAAAATTTGTACATTTTCATTCCTCATATACCAATTTTCTGTAATTTCACTGCAAATTTGTGCAGTAAGATTACTGGTGTTCTCGAGACTCTGCTGCAGGGACTTTCCTGTTTTTCAAGGAGAAATTTTCTAACAGTGCATAGTTAAACTACAGATTTAATCTAGGCTTAACTTTAGGACACCTTTGTGAATACGTGCCTATGTCTGAAATATATCACAATGAATGTCAAACCATTATAAATATTTAAATAGCATTATTCAAAATGGAGCATACGTAGGGGATTAAAATAGTAAGATATAGATTATATTTGAAATTTCAACTTTAATCCGTTTGATTAGCAAGATACGCGTACAAATTTATAATCCCAACTTAATATGAAATATTAGTTTCTGCCCCTATAATATCTTACACTCTTAGAAATAAAGAACCCTATACAAAATTGATAGGGTTCTTTATACAACCTATGGAGTTCTTTGCACCATCAAGAACCCCATAGGTTGTGTAATGAACCCTAAAGGGTTTATTGTAGAACTCCTTCCAAATACTCCTTCCAAATACGGGGAAAAGAAAGGGCTAAAAATTTCTAAGATTGGACATGATCTTTCTTCTCTCCTACCTCAGTCCCTGGTATCATCCATGTCCGCCATCAGCTTGCCATTATCATCTTCTTTGGGATGACATTCAGCTGCTCCATGCGACAGAACATCAGCGTTGCTATGGTTGTCATGGTAAATGACTCCTCTACCTCGTCCGAGTTGAACGCGAACGAGAGCTGGGAAACTTGTCAGGAGAACAAGGATCACAATTCTTCAATGGAGGAAGAGGTAAGAATTGTTTTAATAATCGATAGGGAAACAAGATACAGAGTATAAATTGTTTCATTTTTGTAGCTCTATAGGAAAAACTGGCCAGAAGGACATGAAGTTCTTTGGTTTGTATGTATGAATATGTGAGTGTGAGTTTGTGTGTTTGTGTGTGTGAGAGAAAGAAAGAGAGGGTGAGAGTATGTGCGGGTGTGTTATTGAGTGGGCGCGTGTGCGTATGTGAGAGGGTGTGCATGTGTGTGAACGTGGGTGTGTGTGTGTGTGTGTGAAAGAGAGAGAGAGAAAGAGAAAGAGAGAGAGAGAGGGTGTGTGTTAGGTTGTTTGATATGTATGTTACCAGGATGGGAGCCTCCAAGGGGCAGAAGAGTGAACCATTCGAAAATTGTCCATAATATTTCCTAAGCATAATAAAGAATTCCTTCGGGCTAGACTTCCCTTTGTAACTGGGAAGTTAAAGACTGTTAAAAACTTGTACTGCTGTCAGAATATGGGCCATATACTTTAAAATCGTATCTATTTGTAACCGAGAAATTAGTTGCCTACTTTGAAACTTTAACAACTTTATAGCTTCTTATTTAGTCAAAAAACCCGTCCAGAACCGGAGAGATGGGTGTGCAACCGGTTCAGAATGAAGAGCGTATTCGGATTTGGCATGTTACTGTAAACGCTATATGACTACATATTTTTTTCTTAATGATGATGCATTTTTTTTTTTTTAATAGACGAGAAATTATTCGTTTGTCTCCAACGGAAGAAACACACGCAACTGCTGTGTGATAATTGGAGTCAGACAGCTATAAAAAAAAAATTAAAAAAAATCATAGGCTGCCCGGGCGGGATTCGAACCATCGACCTTTGGATTGCTAGACCACCGTCATTACCACTAGATATTTTTTTTTCTTGATGGTGAAGGCAGATCAGATGGGAAGTTTCACTGGAACACCCAGACACAGGAGCTTTTACCTGCGGGTTCTTCTACGGCTACATAATCACCCAGATGCCGGATGGATGGTTATGCGACCGATTCGGAATGAAATGGGTAAACTATTTGAATTGGGCATGTTACTGTAAACGCTATAATGAATACAGAAATTTATAAAAATGATAATATTGTCTGTTTGCTTTTTCTTGATGGTGAAGGCCGATGGGGAGTTCCATTGGAACACCCAGACACAGGAACTTCTACTGGCGGGATTCTTCTACGGTTACATAATTACCCAGATACCTGGCGGATGGCTATGTGACCGGTTCGGAATGAAATGGGTATTCGGATTAGGGATGCTCCTGTCTAGTCTGTGCACAATCGTCGGACCATTTGCGGCTTACGGTGGGACCGGCTGGTACTTCGCGTCCCGGTTTTTTGCCAGATTAGGAGAGGTAGAGATATTTTAACATGATTAAGCTATATATTAAGATTATTAATCAAAATCATATTTAAACTCATCGCTTATCTTGTATAAGTCTGTGTCAAATAAAATGGTACAATTGGAAAACGTTTTTATTATAGTATGAAGATCAATCACAACCTGGTATTGTTTGGTATTTTCATAAAGCAGGAAAATCAGACTTTCTTCTTCAATTCTTCCTGTAAACAACGATGAAATTAAACCACATAGCATTAGGCAATAATGCATAATTAGCTCATTGTGATGAATATGCTAATTTAAAAAAAAATACTTACATGCAAAAATAAAAAACTATTGTCATAAACACTGATAAATGAATTCCTTGTGGTAGAGAACAATTAAAAAGACGTTTTATTCACGTTTCCAGGGTTCTTTAATTAAAATTAGCCCCATATTCTATTTAACAAATGATATGATAATTAGGTCATTGTTCTTTTATGATAATTATATTATATCTACACAACATATCATCTCATGAATTAATGGGATGTCTTCAATACAAATGATTTGCAATGTTGTATTACACAGTATTCAGGATTTCTGAATAAAAAAAAAAAAAAAAAATGAAAATTCCCCCCCCTAGGCTAATTTTAATGCAGAGGCTAATATGCATATTAGCTCATTATTTTTTTTTCTTTCAACCTTTACAGGTGTATTTATTGATCTAAAATCATGTTACATTTGAAATTTTACATACATCAATTTATATCGAGAAATATAACAAATTAGACATATATATTTAGCTCTTTCGGCAAATTAAACAAATTAGGTTTTCCTTTTTTCACAAAATGCACATTTATATCTAAACGTATCTTAACTTCCTTAAGAAAAATCCACCATAATTTGGTTTTCCTTTCATCTTTACCACTTTCATTTCTAAGAATTATCATTTTATAGATGCTCCAAAAGGCTATAGTGAGAATATTGTCAATATCATTTTCTTTATGCATTTTCAGAAATGTTTGTATATTG
Source organism: Paracentrotus lividus (assembly GCA_940671915.1). Taxonomy (NCBI): domain Eukaryota; kingdom Metazoa; phylum Echinodermata; class Echinoidea; order Camarodonta; family Echinidae; genus Paracentrotus; species Paracentrotus lividus. The sequence continues at coordinate 32,230,014 of CALNVZ010002974.1, read as the reverse complement.
ACGTTTATGTTAACATTATAAACTTTTCTTATCAATTCTACTAGCTTTCTAAAGAAAGGCATATTCAATGGACATTCCAGGAATGCATGAATTAAATCTTCTCGACATTTACATAAATTACACAAATCGGAATTTTCTACTTTCCATACAAATAACATTCGCTTTGTTAGAATCAGATTGTACAGCATTTTAAAATTGAATTGTTTTAATCTGTTTTCTTTTATGTCTTTCAAATTCCTTTTAAAAACCTGATTCCAGTCCATGTTTATTTCGATAATATTTTCCCAATACGGGGGACATTTATGAGCAATTTCATTTTTAGTCAAAATTTGATAAAACACTTTACTTGACAACGTTTTTAGTTCTCTCTCTTTTTTTTACAAATAGTAATTACTGGAATTTATAAAACATTACCTCGTTTCAGATTGTTTATCCAAACCTTTGGTATTGAAATTCTTAGTTTAAAATAATAAAAAAGGCATTTGCTTTAGCATTTTTTTGTTCGATCGTATCTTTCAGTGTTGTTGTGGAAATGAAAGTTCCATTATCACAAATATCTTTTAAATAGATTATATTACTTAGATACCATTCCTTATAGAAGAGAGGGTGATTATTATACGTTACATATTTATTATACCACAAGATCTGTTGATCTGAATATAAGTCATACTGATTACATTTTTCTTTTATTTGTGACCATGCTTTCAAGATTTCTAGGTAGAAACTTGGCAATTTCCCTACAAAATGTTTTTCTATCATGTTTTGTCCAATTGTGCAGTTTAAAAGTAATTTCAAACCTCCTAATTGTTCGAAATATATATTTGCAAAATCTTTCCAATAACAATCAGATTCATCAAGTATTCTACTTAACCATTTCAATCTGAAACTATATATTAAATTTTGAATATCAATCATTTTTATGCCTCCGTCTGCAAAATTTCTGCTAATTATATTTCTTTTCACTTTATCAATTTTTGAATTCCATACAAAGTTATATATAATTTTGTTAAGTCTTTTAATGATATAATTTGGTACCGGACAGAACATTATTAAATGTATTATCTGACTTACAAGTAATGTCTTAATTATGAGAACTCTTCCTATAATCGTGAGATTTCTTCTACGCCAATTATCTACTATTCTTTGGATTTTTTCTAATTTTGATTCCCAATTTAGTTTCACTACAGACTCTTTGTCGTTGGCTATGTACACACCTAAATATTTTATACAATCATTTGTCCAGTGAAGACCATATTCATCGAAATTCCACTCCATTTTAGTTGGGCTTAACCATTTTAACATTGTTTTATCTTTATTAATTACAGGGCCAGCTACATCTCCAAATTGCTCTAACTCTTGTATAATATATTTCATTGATGATTTTTCTCTGAAAAAAACTGATGTGTCATCAGCATATTGTAAAATGTTTAACTCTTTATAGGTAGCATTTATTCCAAATTTAATTCCTTTAATTTTTTTTTTTATTATTTTATCTGCCATAATTTCAACACCCAAAACAAACAACAAGGCTGATAATATATATATATTAGCTCATTATACTAATTAGGCCATTTAAGACAAAAGCACTTATTCTGCTTACGATAAAGATATTATCATAAATGAATTCCTCGTCGTAAAATACCCTTAAAAAGTTGTTTCATCCATATTTTCGGGGTTCTTGAATAATGAGTAGCCACATATTCAATACAAAAAAAAAATGTGCTAATAAGGTCATTATTCTAATTATGCAAATAAAAAAGTTGCCCAAGGTTGCCAAGCTTGCAACCAAGTTAAATTTTCTAATATACCCATCTAGAACACAAATCAATAAAAAAAACCTAATTGTACCTAAAAAGTTTTCCGGGTCCCCAACATTTCTTTGGGGAATGAATGGATTAGACTTTTAAATAAAGTTTTAGTTTTCTGGTAATAATGTCATGAATATATATAATTAGCTTAAAAAACAATAAAATAAAAAAGTAAAAATACAGATTTTTTTTTTTTTTTTCAAATTCCAATCCATTCATTCCGCAAACTTACATTTATAGAACATCTGTGCAAAAAAAAAAAAAAAAAAAAATGGATTTATTTGTGGGTAAGGTATTCAGATCTTGTTTTGGGCAAAAATAGTTAATTTGCATAAATTATGCTAATTAGGAATTTTTGGTGATTTTTTTTTTCGTCCATAAGATTCCTTGATATATAACCTCTCTACTGATATATGGTTTTGGAGGGTTACTTCTTTTCATTTCTTCAGAAATGAGCCAAATAGAAGTGTAACAATTTGCCTATTACCCCCTTAAAAAATGGATTATAATTAATTTCTACTTCATCTCTTCTATGTACTTTTCAATGCTTTTGTAATTATGTACTTTTCAATGCTTTGGTAATGCATGTCTTAATTAGACATTCGAACTCCATTGGTGTGAAAACGAATGTTGGTGTGCTTCATTCTGTCATAAGTATAAACATTTACCAAACTGCATAATTTGAAAATAACGGTATTTTCTCTCCAAAGGGAGTCATAACGCCATCAATGTTGGCTGCATGGTCAAAATGGGCCCATCCGAGTGAACGCAGTCGCCTAACCGTCAGCGGCTTTTTAGGTATATTAAAAGTATTCTAACCAAAATATTTTCAAGAACTTTTTTATTTTCCAAATATACCTACTTTATAACATACCCCATTATAATTCTATGTGCATTTACAAAAATTTATGTTTCGTCGGCTTATGCCTAAAGGCCTAATACCGTTTTCACCATGTGCACTATGAATGGCCATAAAAATGTTAAGTCTCATTCATAAAGATCTTTTGGTTACAATATGAATGGCCTTTAGTAATATTAAGTCTCTCTTGGCATCAGACCGACGGTATTTATTCGCTTTGTATAAATGGTTGTTTAATCGTTGTGTAGAGGTTTAATGCCTATTTATTAAGAATATTTTTGTTTAAACTTTTGAATCAAGCCCATCGTAGACACCAGCTCAACCTAAAGATGTGTTGAGTAGGTTTGCCTTGAAGGCATTATTACTTCATGAGCAATTCAACAACTCTGTTGATATTTTTTTATTTTATGCAATATCAATGAATATAGAAATATAGATATAGAAATGTGCATACAAATTTAAACTAATCAACTAATCAACTAACATTACAATAGAAGGATATATACGGAAAAGGCAAATACTGTTGACTGATGCTTATCTAAAAATGACTTATCAAATAGTAGAACCTTTTTCTTCAGAAAGTTTAAGAGCTTCACATCCTTTTCGTAAAACAAACTTATACAGGCCATGAAGTTAACCCCCCACCAAAAAAAGAAAAAAAAAAAATATCTTCTTCAAGTAATCTACTTATATAATTTATTAAATAGCTTCTCTATTTTCATGAAAGATTGTTCATAAACGATATTTTGTTTATTACGGTATTTAAATTACATCCAATATTGACATATTGAAAGATGACATTTTGTTCAAAATATTACACATTTTGACATTTATATTTCAGTAATCCAAAACATATTTTTAGAAGTTTCAAAAAGTTTATCAAAGTTTTATAACAAAATCTAGGTCTAATCGTTATGAAATTTATATTTTTGTTTTTAGGTTCTAATTTCGGAAATGCTGTGGGAAATGCACTTACGGGATATCTAATCAGCCTCGACATAGCTGGTGGATGGCCTTTTGCCTTTTACTTATACGGTAAGGACGTATCCTTATTTGAGTGCAAGAAGGATACAATAGATTAAACTGTAGCCGATGCATCAGCAGACAGAGCACACATTACACATTTCTGCACACAATGTCCTTCTTGACGTTTTGCTTTGCCAATTTGGTGTTTTGCGTCAAGAAAAAAAGAAACGAAACCAGAAAATATGGAAAATGAAAATGAAATCTTAATTTCCCTTATATATAAATCATAATTATTTCGAACATAGATAATGCTTCTGTAAACTAGTTTTTAAACTTATATTTACCTTTAACATTTCACGCTATAATTTTTTTTTATTTCTAAACTTTTTCGTTTAGTTAAACAAATTATTTATTGCGAGCACAAATACATTTTTTGTAGAAATACGATTTCCATGTTGTTTCTGTTTTTCAAACATATTTTTTTCCTTTTTGTGTACCAGGATCTCTCGGCTGTTTATGGTTCATTATATGGAGTTTTGTAGGATATAGTTCCCCGAGTGAACATCCATGGATATCGAGAGAGGAACGTGAATACTTAGAAGATGGTCTCAAACTACAAAAAAAGGTATAACACTCAGCAATGGCATAAATTAGCCAGCTCATGCTATTTTTAGAATTAAGTGGTAACAAATTGCTGAAAAAAAAAAGAAGAAAAAAGAAAAAAAATGAAAGAGAAAGCAGTTTCATGGAGCTTAAAATATAGCTCAAAGATTATGAAATCGTTCTTTTTCCTACAATCAGCAAATATACCCTAAATAGGTGAGCTTTCGATAACTGGCTCTGCTATCATCTACGGACCGTGCAATGACGAAGCAGTCATCCGGCTACTAGTCGCAGCTGGCGCTGTTGCACTTCAGGCACGTATACGTGGGGTGAGAGAGGGCTTCGTGGAACCCGCTTGTGGACAAGTTGTTCACTATCTCCGATTTAGTCAAGAAGTTAGACTTATGACGGTTTCGTGAAACGCCCCCCCCCAGGGCCAATACACTCTTTCTTGTAGGTACGATTCCATTCTCTCACCCACGTATAGGTCACACACGCCTAATTACCGACAGAGAGCAAAAAATTTCATTCGACCCAACCCTTCCGAAAAATTTTTAACTTTGAAGAGCTGATAGACAAAAATGTGTGCATATGATTCACATTTAAGAATGGTTATAGGAAGGGCAATCATTAAGCTTCGTATGCTAAAACTGGGAAGAAATCAATGTTAAGGCTTGGCACTAAATTAGAAGCGCAAGGTTTGATATCAAATTCTTACTTTTGACTGCAATTGAGTCAGTTTCGGCATGAGGGGGCGCTATATCGATTTATTTTAAAATGAGCCGGTGAGCAACTAGTTTCTTGTAAAATTAGAAAGGAGGAATAATTTGTCTATCCTTTCCACATGACCAATCACCGAGTGAATTTAAGGCTGATTTTATATAAATTTATCAAACATCAAAATTAACACGAAGTCTCTACGAGGTCTTAATTACAGGTGTGGACCCTATATACGTGCCTGAAGTGCAACAGCGCCAGCTGCGACTAGAAGCCGGATGACTGCTTCGTCATTGCACGGTCCTTATGTGTGTGTGTGTGATCAAAAGCTCACCTATTCAAGGTAGATTTACTGATTGTGGAAAAAAAAAGAACAATTTCATAATTTGTCAACTCCAATCAGATGAAACTCTTTAGTGATAGCCCAAAGATGTTTCTGGAATATCATACATGAGTTGAAAAAAAGAAAGAAACACCAAACCAGTAAAATTTCAAAAACATCTTGAATAAATATTAAACAGTTTAAAAAGAAATGTTATTCAGTTTATCAGGCACATTATGAACATTATTAATATTTTCAAAAAGGAATTTTTTTAAAACATGGTTTTACGAGTAAGATTTCTCATCCCTCTGTCTCTCCCTGGGAGATACCATGGCCATAACAGACGAAACTCAAAATCGACAACATAGATGAGTATAAAGTCTTTTATAAGTTACTCTTATTTCAAAATTTCTTTCTAAATGCCAAGCATTTTATTTAATGATATGGCTTAATGATTAATTTTTTTAATGTTTTTATTTTTTATTTTTTAAGCCACAACGGTCGGTACCATGGGGCTCTATCCTATGCTCTGGACCCATGTGGGTTTTAGTATGCACACATTTTGGCCAGTTATGTGGACTGTTTACATTACTTGTCAACCTACCATTATACTACAGCGATGGTACTATGATACCATTACAAATGGTAAGTAAGTGTCAGTATTTTATTTTTCACTATTAAAGGGGAGTTTTGTCTTGGGAGGCTGCTTCAAGCATAATCTATTCTTTGCTGATTTAAACTGGAGACAGATGATTCTTAAACTTGAACAAATTGAATATGTATACCAAATAAATAACCGTTAAGTTTTTACAATATAATTATTATTATATGACAAGATCATTTCATCCAATATATTTTGTTTGAGGTTGTCTTCTATGGGTTATAAACATTTTATGATTGTTCAATGAGGAATAATAATTATAAGAATATGTATATATATCTCTTTCTTTTCTAGATAATTATTATACAGTGGTGTATTCGTTTGTCAGCAAAATTGGTTTCTATCCCTTTCAAGTTGTTCTAGCAACGCCCCTCCTTTCATGTAAAAAACATATCATTCAAATATTGCATAAATGAAATATGCCTGACTGTTAAATGTTTCCCTGTTTTACGCCAAGTTCCCCCTTTTCTCTACCCTTGAAAATACAGGCTGGTCTATATTCCGCTCTACCTTATATTATGCAAATCATCGGGATGCTCTTATACAGCCAGGTGGCTGATTGGATATTTATACGAGGATTTCTCTCCAAATTAGCCAATAGGAAACTGGCGACTGGGCTGGGTAAGTATTAGCGTAGGCCATTTTTTCCAATATAGGGTGATGCTTTAAAACAACAGTGATATGATATCCCACGAGACTGACACATTTGATGTTAATCATCCTTAATTTCATCTTTAATTTCGACGAAACGTATGCTTCGGGAATGATCCCAGGGCGAAAAAATCCCCCAAAGTAAATGAAAATAAAGAGTGGAAAAAAAAAGCACTGCCAACTACTCATTTTACTTTTATGAAATCCTCACACCCCCCCCCCCCCGCACGATAGTATTTGCGATCGGCCGGTTTTGATATAATTATGTTTTCCCAGAAAAAAAGGAGGATTACACCCTCCACTTTGCCCCCTTAACTGGGATTTTGATCTGACGGTAATTTTTTTTTTTTTAATTCAAAATTTTTATTCCACAATCTGAAAATCGGCGGTGAAGGGTCAGCCCACAAACGAAGTCCTTGATCGACAATAGAAAATTACCTTTAATTTCATTTGAATGTATTCTTGAGGATTCAGATTTTTAATAACTATAGTCCTACTGATATTAATATTAGTAACGGTTAACGTAGTAAATGTTACTTACTTGAACCTTTAAGAATGCAAAATATTTCTTATGGTTCGAATAAAGTCGAAGAACCATACATGCTTGTTCCTGATTTCTCGGGAAAAGGGTGTTCTAGGGGCTCAGTTTGGGGGAAAATT
>CALNVZ010002974.1:32186029-32217320 GCA_940671915.1 Paracentrotus lividus | reverse complement strand
GAGAATAGCCCCAATAGATATTGGACATCGTTGGAGCCCCAATAATATAAGTTATTTTATTGTATTGGTGATTATCAATTTTGAAGTAAAGTGCCCCAATTATAGGCTTATTGCATTATTCGGGATTAACAAATCTTTTCCTATTTCATTCAAGGCACGTTTGCCGATTGACAACAATCTGTACATAACAGATGTGAATTAACCTTCTCTAATTTTATTTCAAAATACGAAATGAATAATATTTACTGAGATGGATTTTCATTACTTATAAAAAACAAAAAAAAAACAACTAAACGTTGATTTTTTACCGACTTATTCCTTTTTTAGATTTCATTTATCAGGTGTTTATGTTTTTTATATCTCTCTCTTTCTCCCTTTCCAATAAAGAAAAAGCAATGTGAGGTTAATTGTAAAGCCGAAAATGACAGTTTACGTTACATTGTTACCTACGAATACACATGACACCACTGCAGGAAATGCTATCCCCTGTCTTTATTTATTCCTGAAAAGCTATAATTGTTTTGGTAATTAAATTTGAAAGAGTTTCCCCACTTGATAAGCGCTACGAAATAAATTAAACTTGATAATAACATTGTTTCAGAGGAAAATTACTTCTCAACAATAATATCAAAAATATAAATTAATTTACATTAATAAGGAAAATGTCGAAACATAATGAAAACATAAGATTCTAAACAAGAAAATTATCACACAATATCCTATTTATATGACAACTGAAACTACAAAAGTTTGTAACTTTAGCCTCAAGACAAATTACTTAAATATATGCCAGAAACACGCTATGCATACTTGTATTCGTAGGTAACATTCGGAATGTCAAATGTTACCTACGAATACAGCACTTATAAGGCAATATCTCAAAAACCTATTGTTCAAGGATGATAAAAGTTTACACACGTCAGCAACACATCGTTTGTCAACTTTCCCTACAATATTTGTCACTAATCTCTAAAGGTATAGAAATGGCAATGGTTTATAGGTGTATTCGTAGGTAACTGAATTTTTTGACCACACGAAAATTTCGGACCTTTGACCTCTTCTGCCAGATTAACAAAGAAAGCAATGTCACCGAGAACAATGCATGTCGATAGGGAATGGTGAGGCGCTTCTGTACGGCAATTAGGAGCCGTACTTCGTTATATCTAATATGGTTTATAAGCTTTTAAAAAAGCTGTATTCGTCGGTAACATCCAAATTTACCACTCGAAAAAAAATTCCAGAGATTGTGTGGATTGTCCTATATTATTCAAATTTGGTACAATTTCTCCTGAGATGTGTGCCATCCTAAAATACAACTTGAATCTAAATTATTTTATGATTTTCTTTAAAAAGTTTGGTTGCGAAAAAAAAAAAAGTTTTTTTTTCCAAAAATGGCCAAAAATGGCATGTTTTTAAATCGTTAAAAAAAAAGTTCACTTCAAATGAAGTTGGAACAAATGCGGCACGAATAAGTTCACCGATGCGGATACATAAAACGCAAAATTGAGGTTCCTACATTTTTTTGGATTTTTTTTATTGGCCTGAACATGATCAAAAACACCGTGTACACTTTTCGCTGGAATCGACCATATATGTATATGTATATATATATATATATATATATATACACTGCCCTCCAAAAGTTTGGGTACACCTGATGTCAGCTCTGTTTTGGATCATTTTGAGACATTTCATGTCCAGTATTTCAGTCCAAATGATGTTTAAGTACAAAAAAATACATTATGCAACCAATATACTTCACGATTACCAAGCCAAGTCTCCTTGGAATTTAGAAATTACTCAAAATTATGCAAAAAGTGCAAAAACGTGATTTTGCACTAATTCATTCAATTATTGAAAAAGAAGATATCTCGGCTAATAATGGTCCGATCAATGTAAAATTTTGCATGGATGTTGAGGCACATGTAAAATATAACCCTGTACTCTTTGTTTTTATTTTTAGATAACACTTTATTAATTATGCAAATTTATGCAAATTAAAGGTCTATTTTTAGAAATGTATCAATACTTTGTTTTTAAAATTGCTATGAAGCCCAATTTTTTGTTAAAAGTTGCTGATTATAATACTCAACAAAATAATGATTAAAAAGTTGACCTTTCTCATGAATTCCTCTCTATTCTTTTGTTTTATTACTTTCTATTGTTTTCGATTGTTTTTATTTTTATGTATTTTACTATGATTTTGGCTCTTTTATGTTTCTGAAACGTACCTTGATTGATTTCAAGATATCCAAGATGATGCTTAAAGCCTTTTAGATGCAATTAAGAGTGTTGTAGAGCAATTCAGGTGGATGGTGCATTCAGTACATATATGGGCAATAATTGAGTTTTTCGATATTTTAAAACCTTCCTAATTACACGTCAAAATAATGGTTCCTTACTTAATAACTTTTTATATAAAGACTGAATTATATCTATTCTGACTGGGGGAGGGGTCTCGGCATATTTAACCAGCTATAAAAACATCCATAACTACTGCGCAACCGCTGCCAACCCCAAATATGCCTTTTGGTGACTTTTTCCTTTAAAGCGTAGTGCAACTATTGTTCTAAGAACACTGCCCATTGTGTTGTTAGGTCATGCAACATTGCATTATTGCATGTCAGACCTAAATAAAATGTAAGATAATAGTTTGCTTTCATTTCAGAAACAGAAAAGAGCCAAAAACATTAAGAAATACATAAAAATAAAAATAATCAAACACAATAGAAAGTGATAAAACAAAATAATACAAAGGAATTCATGAGAAAGTCCAACTTTTTAATCAAAATGTTGTTGACAATTATACTCAGCAACTTTTAACAAAAAAATTGGGCTTCATAGCAACTTTTAAAAGAAAATATTGATAAATTTCTAAAAAATAGACCTTTAATTTGCATAAATTTGCATAATTAATAAAGTGTTGTCTCAAAATACAAACAAACAGTACAGGGTTATATTTTACATATGCCTCAACATCCATACGAAATTTTATATTGATCGGACCATTATTAGCCGAGATATCTTCTTTTTTTCAATAATTTAATAAATTAGTGCAAATTCACGTTCTTGCACTTTTTGCATATTTTTGAGTAATTTCTAAATTCCAAGGAGACTTGGTGTGCTAATCGTGAAGTATATTGGTTGCATAATGTATTTTTTGTACTTAAACATCATTTGGACTGAAATACTGGACATGAAATGTCTCAAAATGATCCAAAACAGAGCTGACATCAGGTGTACCCAAACTTTTGGAGGGCAGTGTATATATATACAGGGTGTTTCCGAAAAAAGGAAACCCAACTTTGATCAACAATAATTTCAAAAATATTCCAATGGTGATTATGAAATTTATATCACCGTAAAGTGCAACTCATTGCCATTCTAATGATACCTCGCTCACCTCACCAATGTCACGCATCACTAAACCCCATTGTTTTGAAAAGGTCTTGTAAAATTGTGCGTGGTTCACTTTCATGCACCTTGAGATGGTTTGTGTGAATGTGCCTGGAAAGGAAACCCAACTTTGATCATCAATAACTTCAAGAATATTTCAGTGGTGATTAAGAATATAATATCACTGGAAAGTACAACTCATTACCATTCTAATGATACCTCTCTCAGCTCACCAATATCATGCATCACTGAACCCCATTGTTTTGAAAATTGTCTCGCAAAATTGTGATAGGTTCTCTTTCATGCTCCTTGAGATGAGTTGCTTCAAAGATTCCTAACAAATCTAAGTAAAGCATTCCAGTGACTTAAAATAAATGAGTTTGATGAATGGGTTGGAAATTTTTACTTATTTAGTCCTTTAATCTTACCATCCAGGTAATTTCAACATGTTACTGGTCACGACAACCCAGAGAACCTTCAGTTCCCGTTGGATAATGTAAGAAACATGACAGTGCATCAATCACAATGTTGCAAGATATTTTCAGAACAATGGGGTTCAGTGATGCGTGACATTGGTGAGCTGAAAGAGATATCAATACAATGATAATGAGTAGCACTTTCCAGTGATATAAACGTCATAATCACTACTGTCATGTTTTTAAAATGATTGATGATGAAATTTGGGTTCCCTTTTTAGGCACATTGCAGCAACCCATCTCAATGAGCGTGAAAGTGAACCACTCACAATTTTGCAAGACATTTTCAAAACAATGAGGTTCAGTGATGCGTGACATTGGTGAGCTGAGCGGGGTATCATTAAAATGGTAATGAGTTGCACTTTCCAGTGATATAATTTTTATAATCACCATGGTAATATTTTTTAAATTATTGATGATCAAACTTGGGTTTCCTTTTTTCTGGGTCACCCTGTATATATATATATCAAAGCTTGGGAAGGCACAGTGCACTTTTGTAAAGGATGTAAAAATAAGGTTGCCACAATAATTCTTTAACCATTAACTACCAGGAACACTACTACAATTACTACAGATATCAACATATCATGCGTTACTGTCAACAGATTCCATAATCAAATTGTGATTAAAAATGCATGACCACTCATGCATAAACTTTTGAATTTGTAAGCCACTTTATTTACGAACACTTATGCCTCATGGTTCATCTTCAGACAATCATGAGCAATCCTGAACTGGAGAATTTATTTCACTCTACCCAATGTGGATAACCAAGTCCTATACAGAGTGAGTAAAAAAAAAAAAAAAATAATATTTTGAAGTTGTCTTGTTAAAAGTATTAAGATCTAATCGTGGTTATCCTTCTAGCTTATGTTGGTCCCCTTTTCATTATCTTTGCACGCATGACTAAGTAAAATGCAATCTTCAGAAGACTGTAAATCTCACTTGTGCCAAATAGAGATTAAAAACAAATGTTGACAGAATGTGTGTACACACATACACACACACACACACACAAACACACACACTCACACACACCCATCTTCCTTCACACACATGCATATCATCATACACGCACCCCACACACAGTAAACAATTCACAATAACATTTCCCCTTTGATGTACCAAGACCATCACTGAAAGTCTGGGACGTACATTAAAATTCCCTAACAACTGTTTGTGAGAGTGTGTGAGGATGTGTGTGGTGAGGGTGTAGGCGTGTATGTGGTATGTGTACGTGTAAATAAGGGTAGATGTGGGTGTGTAAATTCTCAATTTGTTTATGCTTGGCGTAAGCGAGATTTTACCGTCTTCTGAAGATTTTCTGTTATTCAGTCATGCGTGCAAAGATCCAAATGAAAAGGATACCAACATATGCTAGGAGGATGACTCTACAAAGACATATCATGAAACCCATGATTAGATCTTCATAATTTTCACAAGACAATTTCAAAATGATGGGACATTTTTATTGACTGTTTCTGTATATGCAACCTAATATGGACGGATTGTTTAAGTTTTCAGTGGGCAGTGCCCAATGCGGCATAAATCAATTCACGAGCTAGCAGGCGATTGAATTTTCGCCTGTTGGTGACATTTCGCAGGTTCTCGCATCAAACATGTTGGAGTCACAGAGGTTTTCTTTTATTTGTGTTTGTTTTGAAATAATAATTGGTGTTTATGTAAATGTAAGAAAAAGACGATTAAACTTGCCAAAACCATTATTTACTGAAACGTTAAATTAATCAACAGTAAAAACGCCAATCAATGGACACTTAATTTGCATGGTTGACTCAAGAATGATGATCTTGTATGGAGCGACAATTCAATAAAGTGTTGACAGGTTAAAAAGAGGCCCTATGGTGGTAAGTCATTTGCCATGAGACGAGTTGATACTAGTTTGGGACGAGTTTGAGACGGATTTGAGACTAGTCGCAGAAACGTCTGGGAGACGTCTCCCGAATCTCCTCGACGTTTCATGAGTATCCGCGACGTCTCATGAGTCGCAGGGAAATCGAAAATTATTAAGGGGGGGGGGGGTTATGGGCATCTTGTTTACACGTCTATTTGGCTCATCTGAAGAAATGAAAAGAAATAACCCTCCAAAACCATATCAGTAGACAGGTTATATATCAAGGAATCTTATGGACGAACAAAAAAACACAAGAAATCCCCCAAAATGCCTAATTAGCATAATTTATGCAAATTAGCTACTTTTTGCATAACAAAACAACTCAAGAATGGAATGTCTGTTGCTGTTCAAATTTTGTATGCTTATTGGTGAAATGTGTCTCTTGGGAATGAATGGATTAGAATTTCAAATAAAATTTTAGTTTTCTGGTAATAATGTCATGAATATATAATTAGCTAAAAACAATAAAATACAAAAGAAAAATACATTAAATTCTTTTTTGTTGTTGAAATTCCAATCCATTCATTCCCCAGACCTATGTTTAGAGAACAGCTGTGCAAAAAATGGAGTTATTTGTATGTTTCATATTGATGAGTGTCTTCATTTTCCCGCATATGTTCTTCAAAAATTAAAGTGATTCAAGTTTTATTGAAGCGTCTTCTTTTTGTTCTGTTTATTTCTTTAAGATTATATTGTTGATGATCTAGAAACTTTATGTTTATAAAAATAAGGAAAAGTAGTGGTCAGTCTTGTCATGTGAATTATTTTGAGTGATTCCCACGTCATTAATAGGCCTATCAATTACATGAATGAAATGTTTTTTGTTGCACTTGTGTGCTCATGAATCCCCTCCCAAATATAGTAATGAAAGTTTCGTTTTTAACAAGCATATAAAAGAAAAAAAACCGAGGTTTGACAAGTGGTAATTTTACACCCCCTGAAGATGACCATTAGTTTCGCATTCATGGTCAAGTAGTCTTGACATTATATCCATGCTAATTACAAGACACTCAAACATGGTTTTTCAACCAGCAATTTTGTTTAAGTTTAGGAAATACGAGTTGGCCTAACCTTTTCTGCCCCCGGGAAGGTGATAAGAGGTGTGAAATGGATAGAGGAAAAGCAGAGAAGGATAAAAAATAAAACAAAACAAAACAGAGAAAGAAAAAAGAAGACAAAAATGAAAAAGAGGGAGAAGTTTGAAAGAAAGAGAGAGAGAAAAAAGAAGGGGACGTACACATAAGAGCGAGAATAAGAAAAAGAAAGTGGGGAAAAAGAGAAAACTGTTTCTGCGCTAGTGAAACCACGACAGCAATAGAATCGATACTCTTTCCATTTAATTCATTTAACATGGTATTTCCCCTCCGAATGCTATGTTAGGTCACGAGGTATTGATCTAGCCAATCATAACTCGTATTTTCCTACCACTATTTCCTATCAATATTACAATATCAATTTTAGATAACAATGTTATATAAATTTTATGATTTTAAAACTTTTAAAGTTGTGTCAATGTATTGAACTAATAAATTGGATTTACTGATCCGAATAAATATAATGTATTTCTTTCTTGTCCTCCATTTATTTGTTATAAAATGAATGATCTAGATTTAAAAAAAAAAAGAAAAAATAAATCACAATGAAGACACGCAGAGATTAACGTTGTCAGGCAAATAACTTCAATTTACCACTGCGTTCACCACATTACCATTTTCTCTTTATGATAATGGATCCCCTCCGTCCAGAATGAAGAAGGATGCCTTTCTGTAGCCAGCATATCAAACAAAAGTTTTTCAAATTGTAATTGGACACTTCTCTTGACTCATCTGAAGGTTAAAAATAATAGATAAATAATTGTAATGCGTACAATTATCGGTGGTATGTACTGATATGCATGTGTAATGCAAAAAAGTATGCTGCAATTGGTTACAGGAGAGACAGAATAAAAATGAAACGGAAAGAGATAGTGAAATAAACTTTTTGAAAAAGAAAAAAATGAATTGTGTAATGTGATGAATTTTACATTTAACTACCTTTTACAATTCAACTTTTTGGGAACTTTCTCAGCCTTAACATGACAAGCATTTGGGAGAAAATCAACCAATATTTATCCTGATAATTACTAAATTTGGATTGAAATTTGGATTGAAAAAAAAAACAAATGAAATTTTGGGTTTGCATAAGAATATGCCGATTTTTTATTCCTTAGACCCCATATTTTATAAGTGGATTATATTTACTATGTCATAAACTTTCAGTACATGTGAAAAAATAAATAGGGTTTCGACCTTTCCGACGAGCTTTGGAGAATTCTAAAGACGTATGTGTTGTTATGTTTTTACGTTATTTGCGCCATTGACGCACGCGCGGAAATTGAAATTTGATGAGCGCGTGCGTCAGTATGTTCGGCTGCAAACGATTTAAAATATATAGAAACTCCTAGGAGAATTGTCTAAATTGCCAATCAAGAAAAAACCCCGGAATTTTACGCGATTTACAAAGTGCGCGCAAAATGCGCGCACGAGCGCTTACGCGCGGAAATTTCCAAAATTCTTGAAATGGCCTGAAACATACTTTGTATGAATATGGGGTAATTTTGAGCATTTTTAGATTTTGAGACACAGGTTTTTGAAAATTTTCAACCTGTTAGAAGCATTTATCAAATAGGCTGTCGAATTATTTTTTGTTAGGAAAATGACGCTCTTCAATTTGAGACCAGCCACAATTCATTTGGCCACAATTTTTGACGCCAACGCTTCTGGACTTATAAAAAAAAAAAAAAAAAAAAAAAAAAAAAAAAAAAAAAAGAAAAAGAAAAAGAAAAGAGCATTTGCAATTGATGGTGTATCCAACTCTGAAAAGATAATTGGGGGTTGCCGTTGATCCTGAAGAATTATTCGGGATTTTGTGTAGGCATGTTTTTGGCCAAAAATGGCATATTTTGGCAAAATCGACAAAATTCGCGTGCGCGTAGTTCCAACTTGAACAGACCATCATTTCGTTATAAATAGTCTTAAAAGTAGTGTTAATGGTGTCAAACTGTTGTGAATATTATCAAGATTCCTTTAAGAGCAAAAAAAAAAAAATCGATGATCTGAAGCTGCATTCTTCGCCTACGCGCATTAATGCGCGCAAAATCGTGCGCGCGCAATTTTTCTTGAAATGCTTAAAATGACCTGAAACGTACTCTACTTCAGACATAAAGTGATTTTGAACATTTTAAAATTTTGCGCGCGCGTAATTCCTTAATGCGCGTACTTACGCGCGCGCATTATGTTCTAAAAGATGCGCTTCAATTTGAAGTTTATGTGTACTAAATATGATTGATCAATGATTATTGGTTATGAAGTTATGATTGATAATGTGATTTGACAAAAGGGCGTCTAGATGACGTCACATTATGCTAATGAGCTAGAAAAGATTTCAGTGCTCAGATTTAATGATGATCTATCATTGCTGAAAATTTGAATTAATTCAATGCATTATTTTTTGAGTTATCGTGTCTACAAGAATTGTACAGGAGAATAAAAAAAAAAAAAAAGAAAATTTGGACAATTACAAGAGGTGATATGTACATTCGTACATACCACCTAACAAACACGCAATCATACCCTCAACAATCATCAGTTTTGTTTAAAGTTCCTAGATTTATTTAAAAAGGAGCAAAATTTGATGACACAATGTTGGATATACGCAATATTAAAATGATCGTCAATCTTCGGCCTTAATAAGTATACAAATGCGTATATGTATGTTACATTACAACAATATTTGTATTTTGTTGTTTCTGTTGGAAATGAATAAATTCAATCTGAATCTGAATCTGAATCTGCAAATAATAATTATTAAAGTAAATAGTACATTACTTATCAATAATGGTTCCAAATAGAAATCCCCACTATCAAATAATTACGTGTTAACTAAATTAAGATTCAATCAATTAATCAGTCATCCAAAATCAATTCAAACTTTGTAAGTCTATCTGTTGGAGACTATCTCGGAGTAAAGTTTGATTCAATGGAAAATATAACTATATTGTTTGTGAATCAGCATAGTACATTATACTATCTCCGATGTATTCTGAAATATTTAGACGACGAAATTAAACAAGAGAATGGCAGGCATCTCTAACAAGTTGCACAGTACACTCTGTATTCAAGTGATGTTCATTTCTTTGGATCATAACTGGTAACTGTACTTATACCAAATAAAGTTATCTATCGATGTTTTTACAATTTATATCTATTCGCAACTTAAATTCTTTCCTATCATAAGAAACCGAAATAGCCTGAGTTGGTTTGACCTCATTTGTAAAGGTGATGAAAATTAGGTTGTACTGGAATCAACTAATTATTGGGTAAGAGGACAATTTTTCCTTGTAAAAAGTGCCAATTGTCCAAAGAGTTTCTGATAATTCATGATGGACGTGGGCTTGTGCAGATCATAATATGGGTTATTAATTCAACAATTATGGAAGTTGTTTTGACAGTTAAGTTCCGTATGATCTGAGAGTTGATATCTGTGGTAATTGTAGCAGTGCTGCTGGTATTGAATATGTCATAGTGAAATCAGACGAAACGTCATTTCAGGTCCTTGACAAAAGTATTGTGCTCACCTAATTATGGATTTTATTTTTTATTTATTTATTTATTTTGTTTTGTTTGTTTTTTTTTTTTTTTTTTGGGGGGGGAGGGGGGCGGAGAGGGTTATTGTAACGATAAAGAAAATATTCAGTTATTTCATACCTAATTCACAATTTTAAAGGTGCGTTGTTTTTGTCTCGCATGTGTCACTATGCTTTGTTTCTTTAAAAGACATTGATGACAGGGATTTTGTGTTTTTGTTTGTTTTGTTTGTTGTTGTTGTTGTTGTGTTGTTGTTTTTTTTTTTGGGGGGGGTTGGTTTGAACCCAATTTGCCTTTTAAAGTCTCGAAAAGACCCATCACCCCTCTAACAACTGATCCACTTTAACCCTATACCAGGATTTTAATTTGCCATTTTTATACCCTTCGATTATTCTTAAACAAATTTTGTTACTTTTTCCTAAAAAGATTATTTTCGTTGGGTATGGCATTCGTAAAGATTGTGCACTGTAAGTGTGGGATCTTACTTAAATCAATGATCGAGGTCATTGCAATCGTCAACCAATCAGCGGCGTTGATTTTTTTTATTTCTTGCTGGCTCGCGATACTTGGATTCTCATTTTTTTTTCACTCCTGCTTTTATCTCTGGTAGAGTCCACTCTGTTCGATAACCTCTTGTGATAAAGTTTTCTTTCGTTCTATCACTGATCTTTTTCATATTTTCATTAATTTTCGACTCTTGGATACGCTGCTTCCAGCAAATGCTGCTATTTTCATCCCTAGGCCAGTCGACTGTTTTGTCGACTGTTTTGTGTTTCACCATTGAGGTTACGACTGGTGTCATGATCAGAACCACGAAGTGAACTTCGACGTCGTGACACCCTTAACGCAATACGACTCCCCGCCCCTTCGTCATCGGGGTTCGTAACATCTTTTTTCTTCCGATCGTTATATTAGATCTTCGTTTCATCTTCTACGCATCTTTATCTTCAAGAACATTGACCACTGACTCTTCTACATCAGTCATCTTTTAGCCTATGATTCCATCGATTGTCGAGCGCTCTATATCCTAGCTTATCCTTTAATTTCACACTTCAGCTTCTGCGCCTTTCATTCTTTTGTGCGTGTTTATCCGTTGACTGTGTTGACAGTTTCAAAGGTACTGACATTTTAAATAATATTTAACAACTTTTAACTACTTTTTAATATTACTTCAATTCTACAACTAATTCTATTGACGCGTCATTTAGGCTTTACATTCATTACAGATCTGATTCATTATGCGAATTTGTGCAATAAATTCTCACATTCTCTGAGCTAGAGCTTTAAATCTATATTTAAAACAAAAGAAGTTAATGATTCTAGTACGAAAGTGTTATTTATGCGTCTTAATCTTTTGAGTAATTCATAACTTCATCAGAACAAACTATTAGACCTAAACAAATTGCAAAAAAAAATAAAATAAATAAAAAAATAAATAAATAAATAAAAAAATCCTCTCCGTTACCTACATTCCTAAAAGCAGCTATGACATAATTAATTTTTTTTTATAGCCTCGTGTGAGCATTCATTTTTTTTTGGGCTTCATTTTCCCTGATTTTAGAGTACATTTAGTATATCGGTTATAGAACTAAAGAAACTTTTTCGTCTTCATGGTATCCTTTTCTGATCTAGAGAAGGCCTAAAATGCAGTCACTGCGACCCATCCCGCCAAACAAGCAGCTATCTTTAGCATGGGAAAACATAAACGTCAGCCTCAGTCCTAAACAGTCACTGAGAGACTTCTTCCTGGGAAAGAAACGAAATGATGAAAAGAAGATACTTCAACAAGGTATTGACTTATTTCATTCTACTTCAATATTGCCTTCCATCTTCTCAAGCACTTTCTATTAATGGATTTCATCCAGCCTTTTGGACAAATATCAAATATTTGCTATTTCTATGACAGTAATACCTCCCTGTTCATAAGTGTTCATAAGTGAGTAATTATAATAATTTTTATTAAAGAGGGAAACTGATCAGACACAATTATATAATATGAAAAAATGAGCAAAGAAAATGGAAATCCAGGCGCTCTACAGAATGAGCTATGGCAAACCCAATGTCAATGTTCGTCCAGAAAACCCTAAATTGCAAATGCTCGAGTGGTCAGATGATAGAACCTTTACATAAAACCGAAGGGGATAAATCATCTTGGGGATAAATGCGAGGGATCACCATGGAGTAATGTAGCTTTTTGAATATAAGTTTGTAGAAAGGGGCAAACTGACGAGAAGTATATGATATGAAAAAGAGCAAAGAAAATGGGAATCCAACGAGATGCGAACCCCAAGATTTCCCGATTGCTAGACAGGCGCTCTACCGAGTGTGCTATGGCAAACCCAATGTCGATGTTAGTCCAAGAAAACCTTTAATTTTCAATACTTGAGTGGTCAGAAGCTTTAAAACCTGACATAAACCCGAAGGATAGCAATCAACTTTGGTATAAGTGCACCAAAATGGAAGCACAAAGAGGGAAACTGATATTTCATATTAAATATTTCTGGTCAGTTTCTCTCTTTGTTCAAATTTATATATATATATATATATATATATATATATATATATATATATATATATATATATATATATATATATATATATATATATATATATATATATAAAATCTGCTTCACTGCGTAATTCCTCGCATTTACCCCCGAAACGTAACATTTTCTTTGTAATGTTTATGTTTTTTTATGCTTACCCCATCCCTACCCCCTGCCGCCCCACGGTCAACTGAGAACATTTTTAGTATGCCGGATTGTCAATTTCTTAATCTCTAAACATACATGTTGTAATGAGTAATAGTTATTTTATATGCATTTTCATTCGCTGATAGCTTTTTAAAAAAATTTATTATTTTTTTTTAGTGTCAGGTGTGGCACGACCCGGAATGTTGATGGCTCTCATGGGTGCAAGGTAAACTAAACCCTTTGGCTTAAAGTAAAACGATCGTGGATGTTTCGACTGATATATAGAGCTTTGATTAACTGAACATTTCTAGTTCAGAAATCACATTCACATAGGCCTACGCGTGGAAAGGATTTACCCAGCATGACGTTCTTAGACGAGAAAAACTCCACGATCATACCCTCACCCATCAAAAGTATTGCTACAAAAATGCGTGTATAACTGATTTTGCAAGCCCTTTTTATACAGCTGTTACATTTCATGTGTAATAGAGTGTTGTTGACCATTTTTTTGTTGTTGTATATTCTGAAACGGACTTGACTACACCCACTAATTTCTGGGGAAAAAATGAAACTGACATTTTGGGAGGTGGGGGTTTATCTGTAAATTAAATCATTAAAAATGTTTCATATTTCTCCGAAAACTGTTCACCGGTTTCGTTTATACCTTTTGCAAATGAATGATGGCCATAGGATAAGATGGCATTAACACGGGCAAAAAAAAAAAACACAAAAAAAAAACAACAAACAAACAAACAAACAAAAAAACAAAAACACAGCCAGAAAACAATAAGAAATCTTTTGTTCCGTTGCTAAGAAGGAAGGATGCGTGCTAAAATCAGATGTCGTGATTATCCCGCAAAGTATGCTTAAATTATTACGTGATTAAACTACAATATATTTACTATGAAATATATTGACTATAATTTGATAATTTGGTGGAATAATGTTGCATTGAACCACCTTTGCAATGTAGGACTAAAATTTAAATGAGCAAGGCAGATGTTTTCTTATACATATATATATTATATATAATATATATATATATATAGTCGAAATAAAAAAAAAAGGAGATGTGCGTTGCTGAAAAAAAAAACCACTCTATTTGGCCAAGCTTTCGGCATATAAAGCCTTCTTCAAGGGCTGTATAACAAAAACCAAAAAAAAAACAAAAAAAAAAAAAAAAAAAAACATTATAAATAGTACCAAGGAACAATTTTCTTTTTACATAATTGTAACAAACATTATATATATATTAATATATATATATATAGATAAGTCTACGCAAACACACATATATACTTGTATATTCACATGCACATTTCAATTATATAAATTCTTTAAACATAATCGAAGCGGAAAATAAATGAACATCATTAAATTTACCTGAGTTTCTGTACTTGTTTGTGTTATTGTGTTAGTGTTTGATCTAATGTAAAGAGAGTGTAAGGTCACGTGACAAAGACGCTAGGAGTGACCAAAGCGTGACAAGAGTTGTCTCAACCAAAACGGTAAAGAGGATTATGAACCATTCAGTGTGTTGGATTATTCTTAAAGTGTATATTGTTAAAGAAAACTACTAACCATATGATTATAGTATGAGTACAAGTTTATGATAATTGTGTTTAGTCTTTATAAACAATAAATAGTTATTCTGTATCTTATAATGAAAATATAAACTGTACGATGTAAAATGAAATTGTTCCTTGGTACTATTTATATGTTTGTGTTTTGGTTTTTGTTAACAGCCTTGAAGAAGGCTTATATAGCCGAAAGCTTGGCCAATAGAGTGTTGTTTTTTCACCAAACGCCAATCTCCTCTTGTTACTATTTCGACTACATTTTGCAACAAGAAGCAGTAGCCATGTTAAAGAGTAGTTCCCTTCTCAGATGATATATATATATATATATTATATATATATATTATATATATATTTTTTTTTTTTTTTTTTTTTTTGGGGGGGGGGGGCATTATTTAATTGTCAGAGGTAAAACAAACCTGTTAAACAGCTTTCGGAGAAATATGGAAACATGTTTCACTCGGGTATGTGTTAATCACTTCAAATTCACACTTACACTTATCTTAACTATTCTGTTCACAGTTGGTGCTGTAAAACCACTCTTATGAATGTTCTGTCGAGGCGGCGGACTGGTGGATTAACTGTGAGTGGCGACGTACTTTTAAATGGTGAACCACTTTCAAATATAGACTCTTCAGTTGGAGAATTAATCGGTTATGTTCAGTCAAACTGATCTATTCTGCCACCAGCGCTGACTGTGCGGTGAGTATCTAACCTTTTTTCGGTTAGTATTCATTACATTAATTAATTTTAAGATCAATCTCCGTATACTCTCTTTCTCTTAATTTATCTAATCATAAAACGGTGGAAACCAATACTGGGGTGAAAGGGGGAGGGGTGGAAATACGGGGCAATTTCCTCTTCCATATTTGTTGTTTTAATATATGGCCTACTTGTGCGTATTGAAATTATTCTCTGAATAAAGAAATGGATTTCGCCCCACTGTATCTGACGTATTACATACGTTTCCCGTATGACTGCAGTCACACAGACATTACGTTATATAGTACTTTTTTGTTGTGTTAAGGCTTATTTCATCCTCTATTCAATGCATTTCTTATGTATTTTCTTTGTTTTATTGGAGATGACGAAATTATTCACTATATTTTCGACTGCGACTTATGACGGGAAGGCAATCCATTGGGATCGCAGAAAAGAAACTAATTTTTGGGACGCCAACCGGACGTAACTCAACGTATTGAATTCTACACGCTCCACACAGAACATCTGTTGAGTTACGTCCAGGGTTGCGTCCAAAAAAAGGTCATTTTTCTGGCCGGATCCCCACGGATGCTTCCACGTCAGGCCTCAATAATTAGTAAGATTAATACAGGAACAAAATTCGGATGATACGAATTATGTTCGACCAGATACGGACATTGCGATCACACTTACGAATTAAAACTTACGATGTCTACTCGGCTTTGTTCTTATACAGACTTTCGGAGACTTCCGGACATCTGTCTGAGAGCACTTGCGTGAATTTACATTACGTATAGACGAGGATAAACTTGGACATTGTAATGAAAAATCATATATCTCTCTGGTCAATGAGTGTGGGGTTCTTTAAACCTTTGCTAATAGATCACCTTTCCTATTTCTGCTAGTCAGTGGCAGATACAGGTTCAGGATAAGGGGGGGGGGGGCGCCGCCGAAATTTTCAGATTTTATTACATGTACAGTCAATGAGCGATATTCAATTTATAGGGGGCGCGTCCCCTGCGTCCCCGCCTGGATCCGCCACTGCCAGTTATATGGCTTCAAAGTCCTACCCCAAAAGCAGAGTGGGTAAGTATAAAGACAAAGGCTGAAGAGGGCTACAGGACAACAGACGTTGATCCATGGGGGCAAACACCCTCTCCCCACCAAAGAGAGAGAGAGAACGAGAGAGAGAGAGAAGAGAGAGCGAGCGAGGTGGGGGGGGCTAATAGGTTTCAAAACCTCTTTTTATAGCCACTTCTATATACAGGGCCATTTAAGAAGATTCGGTGCCTTTTTTTTTTTTTTTTTTTTTTTTTTTGTAAATAAAGGAACCAACCGAAAAATAAAACATCCCAGAAGAGACAACATGGCAGCGGAATCCCTAATCATGCAATTGATCACTAGATTATATTATAGTTTTAAGAAGTCTACCTTTTCAAAAGTTTAAAGGAGGAGTCCATGCTGAAATTAAAAAGTTTTGTAAGTGTAAAGTAAAATTTAACAAACACAATACAGAAAATGTAATCAAAATCGGATGAAAACAACAAAGTTATGCATTTTTTAGGTATTTAATTTTTTCATAAAACAGTTCTTGGCATTGTCTCATTGTCTCATTTGAATAATATGAATATTCAAATGAGCAAAATGATGAGTCACAGTCCCCTACTTCTTGTGTATTTTTGTTATATGGAAATCCTATTTTCTCATTTTTTTTCATATATGCGTATACAGGAAAATCTATCCCTCATAATGGAATAGTAAAAGCACTAGTGACCTTGGAACATTCACAAGGATAACTCCTGTTTATGTCTTGGGGCAGAAATCTTGATAATTGGTATTTCATACAATGAAATACAAAGGAAAGTTAGGGGGACTGAGACCATCATCAGTTGCCAATTTGAAGATGGCAAAAACTTGTTTCCTAAAAAACATTAAAAACCTAAGAAAATTCATAAACTTTGCTATTCTGATCCGATTTTGATGAAATTTTCAGTGTTGTCTTTTTAGATTTTACTTTATTTTATAATATGCAAAATCCAGCCCGGAGGAGTCCTTTAACCCATTTATATAGAAGAGAAAAGAGAATTTCAATTTAGCCCCTCCTTTTTTTGCACTCACATTTTTCCTCACGCATATTGAAGTAATTATAAAATGAAAAGCAAAAAGAGAATATAAAGACTTTATAACATTAAACAATTTTCTTTTTTTTGGGGGGGGGAGGGGGGGGGCGAGTGCATAACTTGCCTCGCTTTCAAATCATTATATAGCATATTTTTTTGTTCACTCTCGCATTCTATCATTTAGAAAATATGAAATTGTAGCCCAAACAGATCAGACTGCCCTGCTTTCCTAATTAATTAAATGTAAATAGAGTATTGCTCTGTGCGCTCACGTGATAAAAGACATAATTTAAACAAATGGGATATCAATAACCCTTTTGACTCGGATGAGCTCTAAAGAGGTCATAACGATGTTTATGCTAGGGATTATCCAACTAAAACGAATTTCAAACTAAATTATGAAATACATTCTTGTCATATAAAAAGGGGGAAAATTGTCGAGTTATAAGATTTAATTGCAGAGGAATGCAATCAAATATGGTTTCGAATATTCTGTTTTCCATTATTTTTTTCATTTAGTGAAATGAAAAATGAATTATTATTAGGTTTTTTAAATTTGCCCCCCCCCCTCCCTCTAGGAAATTTAGGACCTACCCCTCGAAGATATTACATTTATATAACCCCTATCCATGTGCAAACAAGAACGGGTGTTCGTGAGCTCCAAAACGTGAGAGGACGCAATTATCCACAACGATTAAGAGTTGTCCGCAGCTTCTTAAGTGTATTGTTTTTGGATACTTAAACGTTTGATACGTTTAATTACGGATAATTGCGAATACTTACGGTGGACGCAAATAAACGCAAATGGACGGAACTTAAGAATTTTCCCGGATAGTCTGCGTCCTAGATACGGATATATACGTTCATTTACGGAAAGTTACGTTTATTTACGGTTACTTACGTAATACGGCATCCGTAAAGATGCCCTGCGAAATTTTGAAAATTTCAAAATTTCGCAGGCTTGGCGCCGTCACTGTGCGTACCGATACGGTTCAGTTTCGGACAGATACGTATACTTACGTTCCTTGCGGATGACCGCGTCCATGCTGCGTTCATGCTGCGTCCACTCAGCCAAATCTATACGCAGCGGACGTAACTAAACGTAAGTGTCTGTGTGACTGTAGCATAAGTGTCTGTGTGACTGTAGCATTACAAGTGGGAATGATTTCGTACCAAGCTTTTTACGAAATGTTGAATTTTAAATCCTCAATTAGATTAATTAAAGCTTTGTATACTTTCTGCATAATAAAGGGTTAACATTTCCTGCAAAGTATTATACGGTACGACCTTTAATGAGTTCAACTTATTATGAATATAAATGTTTCGGTTTATCACATTATTGATAGGGTTATATTTCCATTTCATATCTAAGCTTTTGAAAAGTAACATTTTAGAGAAAGACAATTCTTAAAGTTTGCCAATTCGACATCTTGTTATATGCACTATAATTACATTTTGATCATCTCGTTAAAGGGATGCAGTAACATTGAATGATATTCAAATTCATTTTATTTGATTTAGCGTATTTTGCCAACATAATTATAAACACTTAGGTCAGTCTGGTATCTCTTTAAAATTGCACGCTAATTGCTTGCTTTACCTTCGAGATATCAATGATTTCATACTCAAATTTTATAAACCATAGCACATAGCACAAAATACACATATTTCCTGTTGTATGGTACCCGTCTCTAGCGGCCTGGTGAGCTAGCAGCAGAGGATACTGGTGTTCGGCTGTACGCTCGGCATTGTTTGTTACACTGTTTTAAGGTAGTAAATGACTTCCATTTGACCTGAAACTTTCAGTAGTTTGTTTTTACTGTTGGAACAATATAATTTTATTAATCTTGATCTGATCGCTCTTGTTTTTGAAAGTTACCAAATCCCTTTAAAGGGTTTTGCTTTTTTTTGTAATTGCATTACTTTATTATCTTTAGGCAACTCTTACCTTGGGTAAGCTCACTCCTGATGTAATCGAGGACAAGGTGGATGAACTTCTGAGCAAGGTATACAAAAAGAAGAAGAATATTTTAATTGTCTGTCTTTAGTAAATATTTTGTACATTTTTGGTCGTAGTTCCAGCATTAATAGATTAAAGATGACGCTAGAATTGTATTGAGGAGTTAAATCTCTTGTTTATTCAGGCGATGATTATTTTAGCATTATGATTCAATTTGGATTCCATAATATATTCAACAAGTGACACATGGGAAAAACAATACCATATACAAAACACCCCAGATTATTTCAGGGTGCTTTATCGCAATTCTAATAGACGGTTTTACAGCAGTAGGGTTTGTTTTACTGACGCAGCTGGCTTTTCAGATGGATCTAGTTGAAGAAACTCGTAATCATGAAGGGTATTTTCAATGCACGAAAACAATGGTACTCTTACTTAAAATGACCCAATCAAGGAGTTGTTGACGTAGAAAGCAATGTGCTAGCTTCATTTTTTTTACAAACTCTATTAACTCTGTTTTTATTTTGCTTTTGATGTTATCTGATGTGGTGGACAGTTTTCGCTTTTGGACTGTGCTGATTCTCTCATTAATGTTGGCCACAGTCATATTTCTGGTAGTGAGAGGAAGAGAATTTCTGTAGCATGCAAGGTACGTCAAATCATATTCTTACCTGAATGTTGTCCATTTTCTAAACTTGTAAAATGGCTTCAGAATTAAAGGGGAAAAAAAATTCGAGTAACTTATGAAAGATGCAAGCGAAGTGATTATGTTGCAACGAAATTCAATGCTCTTATTTATAAACCTGACACAATAAGAACTAATTATATACATGTAATACAGTATTTTATTCTACATGCATGGCTAAAAACGGTAAAAACTGATCATGTTATGAAAAAAGAGTTGGGATTCAAGTCACATACCCGTAGAGGGTCTATTGGTATCTTTTATATTACCATCGAATACAATTAGTTCACTAATTACTTAACAAAAACTTTTACAGATGTTTTCCGAACGGCGGGTTTTTTTACTCGATGAGCCAACGACTGGACTAGACTCGAGCGTAGCCTACTTCTTGATTCTCACTCTGCGATCTTTGTGTGATCTTGGTTACAACATCATTTGTACAATTCATCAGCCCTCATCTCAGGTCTTCAACATGTTTGATACGTAAGAATCTGACAATTTAATCTCCGCCAAACTGTCCATCAAAATTTGGCATTTGTAAATATGGTATCGGTTCGAAGTCGGTCTTCTTGAAATCTTTGTCTAAAAAAAAAAAAAAAAATACTATTGACAAGGCCCAAATGGTATAGAACTTGGCAGATCCAGGCTGTGTATCTCTGTTGGCGGATAAAAATAATGAAAAAGAAAAAAAAAAAAAGAAAAAAAGAAAAGAAAAAAAAAAAGACAACAACATCAACAGAGAAAAGAAAAAGTGATAAGGACCCCAAATTTTCGGGTAGGCATAAATAAGGCATCAAAATGGCCTGCATTTGTGTTAAAACTCTGCGAACTCTCGTAATGAGGGGGTAAGAATGGAGGAGGGAGTTGCTTATAACGGAAGGTCCAAAATGAAAATGTAGATGTGTTTATTTCCTCGAAAAACCAATTGTATGAGTTTTCTGAGTTTTCTTATAACAATTATGTTCCCGATTTTTCTGGTTTAAAAAAAGGAAAGGCTAGTAGTGAATATAAATTGCAAACAAATTATTGGCTATAGTTCTGAGTTCAAATTATTCACTGCATATCTCCGCAACATGTGAAGTATAGGCAACTTTATCAGAAATAAATATTTTCCTATCTAACTATTCCCAGCACATATTCGCTACACATGAAGTATAGGCTCCTTTATCGAAAATAAAAATATTGTCCATCTTTCTGACCAGGTTATTCCTACTTGCCGAAGGTAGGTGCGCCTATTTCGGAGCTAGATCTGAGGCGGTGGATTACTTCTCAGACATCGGTTACAGATGTCCCGATACATTTTCTCCATCTGATTTCTTCATCGATGTACTGGCCATCAAGCCTGGTAACGAGAAAGCCTTATTGAGCCGAGTAAATGTAAGAAAGCGCTACATTTTCCTTAACAAAAATTACATTATCATGATTATAGGAATGTTCTCTTTCTTATTTGTATAATTTGGTTCTGTCACATTTTTCTTCCAAGAAAGAGTATAGGCCTATCACAGAAAACTAATTCCATATAAATCACAATAGAATTCATTGAATCGGTTCAGAAATAGTGAAAAGAACGGTTTCATAATTATAAAGAGATTATTTGATTAATCTATATTCACTCACCAATGATTGAATTCAATGTTTTCATAAATCATGATTATACATCTATAATATCTAAATCCATGATCTCTAAAAGGACATTGCTGATGCGTTTGATGAAATAGGGTTCTCCACTATTTCAAAGAAAGAGTTGGACTTGGAAAGCGCAAGAGAGGGGAAGGATGAGGTGAGTTTCCTTTTCTATGAAACATATTTTCAAGGAATTTCCCGATTTCTAGATTACTTTGTGGTATCTAGGCTAAATAATGAGTAATGTATATTCAGACGAAAGCACTTCTACCAACATTTGTCTTATTGCCTGACCCGTATTAACAGCAATATTTTACTCGTACGTTCTCCATGCAGGCATCGCTGATACGAGAAGACGCAGATTCGTGGTGAGTTAATAGCATCTTCCTCATTTTTTGTCGGTATTATAGTAACACGCATATAAACACACCTCTCCGATCTATTTAACAATAGTAAATAGTGGTAGTATTTTAAGAGTTGTGATTGGTTGAAATGATGTCACGTGTCATTCATGTTTTTGTTATAGTAAATAGTGGTCGTATTTTAAGAGTTGTGATTGGTTGAAATGATGTCACGTGTCATTCACGTTTTTGTTATATTGAACGGTTTTTGTTATATTGAACGCTTTTTTTGTTATATTGAACGGTTTTTACCTGTGTTAAAATGAATGGTGAAATGGATTGCCTTGTTGCGCAAGCGCGTAATAACAGTAAAATGGTGCGCACAACAATAGATACGCGGAGCGACAATATACGTCACAATAGCTTAATTAGCACCAAAAGTTTGGCAAACATTTGCAAAGATAAAACCAGATTAGGCAAGGTCAAAGATCTAGGGGTCTATTTACTATAATAAATAGTGCATGCATCTATTAATGCAACATTACTGACTATGTGAACTCCAAATACTAAATTATCCCTCGGGCACATCTGTTTCACCTCGGCCTACGGCCTCGGTGAAATAAATGTGCCCTCGGGATAATTTAGTATTTGTCGTGCACATAATCTAGTATGTTGCATGGTAGAGCATGCACTATTTATATACTGTCATACCCACACATACACACCGGCACTTCGACACGCTCACACACCATACTTAACGCCCATCACCCACACTCCCACATCACGCATACAAACTCGACTGGTTACACATGCTTGAAATACCCATACCCATCCTCAAATCCTCCCGCCTCACGCGCATACAAACACCCTCATCCACACACGCTCAACCAGATTCCGCACTCCCATACCCACCCCATACACTCCCACCTTACGTATATACACACACCCTCACCCACACACTTTCAACCTCATCCCACATTCCCACACCCACTCTTATGCATTCCCACATACATGTACAAACACCCTCACCTACTCACACGCCCTCAAGCCAAATCTCCACATCCACTCTTATGCCACCCACGCCACGAATACACACACCCACACACACTTATCTACTCGCACATCTTTGCTCATCCTCAGACACCCACACTCATCCTCGTACATTCCCACCTTACGCACATTCAAAAATTCTAACCCACACATCACACACCCACATTAACCCTCATACAACACATACACACACCCTCACCCACTCACTTATCCTCAACATCATCATCACACACCCAAACCCATAACTCCAATCTTACGCACATACAACCCCCTCAACTACTTGCACACCCTCAACCTTACCATCACACACCCACACTCACCCTCCCACCTTACATACATACAAAAACCCTCACCTCCTCACACACCTTCAAACTTATCCCACACTCCCACCTTACGCACATAAAAAGCCCCTCAACTAATCACACACACCCTCAATCTCATCTCCACACACCCACACTCACCCTCATACACTCCCACCTTACGCACACACCCTCGCCCACACATCCTAAACCTCACCCCAATCTCCCACACCCACTATCATACACTCTGCTAGTCCAGCGTTTGATTGATTTGTATTTGTTATGATTAAGAATTATGGTCCATCACCGACATGACGAAACAAAAATGATAACATTTTAACTGTTTTTTTAAATGATGTTTATATTCTCGATCAGTCAGTTACCTTGGATCAACAGTTCATCTATCTTTTCTGGCGAAGTTCCATGGATGTTACTCGTGATCCTAGGCTCAACATACTACGCGTCCTCCTCATAGGAGTAAGTTTATGGTATAGTATTATCATTGCCTTGCCTAGATATTGGATTTATGTGGACATGTTTCCACTCCACACAGGAATTGGTGATCCAAAAAAAAAAAAAAAAAAAAAATGAAAATGTACTCTCAAAAGAGGTTGATATGATTTCTTAAATTTATGTCACAATGTGTGGCAATGCAGCATAGTTTTCAAACTTGAAATGATATACAACGTTTTGTGAATAATATTAAGAAAAAAAATTATTTCCATCTTTGAAATGTTTACAATTACAGCTTATTTACGAAATCATTCTCCATCATGAACAGACTATAAATCATTATAATTTTCCAAATTTCTGCTTTCTCTGTCTTGATATGTCTGTAGGAAATGTTATCAACTATTCGAAAACGTTTAAACTATTTCTATATTTGATCAGCTGGCTTGTGTCTTAATAGTGCTGTCCTATTGGCATCTGGAGGAGTCATATACGATATCTCGAGCCAACAACATCCAGGGTCTTCTCTTTCTCCTGGCATCCTTCTTCATCATCTGGAATTCGCTTCTCGTTCTGGCGGTATGCTATATATTTTTCTTTCTTCACATGATGTATTTCTTGATTCCTTGAAAATAAAAACGGTCTGCATATTGTTTTTAAGCATGCAGGCCAAATCAATTTTTATTATAATTTACAACTCCTATCACATGGTGTTTGAAGGTAGATGCTTGCATGGTAGATTCGAATACGGTGATGAGGTTTACGGTTCACCATGTGGTTAGTCCTAAAAGGACTGTTTGAGAAAGTGGAAGAGGAAATGAAGATTTACAGAAAGTTGAAAATTGATAGGCGAGATAGAGAGTAGAGAGTAGAATTAGAGGTAATCTTTCGTGATTTAGTCCTGAAAAGGACTGTAAACCAGTTGAGAAGACGAGATGCGAGGAAGGTTTGAGTGACTCCTGAAGACGGACAGTCAACCTGTCCGAAACGTCGAGCACTCTCTACTACTAGTCAAGCCTTCCTCGCATCTCGTCTTCTCAACTGGTTTACAGTCCTTTTCAGGACTAAATCACGAAAGATTACCTCTAATTCTACTCTCTACTGTCTATCTCGCCTATCAATTTTCAACTTTCTGTAACTCTTCATTTCCACTTTCACTTTCTCAAGCAGTCCTTTTTAGGACTAACCACATGGTGAACCGTAAACCTCATCACCGAACTCCTATACCGTCGGGTGAGGAAGAGAAGGGCGTTAACCACAGAAATTCTGTTTCTGTGGCGTCAACCCGTGTTTGCGTTTGAGAGATAATCGCGTTTAAAGTTTTTGAGGGGGGGGGGGGGTTGGAAACAACGTTTTTAGTACCTTTTCGGGAGCTAAAGAGAAGTAAAAGTTTGGTTGATGAATTAATAATACCTCTTTTACAACATATCTAAACAAAAATTAGATATAATGACCGATTCCAATTTTAGAACGAGAAATTACGTAACGCCCTTCTCACTCTGAGGAAATAAAAAAAGACAAAAAATTATGGGACCTTCTCTTTCTCAACCACCGATATGATGAAAAAATAATTATGGTGTAAATCTTGCTGGTTTATACTACTATTTGTATTCAATATACAAGTACATACATTTCTAACATATTATATATATATATATATATATATATGCATTAAAAAAAAATTCTGTCAGGTTCTACCGAAGGACCTGCCACTTCTAATTCGAGAACATCAAGACGGCCTTTTCAAGCTCAGCGCATACTATACCTCTACTTTTCTTGTTCAGGTTGGTTACAATTGGTCAAATGACATGAATAATATTTTTATGTACATATTTGTGAAACGTATGTATTAGAAATATTAGAAATATATATGTATACATGCATGTGAAAAACTTTTTTTTTCCCGAATCTAACCCGATGAATTGAGATTTATTTTGGCAAAATAATATGAAAGAAAATATGATTTCAATAGCGGTAATGAATTTACAAGCTTTATAAATTGCCTTGATTTTCCCAATTTCTACACCATAAAATCTTAAATCTTCTCTAGTTGAGTTTTACAAATTCGTTATCTTAAAACAGTGACAAATTTATTGTTTTACAAAAATATCAACTCTCTATCCTGCATTATCCAATTCCAACAATGATTCCAGAAAAGATTATCATCTTTGTTCTTTCTAATTTTTTTTAGAGTCTGGTTGGTACACTGTTTATGATTGGGTCCGTGCTCTCAATCTATTTCTTTGTTGGTCTCAAGAGAGACACTAGCAGTTTCTTCATCTGCCTTACAGTTCTGGTCATCGTCTACCTCATCAACGTCGGATTCGGTTAGAGTCAGAGGCATCGGAAGGCTCTCATGAGACAAAGGACTGGAGGGGCAAGCCATTGTTAACACACAATCGCTTACCCCTCCAATCTGTGGTCTCCACAGAGCTTCCCCGACACATCTGGTCAGAGTGCAATACAATTTGAAATCCAATCTAAATCTTTGCAATGAATGAATATAATTGAGCCAGTCTCACAATTCTGAAATCCATCAGCAAATAAAAGAACCAAATAATAAATTGTCATAAAAATGTGCAAGTAATAGCTATGTTTAGGCTCGATATTGAAGTCCGAAAGTATTACCCTAGTTTTTGAAAATAGTTGATGTGTTGCATTTTAATATTTCAAAACGGCATTGACAGGGAGTCTTTGCTGTACGGTGCATAGAATGATAAACTCAACTTTTTTTGTTTCATCTTAACATTTCCCATTAATCTTATCCCTGTATTGAAAAAATGTATTACAAAATAATTTTTGTCAGTCTCACCGATCCTCACCATGCTCACTAGAACTAGGACGCCAAAACAACAAATGAAAATATACATTTTGTCCCTGGTATATATTAATGTTCCTTAAATGTATTTATGTCTGTTCTTTCACTTCGAAGATGCCCTGATATCTGCCATTTGTGAGGCCCCTGGTAAAACGGTATCCAATGCGATTCCATGTGTGATCCTGTCTAATGTCACCGGAGGCTACTTCTGTTTGCTCGGGTATGGCATTTGGCAATATCACATTTTCAATTGCTTTAATAACAAATCCTAACACTAATCCAACGACTAACTTCAGCCCTGGAATAAATGCTATTCCTGACCCTAAACCAAAGAGAATCCCCTATTGAACCCAAGGCACTTGTTGTAGTAATGCTGGCGTACATTTCCAAATGATTTGTGGGATTTTAAATTGTAACTCATGGATCAATGTTATGCCATGATTTTTCCATGGGAATGCTCAAAAGGTAGTTTTTATGCAGACGTCCTTCTATTTTAGTTTTTTCCAATTCATGCCAATCATTTTTGACAAGCTTCCAACTTCACTTTCGTTTGCTGCTGAAAATCAAATAATCATCTGGCAAAATGAAGATGTCTGACGGAAAGTGAATATATTGTTGTTTTTTGTTGTGTTTTTTTTAAATATGTGCCACCGTGGATTTTTTTCATAAGAGTCTTCCTCGAATAAACTCTTCATTCATTGTATCAATGACAGATCAATGCCTCGTTATTTGGACCCAGTTCTCGCCATTAATTGGTTGCCATGGGGATATGAGCTTCTTTCTATCAATCAATGGCAGGGTGTGTCCACCATAGGTAAGTGTAGATTCTTTTAACTATGATATGCATTCAAAGAAGTAATTTAAGACAGTGTAGTCCATACAGAGGCCGAAAATAAACATTCATGCATAACTATAGGCCTAATGGCCGGTATTCTCCAAGGGTGACTTACTAAATACCTATTTATATACTTTAGTCACCCTTCGAGAATACCGACCAATGACTATAATGATGAAAAGAAAACGGGTTTATGAATTAATTGTTGCCTGTAATTTTCAAAATTCGGAAGTAAAAACTACCTTTCCTAGTGGTATAATGTATGGAGTCGTTTTCACAGACGCGTTTGCAATCATGAATGTCATAAAATTATAATAGGCCCTACATGTATATTTAAATTTTTAAAAGCGAGCTGTGACGAGTTAGGCGTGCGCCCTAATATTTCTTTTTCTAGACCACACATTGATTGTAAATATGTTAAAATGTTGATAAGATTTTCAGCTGCTCCCTCCCGATGTTTTCAAATTATTGGTCTACGCCCCCTTATTCTTAGATTAGGATCTTTCCCTCCCCCATCTCTAATTCCTGTCTCTACCGCGGATCATAATTGTAATATTAATGACATTCTGTTTGTGTAGAATGTGAAAAGAAACCTTGTCTATTTGAGGATGGGAATGGTGTATTACATCACTGGAGGCTTTCACCGGTTAGTGATTTTCTTGTTTTGTTTGCAGTTGCTTTGAAGAAATATCTCAAATCTAATGGTATTATCTCACTTCGCGGAGACGTCCCTGCGTCTCGGACACTCAGTATGCTCAGAGACGCACCCGATACCTTTTTCCGTCGCGGAGACGTCTCCGATTCTTTTTTTTTCCATCGCGGAGACTCATTTCCGATCCTTTTCCCTCCGCAACAGGTTTCAAAAACTGTTTCAAACCAGTTTCAAAATAGTCCCAAATCCGTCTCAAATTCGTCTCATGGCAAGTGAGATACTACGATTAACGTCTGGAATATTTAAGATTAACTTTCATCTTGATTGTCTCTTGTTCGTTTTTATTACGAGAACCAATGATGATATCTTTATTCCACATTTAAGTTCTGACTTATCATAACTTCTCATTATTATATCATTTAATGTTACAATAATTTATAATGTGATGACATCAATTATCGAAACCAACATGATTGAATATATGTCTCGTCAACTATAGACAAACTCAAATATTATGTATTTCCATCTGTACATAATATTTTTGTGCTTTCAAAATAATAAAATAAAAG
Source organism: Paracentrotus lividus (assembly GCA_940671915.1). Lineage (NCBI taxonomy): Eukaryota > Metazoa > Echinodermata > Echinoidea > Camarodonta > Echinidae > Paracentrotus > Paracentrotus lividus. Next base: position 32,188,537 of record CALNVZ010002974.1, on the reverse strand, counting down.
GCATTACTGTTTCAAAAAGATGATGCAGATAGAAATGTATATGAAATAATAAATTTGTTTATTTTGTTATTTCATTCCAGTACGCATTCAACAAGGACATGATATATGTTGTATTGCAACTTGTCGGATACCACGTTTTGGCCTATATTATACTCTCTTTGAAGATGCGAATCAAATGGGCCATACGATGAATTTCGCTTATACCAAGCAATCATGAACAAAATAGCAAGACTCTTACCTCATTCAAAGCCAATTTAAAAATGTATCTCTATCCCTGTTCTTTCTCTTCGTCGAATTTCCCTGAGGGAGCAGTCAGCGCTTTGTATCATATAGAAAAGGTGCTTTATAAATCCAAGTATTGTTATAACTATCAATATTATACATGAAGAGCACATTTCCAAAAGGCACTTAATCCACTTTTGAAAAAAAAGAAGTTATTAAGACCATTGTGAAAGTAGCTACTTGTCTTTGAACAAGATTATCAACCGAAATCTTGAGAGTAATAACAACACAAATCATCTTTAAATATCACTTTTGCTGAGAAGCCTGGACATAATCTGGTACAAACAAAAGTTTCTTTCTCAGAAGTTATAAAATTGGATTTAGTGCATTTTTGATAGATGCTCTTCATGTTTACTTGCTTATTTTCACAAAAGAAGTCACCAAACATACAACATTTATTTTCCCATAAACCATAAATCCTTCCAGTTGTTGATATCATCATTATGAAGTTTAATTATAAAAAAAATGAATATTAAAATGTTGAATATGATAAAAAAAAAAAAAAAATGTACATCAAGATGAATGTACAAAATGAATAAGCAGGAAAAGTTTAACATGATTACGTCAAAATCGCATTAAAGGAAAGAGTGAGAGAGTGACTGAGTGTGTAAGTTTGTATGTGTGGGTGTGTGTGTGTGTGTTGTAGTAGTAGTAGTAGAAGTAGTAGTAGTAGTAGTAGTAGTAGTAGTAGTAGTAGTAGTAGTAGTAGTAGCAGTAGTATTAGTTAGAAGTTGGGATGGAGGTTCAACTTCGATTGACGGGTGAAAAAGATAAAAAGTGCGATTAAAAATACACTCGTGTAAGAAAAAAAAAATCTTAAGAAATGTGGTCCTACATTATAAGCTAAAACGAAAAGTAAACATTTTAACTTATATTTTGGTTCTCAAATTTGTTTGATTTCTGGGCAAGACTTCTCTTTTAATACGTGCCCCATCCATGTAGATTCACCAACGAGTGATTGTTAATGATAAGTCTCTTCGCAATAAACTGTCCTTATAAATTAATTTGGAAGCATGAATGTCAAATAATTGACATAAAATTATAATTTTACTTCTTTTTTTTCCCCCAAAGATCCATATTGATTTATGTCATTATTCATGGTCTGGACTTGCTTCGGTTAACACATTTGTATTTTAATGTCATTATTCTTTTGTCTGAAGTGCACCTGTTATTTTGTATGGCAAAGATTCTGATTATATTTTACTGTTGAAATCATTGTTTTAGTGGCACTAAATGTTTATGAGGTCGAATTGCAAAGTACTCTTTGTTTAAACTATTTTATCATACACTTGCATTAATTCTGATTATAATGAAGTTATGACTTCGAATTGAATTATAAAGTCACTTGTTGTTCAATTTATCGTTACTATATTATTGGTATTTCGGGGTTCATATATTAAATAAAGATTTCCATATGGATCTCACAATAATGTATTGGTGTTTTGCTTCTCTTTTGTCACGAGTTTAATTCCAAAAGGCTCAACATTCACTTTCGATGAAAAATTGTTCTCTTAGGACCTATCTTTGATCAAAAGAAATAATTTAGATCTTGAGAGAAATTCTAATAAACCCCACCTTTTCGATAGACGCCTGAACGAAATATGATAAACATATATTTATATATCTGATGGTAAAAAGTTGGACTTGGGGCTTCTTTCAAGTAGGCTCTTCATGAACAGATAAAAAAAGAAGAAAAAAAAAAAAGAAAGAAAAAGACCTATGATCGTTTTCTCTACTCTGAAAAACAACTAATATTCCTTTCGCCTTGTCTGCTCATTTTTGTTTTACTCTTGTCAATTGCAAGTTCTCTCTCTCTCTTCCATCTCTTTTCTTCTCTATTTCAGTTGTTATAATTACGACATTCCTTTCCCAAATATAATGTACAGATATTTCTATTTGTTTGTCTTTCTCTCTCCTTCTCTCTCTCCCCAAATCCAAATATATATATGTGTGGTATAAAAAAATATTGAGGTATTTTAAGGGAGTACCCGCAAACTTGATTAACAAAAGTTTCAATAGAAAGTATCCATAATAAAACATACACCAAAAAATCCATGTGACATTCATTTAATCAATTATAATATAGTTTTCATGAAACACAGCTTCTTTTAGCTTTGCTATGATTTTTTTTCAATATTTTTTTTTTTACAAGTGACTAACAAATTCTACAGGAATTTAGTTGTATATATCTATCCCGAAACATTGCTTTGTTTTCATTCTCTAAAA
>CALNVZ010002974.1:32171063-32182801 GCA_940671915.1 Paracentrotus lividus | reverse complement strand
TCCAAATCACCCTCTTCGCGAATCAGGCACTAACTTACAGCTTTACGAAAAGATTTAACTCCCCAAACTATCAGTCACATCGAAAAACAAAACCATCCATCACTGCTTAATCACCCAAATATCTCTCTGATAGATGTCAAAGAAAGCCAATCAAAACCGTATCTTTATCAATTCTTACTCAGCATTGACTGGACTGGCATACAAAATTCTTCATATTATAGGGCGAGAATCAAAAATTTCCGAATCTTTAGCCGATTGAAGTTCGAAATCATTGTGACACAGTAAGTGAAACCAGTACAATCTCTAGCTCCGCTGCTACAACTGGCTAAAATCTTCGCAATATATTTTAATTACTCTTCCCCGGTCCTCGCTACAACGCTAATCGTCACAATCTAATCTGCACATAAGACGAATACAGACCTCGAAGAACAGCTGTCTTCTAATCGTAAGTTTGGCGATTTCGAATCACCAATAAAAGGAAAAGCCAAGCCCGTATCCATCTCATTACATATGAAAAACGAAATTACAAATGCCACCTTGGCCTTGATTCTTTTCAAAAGAAAGTTTAAATCATTTCTATCTTTCAGCAAGCGCTCCGCCTTATTCCGAGGCTGAAAATAGGCCAGCCTCCAATCACTCAATCACAACTATTATTTACAAACCTTCCTTTTCAATTGGGTCTAACCTTGAACCATACATCTAACGATTCTATATACATTCCAAAATCCCACCAACGACAAAAAATCGGAAAACTCGCTCGTATTCCGTTTTTGCCAATCAGCTCCAAAAATCTGCATTAATAAATATATAACCTCATTATCTTCTAGAAGGAATTATAACGATGCCAACTACGCCAGCTTCCCTGTTTTCTTTAGAAATGCCTTAATTTGGGATTATCACCTGCCACACATGGATCAAAAGAGAAAATGGTAATGAATTGGCAATGAAAAATTGACAGCCGCTAAAAAGTAGGAAACATAAAACACTCGATCAGCTGCCACTTGCCTTTCGAGACACCGACAATCATGAGTACCTTCAGCCCCATTATACCTTTATTTCTGAGAGGCCGGCAGTCACGCCAAACTAATCACAAAAGTCCAAGCCTTTCATGAAAATTTCGAGAGAAAGAAGTAAATTTTATTCTAATGCTTCAGTAGTCTTTCTTGTCAATATCCATTGAAGTTCAGCGTACGTGCAATTAAAATCTCCCATACCGAAAGCATAACAATCCCCTGAGACTGCATGGCAATAGCTTAACCTCAGCGCGCAAAATCATCTCATAACATAATCCCTTAAATCCGCAAGCTCTCCTTGTTATCCTTCGGCCAAAGGAACTAACAAAATTTTACAAATGATAAATATTACAATGAACTCGATCTTTAACGATATTTAATACTGACTCATTATCTGAAGTGATAACTCTACCTTCTACATCCCGTTACGGCCCCACTCACCTTAACACCATTTACAATGTTGTTCTTTACAAGCCACTTCACGTAACAAACTCCTGAACCCCTCTTGGGGCTCCCCGCGAAGCACAAATAAATAGCGATTAATGAAGAAGACCACAAAGTCCTACAAATATACATCCTGAACAAGCCTCGACCCCGGTCAAAAACACCACATCAAAATAAAAAGCCAATTTCAACATCATGAAAGGATGGCAGCTCCGCTAATTCTTAGCTGGAAGCAACATCCACCAGTGTGAAAGCGGAGTAGCAGCACACAAACTCATCGAACAACGTAATTAAAAAGCAAAAGCAGCCTATACTTCAGAACAAGCAGAACAAGAAAGGTACACCATTTCTAGTCTGGGACGCTGTGAATAAGTTTTAAAATCCTTCTGCCTTTCTTTCTCGTCCTCCGTGTCACGTTTAAACTACTCCGCATCAACACCCTTACTACTACAGCTGTTTCTATATTATTTGCACTCTCTTCTATTAAAATAGGGGAAAACTTTTGACCATGCGATAAAAAAAAAACAATCCATAAAAGTTAACTCCATTTTAACCGATTTTTGACGTCCCGCTTCCATAACTCAAAGCGCCGGTATCATTTAAAATGAATATCAAAAACCTAAACGAAATTTAGATTGAATGCGAACTTCCAAAGAGTTTTACTTTATTATTGACCGGGAGGCAACAAACACACTTATATAATCTTTCGCAAACCTAATATAACGTCGCCATAAACGAGAGATCCGAGCCCTGGTTTTATGCTAAGTTATAGCTACCCTATTTGTCAGCGGATTGTATTGAAAAGAATTGGGTATTTATTTAAGATCTCAAGTTAAGCTACAATGTCTGTACACACTGGTGATAATTTTTGTGAGTCTAATTTACTTCCAATTGTATTGCTATCTCTTACTGAACACCGGAAAGTATCAGTGTGTTGACCCCCCGTAAGCCACCTATGCAACTGCAACATGTAGCGAGTGTGAGATGAGCCCACGCACTCCAGTGCCGCGATCACAACACAGTAGAGCCACCGTTCATGCAAAGGGCCTGCGTCAATTAAACATTGTGTCAACTTTACTCAGAGTCACTAAAGCATTATCAGAGTAGGTCACCGCCGACAAAAGCTTATACTACCTACCTCCTCACCTGATTCCACATGCAAGCGTTAGACGCGAACCCGCAGACCAGAAAGCCATACTTCACAGGCTAGCACGTCAATAGCTATCGCGAGGACTCCGCGTATCGCGTTTCAGAACCATAGACAGCAGGACCCGCTATTAAGTTGTTGCGCTCTCAAGAACGAGATCGGCCTCGGCGAAAATAAGATTGTCGCATAGTCATCCAGATTTTTTTTTTTGAGAACTCCGCGCCTGGCAGAGGTTATGACACTATTCATTTTTGAAAAGCAAGTATACTTGATCTGACCATTTGCGGTTTCACAGATTTAAAAATTTACAGTTACACATTTAACATTGAAGCTCATACTTTCTTAACACATCTAGTACGTGAAATATGACATAACCCATACATGCTATCTTAACCGTTCTTGGCTTTCAGTGAGAACTGACCTTAGTACGTCGCGTAGACATGAATATGTAATTTTTCGCCTACTGTAACTTGAACACACAAACTGGCTGTCCGACGTGTACAAGGCGTGTTGTGATCATCTCTCAGACTAGCACACTTATTACTTCTCGCCATACCCTCTCTAATCCATTCTCCAGAAAACAGATTAACAAAAAAGAAGAGAGGACAATTCAGTTAGATCTATAGACTATTTGTACCCAATATATACCATTTTCTTGGACCACAACACACAGTCTCGAAAGAGAATTTAAGCGTCGATTAGCAATATATCAATTGCTCTTACTCTACTTTCAGCGAGCCGTAGATTCCCCATTTAATTTTGCTCATTTAGAAACAACGGAGAGGCTCACTTCTCCAGGTAGAAATGTTCAATTTATTCATCCAACAGACATTATTATATACGCCCTCGATTCCTCTAGATCTTACACATTTTACTCCTAAATGAGATAGATCCAATCAGATCCAGTGATTCTCTGAAAGAGCGAACTTCTCAGAGGCCTATCTAATTCCCGTCTGTCCTTACTTGGTCAGCCATGTGAGGCGATTTCCTCATCCGTTATCATCTCTCAAAACATACACGAGTCAAGCAACAGTACTTCTCCGCGGAAGCCGACTCATTGCACCCAAAAGGCTAACCACCCTTTATCATCTCTACGACATTGTCACCTTGTCATTATGGCACTCAGCTCCTGCCTTCCCATATGCCACGGGCATCTCTTACGAGTTTGCAAAACTCAATCTCACTCAACGCTTGGAGATTTCGTCAATCTTTTACCACCTAACCATGTCTTACGGTTTGACAACAGCACTCGGTGCCCTGCGTTGAAACAATCATTAACTGCCCTTCATGTAAATTTGCCGTACTCTGATGACCCACCTCCCCGCCCCACAAACAAAGCAACCGATCTGCATCCTCCGTGGCACAATGCAAAACATGTAACTAATACCATTGGAATGTGAAACCTTAATAAATCGGGAGGTCAGTACATTACAGGTCTTTAGATAAGGACCTAACTTGTCTCGTCAGTACAAATCGAAAACGAGCATGATGCATATTGTGCAAATCTCTTCTAATTCCTTATTATCTGTTCGATAACCCAATTGAGTTACAGCCTCAAACACATTATAGCGGCAATTGAAACAACCTCTACAGAAAGAAACTCAACATGTGCTTACACTAGCTAACGACAAATTCCGAATTCGGTGTATTTAGCGTCGTCTATATCACTTCTATCTTCTTTTCGTTGCGAACCAATTGATGATCAGTCGATAATAGTGTTTGTTACCATCAGGCTATTTCTCGAAAAATTGCACGTGTAGAACAATACTTGTGGCACCATCAGTTTGGCTTCAGTACCAGTCATCCCAATCAGAGTGGTCTGTCTACGGTCACTCTAATGCCAACCATCGTTAGCTTCTACATATAATGATGATCCTCCGGCCACGGGTTTACTCACTCATCCCTGCCACCCCACCGCAGCGATGCCAGCTGGTGAGAATCGCGAAGTCTCCATCGTTGCATGTTGGCCATTGAACCTTTCTCAACGCCTGTCTCCTGAAGTTTACCCACTCCCTTCGAGTAATTCTCATAACCTCTTAGCTCTGCAGCCTCTGTATTGACCCAATGCAGGAATACTTGAAACTGCCTCGTGCGAATTCGATCTCTTCTAAGTAAACACCCGTGTTCTCCCTACAGCTCTTTGCATTATCCTCCATCGCTCCTGTGCGCTATGCAGAAATCTAACTCTATCTGCTTATGTAGTCATCATGTGAGCGACAATACCGGAACACAACGCGTGTCGGGGAAACAATAAAGCGTCGCGCTGTCGGTTGACTGAAGCATTATAACTTCACATGTCGAACTAAGCTCATGTCACATGCGAATCTTCGTTATTTAACATTCGTAAGACGGCTGTCATCATCAGCAAGATTTCGTTGTCCAGAAAACAATCTCTCAACTTGTCTATAATGTCTCGACGTTAGTCCTTCGGCTCCTCCTTGACGCCCAATTCCAGCCTAGGACTGCGTCAAGTGTTAACGATCAGTTGCTGTTGGCAAAGGCATCCACGTATCAAACCATGTTCATTAGGCACGTCCAGTGTTGCCACTTTTGGCCTTTGTGCTCTCATCCTTTCATGCATTGATCAGCATGACTCCAGCATGAGACACAACCGAGCAGTCTAGAGCCACTCGCTCCTGCCGTCATAATCAAGGGTTAGAGTTGCACATGCACCCCATGATGACCAGACAACCAATCCGACCAAACAAGTGTTCCTTGCTCTGAAAACCTTGGCTCGCAACCTTCAAAGTGATGTCTGAAATCACTACGTCAGCACACCTGGCCAGTTTCACTCCAAGTAATGTTGCTCCTCAAGCAATGGGGTGTGTAAGCCACAGGTTGCTACCATCGTCGGACAACTAGAAACATAGTCAATCTGGCCTCTTTTATGTGAGATCGAAGGCAGACGCCCGTCCTCTTTGCCAACGCCTAGCTCTCCCACAGTTTCTCCACAAACTTCTTCTTGACTCTGCGAGTCTTGCAATCTGATGATTTCTACTTCCATGTCAAGCACTCCTGAAAGGAATCACAACGAATTCCATCCACCTAGTCCACTTTCTAACGTCTTATCTGTATTATACAGCAATCCCATTAAATCAACCTCTCGCATAGCCCTATACCTCGCAAACACTCGAATCATCACAAAGCTAAACACAGAGCACCCGCTCCTGATGTTAGATGTTGAAGAGCCACGGAGAAAACTAGCTACCGCCTGAGCACCCCATCCCGTACAACGTTCAATCTCAATGTTGGTCGTGCTATGTGGGGTTTTTTCCTCTCCCTATCCCATCGCTTATCTTGGTACGCACTCTCCTGCGAATTCGCCTAAGCCGACCTTTGCAAGGAACCGCCACTTACTTCACACGCTTCACGCAGCGAACGCGTAGAGAAGTTACACTATAAGCATATGCCATACAGTATCATATGCCGCAGCGAATCTCTTACTTACCCCACGACATCCACTGCCTGCTTGCACTTTCGAAGCTCTCTTCGATATCATGGCCCAAACTGTCGTGTGACACTTTCATAATTAGCCCCCTAGATACTTTACACGACCATCGACGCCTAAGCACTGCTGCCCCCCTCATCTGCGAATTGGGGCGTCAACAACTGATTTGCAGTCGGGCCAGAAGAGCCTTTCCGAGCAAGCCACCTTGAATGGCTACACACAAGGACGCAGAATTTTTGGCCATTTGTATCACCTACACCTCATGATTGTCTGTTCTGGATCCCCCTTGTTATGCGTTTCAAGAGGCACAACATAGATTCCTCCAGATCTTCCGGGACTATGCAGACGTTCCAAAGCAGTGAGTAGCATATCCACCCATAGTTCCCCAGTCCCACGGGCTCTTGGCGACCAACAGTGCACGTTTAGCCGAATCTCGGAAAGACTTGCTATATCAGCGCCCCTGAGCTTTCTCCACACTTTCATACGCTCGTCTAGCTTGTGCCAATGGCTACAATAGCTGTACACGAGCCTTCCGCGCTAGATGTGAAGGCTTTACTGAAAGCGAAAACATCTACGCCGGGAGCATTCTCCATACAGATCTGAATTTCCTGACATTCGACAAGTGCGGCTGTGCGTGCACTAATCGTCTCTGTGCAGGAAACTTCCGAAGTTGCATGGCTAACAGCTGATGGCCATGGCAGTTCGTCCTGCTCGACATTCAGCAAGCCATTATATTCACTTCGGCACCGTATAATGTCTTAGCGGCCCAGTCATCTATGACACTGATGAGTCTACTATCGTCACCAAGCCAGCCAACTAAACTGCTCGCTGAAATATTTACGTGAATAGTCACAATACCTTTGCAACTGCTCATCTCCATGCGCTTCTCTCCTTCTACCAGCAGGGCATTTGTTCAGACTTGTGCCAAGCGCTCGCTCATGTTTCATCACTGTTGCCATCATAAATGCCCATCGAACATAGACCGCTACACATTCTATCACTAACTCTATCATCCCCACGCTCGTACCTACACAGCCGACGAAAGCCTCGAGCCACAGCATCTCGGACCGAGTTCGCAAAGAAGTTTAATCAAAACCTGTTAGGCTCTGTCCAGCCGCTTCCCGGCCAAAAGACTAGGACAGAGGGTGTCGATACCCCGGACTCAACCAGTTCTCTGCAACTGATTTCCAGTCGCCATTTCGGAAGCCTACTCCAGCATTACGACTCCCTTTAACTAGGTCTGGAGTGAAAGACATTTATTTGGTACTCTCAGGCCGTTATTCAGGGTAGCCTTCCCTTATGACGAATTTATCAATTATTTATCAATCACACATCATAATTAATGAACTTGATCACGATGCCGAGCAATTGCGTCTTGTTCTCCCTGACACTTCTGGGAAAGGCTTCCAAGAAAATTCTGTAACAGATGCCCTAATATACCGCCCAGATGTGGGTATCGAACATCACGTTGACAAACAGCGCCACCAGCGCTCTCAGGACTTTGATCTACTCGCGTCATTACCAACGGCAACCCAGAACGATAGTGTCAGGCGCCTTTCGATCATATCAAAAAGACACGAATAAACAACCAGAAGTGCCCAGAGGCTCCCAACAATCTCTCCCTCTAGACACCGCCATCTCGGGTCGAAGTGTGTCTTCCTCCCTCTACTTGGCAATGAATCCCCCATTCGACCTACGTCTTCTGGCACATCTAACTTTTATTCGCACCTCTTCTCGTCCGTATGCTCACCGAGTCCTCTTACTACTATACCTCCTATCTTCGAATTATCCAATTGCTTCCACAGGGGTTCAAATGAAGGGATCGTCGAGGCTTCTAGGCGATTAGAAACATTTGGAGGTTGGCTTTGTAGCACGTTGATTACAGTCCACGCCTTCCACCTGATAGCTTTTCTCCTCTATCTCTAATGGCATAAATCCAGTGGCACTCTCGCGAAGTCCCTGCTACTGCCTTTCCACTTGCCCTGCAGATTTTCACGCCAACACAATCTCCTGTGAGAGCCAATCCCATGCGACGCCACCAGCCTATTCACGTTTCGTGACGCTGCCAAGAGTAAATCCAGCAGGATCTTAAACGTGAGCTGACCTCATAGCGCTCTCTTGCACCACAGGACAACGTCTGCACTTGTCTTGCGTCTGCAGCAATGTTCACATTACTGATATTTTGCTTGTCTATAGGCCTCATCATTCAGCGCTGCTATCTATCTATAAAACAAATACATCAATACACCCGCATACGCATCCTCCTCGCCCAAGCAGGTGCGCCTGCCCTGAAGAGCGGCACATGCCTCCGAGCTTCAAGGTTCCAGTGCTGTTGAGCTATGCCATATCCATTCTTGAAGCACGAATAGGAAGAAGCTTGATTGGTGAATCTCATACAAGAAGACCGCTGCTTTTGTCAACTCGCTAACTGAGCGTACTGTATATGCATACCAATACTTTCAGTTTCGTCTCCCAGTTCCTATCTTGGTTTCAATACACAACAAGGTGGACTAACGACCTCAACCACGTGTTAACTTCGACGGTGTCGACAACTTAACCACTTCGTGCGAGGAGATTACGCTTTTGAACAACTATCACTTGAGCTTGATTCTCCCCACTCAGTGCCTGGTTGAGATATCTTCACAGCTGCTTGTATGTTCATCAGCTTCAACACATCTGGTAGTACAATGGCAGAAACGAGATGAATATGCCCGCTCTGAAAGTGAACACCATGCAACAGACAACGCGAAACATTACAGCTCCCCCCTCTTCTTCTTTTTCACTTTTTTTTTTTTTCCCTTTTTTTTTTCCCCACTTGACATTTCAAATAAATTGCTCTCGATTTCGTTTGATTGCCTGAATGCCGGCCGACGCCAGAAATAATGCTCCTGACCAAGGTCTGCTGGGTTTTCTGCAAGACGGATCTGGGCGAGTGCACTTGTCACCAATCTGAACCAGTGCCGTACTGAATGCGCAATTGCCATTCTCAGCCCGGCCACTAGAGACCGCAACTAAGCCTATTATTTTACTATCACTCTGTTAAACGCTCAGTGCCACAGGTTTTACTCCTTAGAGCGCTGCCTTCTGTGGACTGGGCCCCGGCCCTATCCCGGGAAAGTCCACGTCGAATGCCCACTGGCCTATGATTGTGGAACAAACAAGCGACAATAGTCATTACAAAAAAATCAATCGCTGATCAAGGAGCCTACCAAAAAAAACTCACAATTAAAAACCACAATTTTTAAGGTCGTGGGACTTTGATTCCCCAACAAAACAATTATTTTCAGAATACATACGTCACAACCGGGCTTGACATGATTGTGTTTACCTCACAAAACACTTAGCAACCTTATTCGTGGTCATCTGACACAAAATACCTGGATGCTGACGCCTGATACGCCGTTACCTGCAACGGCAGCGTGGGCGCTAAAGTCACAATCTTTGATGGGCGACTACACCAGATGTCGCAGCAAACTGCGACGTTCTGTCTGGACAGTGTCGCTTACGAATCGGCACCTCGCGCCCCAAACCTCTGGATACATAGACGCAATCCTACGATACCCTTCCGTTCCAATTACCCGTCTCCTCGCTTAACAGAACCCGCGAAATCAATGAGAGATCAAGACGGCGCAGATGCGGCACCGATATGCAGTAGTCCTCACCTAGTGCTTTATCAACATAAAACGCAAACGCGAATCGAAATCGGAATTGCAAAAATGGCGAAGGCAGTAGCATTTTGTCAGCCAAATTAACAATATAGGCTCCCAAAGGTCAAAGGTCAAAACTTCTGTGAAAGAATTTTTGTAGCTTATTACCCTAAGTGCATCACAGTAAAAGCAAGCGGAATTGAAATCGGGATGCAAAAATTGGTGAGAGTAGCATTTGTAGCCAACGTACAATATAAGTAAATTCGAAGGGTCAAAGGTCAAAGCGGTCAAAATTACACACAAATCCCCGCTTGCACCCCGATAGTTTGTTAGTCAGCCCCTAGTGCTATCACATAAATCCAAACCCGGGGAATCCGAATCGGATGAAAAATTTGGCGAAGGGCAGTAGCACTTCTTGCTTAGCCACCCCAATTAACAAATAGGCTAAACGAGTTCACAGGTCAGAAGCCGATCAAAATTGGTGAAGAAATTTTGTAGCCATCACCTTAGGTTGCTATCCATAAAGCAAACGGAATCGATAAATCGAGAAAAATGGTGAAGGAGTAGCATTTTGTAGCCAATGTACAATATAAGTATTTAAATCAAGGTCAAAGGTCAAAGCGGGTCAAAAAGTCCAAAATTCCGTGAAGAAGTTTTGTAGCCCTCACCTAGTGCCTATCATATTGAAAGCTAAAATCGGATTCGAAATCGGATGACAAATGCGAAGGGAGGTAGTCATTTTGTAGCCAATTAACATTATAGGTCAAAATGAAGGTCAAGGTCACAGGGGTCAAAAGTGCAAAATTCCGTCGAGAAGTTTTGTAGCCCTCACCTTAGTGCTATCATTAAAGCAAACCAGAACGAAATCGGATGAAAAAATGGCTGAAGGAGTAGCATTTTGTAGCCAATAAACCAAATACGGTCAAAAATCAGGGTCAAAGTCAAAGGTCAAAAATTCTGTGAAGAAGTTTTGAGTAAGCCATCACCTATTGCTTATCATATAAAGCAAACGGAAAATCGAAATCCGGATGAAAATGGCGAAGGAGTAGCAAATTGAAGATTTTGGTCACATACGGACGCACGGACGGATGGACGGACGGACACACACACACACACACACACATACGTACGGAGCCCGTTTCATAGTCCCCTGCTCGAACTCGTTCGGCGGGGACAATTATGCCAAACAAACTGAATGAAATGTGTCTATGAACCTTAAGTTAAAAGAAGATGTTTTAAGCAGCCAAATTTCTACTGACTCTCTTGTTTGTTACACTGGAATTGACTACCTAGTTCCTTTTCTAAAACAAAATGAAGAGAGAAGGTCGAACCTGCGTTCAAAACAGAATTGTAGTCCTGGGGTGGGGGTTCTAATCCATCTTCTCCGTCCTTTGTTGACTGGGGGTTGTTACCGGGCTCGTTAGCTTTGGGAATTGGGCTCATTTTTGTTGCCCTTCCAGAGGACTGCAGTTTTCCAAGGTGTCGATGACTGCTTCTCTATTTGGCATTGATTTCCAATGTTTAGTCAGAGATCTGTATGAATACTGCCAATGTCAGATCGATGGATGGGTATTACCAGGTTCGATCTATAATTTGAAAGAAGATAAATTACAAATAAAGCATGTTTATATAAATATCATAGTTCATTTTACTATAAGCATGATTGGGTTTGGGTGTAAAAACACCTAATAAAAATGAAGTCTTGTCTTTTGTCTCAGGATAAGCCGAAATCTACACTAAATAGTGCATATCTATAGACATCAATATACAATATTTTCTTACATTCTGTGCTAAAAATCTACAAAGACATTGCTTGTATTTTTGTAAACATTTTAAATGGCTGGTTTAATTTGTCTGTCTGGACACACAGCAACTTTGCATAGGCATTGGCCCTAATCAGCCAACCCGCAGGTCCGCGTAAAACGCGCTTATTTATCGAGCTCACTTTTTGCCAAATTGTGCGTGACCTCTACTTGACCCCGGATATATTTAGATGTGCGTCATTGTGTTAACTATCAATAAACACCTACCACTCCTTA
>CALNVZ010002974.1:32125155-32138711 GCA_940671915.1 Paracentrotus lividus | reverse complement strand
ACGGCCCGACTTTAGAAGCGAAACTAATTCTTTATCAGTAGAAGTCGCCGTTGATAATTTTGTGAAATAAATTCTCCGAAAATCAAAATTAAAACAGCAGATGCTGTTAAATAATGATACCCCTCTCCCCGGCCCCCCAAAAATCCCCCTTATCTGGAGGTTATTCATGGGTGACCAAAACACAGTCCCCAACTGTCTTAATCCATTCGCTCTGGCAGTAATAGCTCAATTTTCGGAATAACGAATCTTATTCTATTATCGGAAAAGCAAACCTTATTCTATTTTCGGAATAACGAACCTTGTTCTATTTTCGGAATAACGAACCTTTTTCTATTTTAGGAATAACGAACCCTTCGGTATCGCACAAGTAACGAACCACTACCCAGCTCCCCCCTGCGATACTACACGATACCCGCAGCGCCACCGGGCCACGTGGACGTATCGCGACCAGCGGACTGATCGCGGCTAAGCCGCTTGGGGGCGGGGGGTCTAAAATTATGAACTTTCAGATATGAAAAAAAAAAAATGCAAGCTCTCTCTGCTATTTCTCCATTATAATCTATATATATTGTTTATTATTTAATGAATATTTTCAAATAGCCAGAAAGCAAAAAACTGAGAATCTCTGGGTCCAAGGAAAACACTACTAAAAACACAGCCTGCAAGAAAAGCCCCCCCCCCTCCCGGTGTTCCCGGAATTGGGTTGCGTTAATTTCACTCCCCTCCTCCTCAACCCACCCTTCGAGAAAAGCCCCCCCCCCCCCCCGGCCTCGCACCCGCTCCTGCGAACGCAGACGATCGTTGCAACAGCTGCGAAAATGTCATTGGGGGTAATTATGGCCCCCAATGCGATAAACAGGCTATCAAGCCGCAGATAAGCGTAAGATGGGGACATCTAACTGTTACGATTTGTACATTAAATATATGTATTGCTTTCATTGCAAAATTTCAAACATTTTGGCTGACCATTATTGACTAAGATCATGTTGGCTGTTGATAAGAGTGTTTTAGGAACTACCCAACAACATTTATTATACATTAACCATCGATTAATAGCATTAATATCTTTGAATTCATACAGTCATTACAATAGGGGCCATAAATACTCCAACCCGTGGGGTAATTATGGCCCCCAAAGTTGTTAAGATAATGGTAATTAATATGCAAATGAGAAGTAGGAGGTTTATACTTTCCTTTGTATATTATAGGTATATGGACCGATTGTATTTTTACATATTTAGAATATCATTGGACTTTTCATTTAATGGTAGTAATAGGAAATGTGAAAAAGGGGGCCATAATTACCCCAGTCTCCCCTGTACATAACACAAATTGTTAATTATTGATTAGACCAAATTGTTAGTAAACCAAATGGGCTAATCCATGTGGTATTAGACAAATGGAGAATGAGACGAATTTTTGTTAGACCAAGTGGATATAAACTGTGAGAAACCACCAATGTTTGACTTGAGTTCTTTTTATAACGTTTACAAACAATACAAAACAAAACTCACCAACAGCGTAAAAACGTAGTGCTGTGAGTACCTGAATCATTACAGGTAGTGGATCATGTCAGGGCGTGTTCCTCAGATCATCTTCAAGCATGTTCATGAGGTAAAGTGCAGTTTCCTTTCAGAATCTATATATATCTGATTCGAAACTGTTCATCCTCGTACAACTCAAATGGATTCTTTCGATCAATTGGTCCCCTTCTTGGTCGATTGTTTATCTGTGAATAAATGGAGAAAGAATTAGAGTCAAGAATACATACAATGTAAAATTTACAGTTCACTCGGGATTACAATCGTTAACGTTAGTTATACAAAAGCTGGGGTATAGTATTCGTAAATTTCAAAATATAATCTTCTAAAGTTTGACATTTCTTTGAGATGGAAACTGAAAATTTTATAAAATGATAAATAACACATATCGCTTTATAAAATCAAATTGTGTCTATAATAAAAACATGATAAATGCAGGGGCCGCGGAGCCGCGTGTGCTAGGGGGGCTGCAGCCCCTCCACTTTAAGCAGCAAACGTGTACAAAAACTTAAACATGACCATAGCTTTGTGATTTTCAGCCTGTTCAGCCCCTCCACTTTCAAAAACGCTCCCCGGCCCCTGAAATGTACATGCCTTAAAACAAATAATATTATTATTTAAGTTGCCTATAATTTACTTTCTAATATAAAATAACTTACTAGTAAAAGACATACTTTAAATACTAATTTATAATAATTATCTAAATCAAGCACCTTGGTAACATTCGATTGAAAGTTAAACTGCATTGGTGATAAATCCACAAAATTAAACTTTTGATCCAAATGCAAATTGAAAAAAGGCAAAATATATTCACACAATCCGTAAATTTCGGAACTGAACACATTCAGATCTTCACTCTAGAGGAAGCATGAGCCCGGTCTGATCACCACTCCCATCGCCTTGATTTTACCGGAAGTGAACAGTAGGAGGCGAAGGATCGGGTCATAAACTTTGGGACCCAGTTGTATGCTAGGCCCCCGGTCACTGATTCTCCACGCGGATGGTTGCGGATGGCGGCTCTCTTATGTAGATGATTTCCATTCACTCCTCGTCTCAAAGCCATCTGATCCGTCCCTGATCTAATAATCTCATAACCTCTTGTTCCAAGATCCTACGGTATTGTGAATCTCTCTGGCGACCTTACAATGTGGATAGTTTGCCTGCGAGAGACTTCCCGACGAACAGTCAGAGCTGGGCGGATCGATGCTATCACAAAATCGCTAGTCCTCTTTTCAGAGGGACACGTTCTGTTTCCCACACTATGTAGGATCTTTTTAACAAACACCACTTGAAGTTTTTTCGCTGGGACGGTTGGAAATGCCTTATGATATATAGTTAACATACAAGTAAGAGGTTTCATTCTTTTCATGATATCCTTGGCCTTTGAGAGCTAATCAAGTGAAATGTGACTTTCTAAGTTCTAGTAGGTTTGAAGCATTCATTTAGATATTTGAAAAACTATATCAACCTTGATTTCATATAAAATTTCATTGTTTATTGGGTTCCCTATATATTCGACTGTTTCATATCACACCTGTACTTAATTCCCTTCATTGGCTTCCCATTGATAAGCGGATACAATTCAAAATTCTTCTCCTTGTTTTTAGAATCAGAAATAATTTAGCTCCTTCATACCTCCTTGACCTCATTTCCACTAAAGCTCCTACGTCTCGAAATCTCAGATCCTCTTCTTCTTCTCACCTCTCTCTATCTCCTGCTTCTCGCACTTTTACTCGCTATGGTCAACGTGCGTTTGCAGTATGTGCCCCTACTCTTTGGAACAATCTTCCCCTTAATATTCGTCAGTCCACATCACTTGAATCCTTCAAATCTGTTCTAAAAGCCCATTTGTTCGTTTCTTAAGTTATACACAATGTAGTAATTCTTAACATGTTTTGTATTAATAATTTTCCTTAATTTAAGTTTTCATATTATATATTATGTGTATTAATTATGTGTATGTTAATGTAAAGCGCTTAGAAACATTGGTTATAAGCGCTATAGAAATACAATGTATTATTATTTTATTTTTTTCATACATAACTTTTGTTTTTCTTCGTTTTGTGGGCTAAATCTTAGCGGAAATTCTTCTTAAAAAAGTGCGAGACTCTCCGCGATAAGTTTCAAAACCGTTTCCAAGTCGTTTCAAAACCGTCTCAAAGTAGTCCCAAATCCGTCTCAAAGTAGTTTCCGCGAATTGAGATACATTTGTACCACCATGAACGTTGTTAGTTCAACCTGCTTCACTTATTAGGTTCATGCCTCTAGCAAATAAAAGAATACTCAGGCGTGGGTCCAAGATTTGTAAAGAAACTGCAGGCCAAATTGTCTGGGGATTATAGCAGCTCCATTATGTTAGGGCATGGGCCAATACTTCCAATTGTGTGACGTCAGACTGGGTCCGATACTAGTTGTGTCTTTGTCAATTGGTAAAATACAAAAGTCGGATTACAGGTATTGTCATCTGAAGGATATAAATCAAAGTTGAAGAGTGTATCTTTTTGGAGACAATTACGTTAGTTTAGAGCTTCTCGAGATCTTTTCCCCGTTTCCCTCTACTCGTCGGCAAAGCGAAAGTGAGGGGAAAGTGAGACAAGGCATAAGGTGAGTCGGTCCTTTCTACAAACAAATAGGTATAGGCCTACTACTTATGTTATTAATTTAGAATACTGTGATAAATAAAATCTAACAAATCACTGAGAAGAATTTTAATATAATAAAGATAAGCGTCATGGTGTAATGGTTCTGATTCTCGTCTTTCAATCAGAGGATCTCGGGTTCGAATCCTACTCCCGGCGTTAATTTCCTTCAGCAATAACTTTATCCATAGTTTGCTCCACTCCACCCAGGTGAGATAATTTGGGTACCTTGGGGAGTATTTATTTCTTGAAACGCAGTTGCACTGCTGATCAGATATTAGGCGCTAATTATAAGCACGGCTAATTATTATTACTAGCAGAAATTACCCGTGGCAGCACAGGGGGTATGAATAATTTTTATCAAGGTGTTTGTGGAGAGGGGGAGGTGGCTTTCTTGTATGTACAGCTAGACTGCCCATTCACACTTAAGAAGCCTAGTAATTTGTTTACGAAATATATTCAAACAATAGATTTATAGCATGCATATACTTCTCTTTCAATATAGATAGCAGGTTCAATTAAGTTAAGCACACTGGGTCAAATTGGAGGGAGAACCTCAATAATCATTACGGAGTGAAATCCACATCCAACTATATAGAATGGATAAAAAAAAAAATAGATAACACGGTGTATTCAGTGGACAGTCAAGAGGCAATTATTGTGATATATATCATTACATGTATTGGGTCAGAAATAAATGTGTACGTTGCACATGTACCTTAAAATGTACATTAGACTGCATTTGTTCGTACTTCTTCAATTAAAGGTTGCTCAATAAAAAAAAGTACAGTGGGATGTTGAAAAGATGTGAGTTAAGAGAAAGAGAGCGACATGTGGGGGGGGGGGGAGTGAGTGAGAAAGAGAGAGCGATGAAACAGTATGGAAAATGAGTTAGAGAGACAGATATGAGAAAAATTACAGAGATCAACAGACAGGGGAAAATAGAGAGGGGAGTTGGGAAATAATGAGAGACAGACAGTGGGAAAATGAATGAGAGACAGACAGTGGGAAAATGATGAAGACAGAGGGGAAAGTGAGAGAGAGACAGACAGAGGAAAATGAATGAGAGACAGCTGAGAGGGAAAGTGAGAGACAGTGGGAAAATGAGAGAACAAAGAGGAAAATTAGAAAAGCTGGGAAATAGAGAGACAGAGAGACTGATAGAGAGATGGGAAAATGAATGAGAGACAGACAGTGGGGGAAATGAATGAGAGGGGCAGACAGTGTGAAAAATGAGAGACAGAGTGGGGAAAATGAGAAGAGAGAGAGAGAAATTATAAAGAATACAAAACGGCGAGAGAGAAGAAAAGTTTTAGACGATGTGATGAGAATTGATTAAGATTTGTACGGCTTCCATTGGCTTGTTCAAAGTTCTTGATTTTTTCCCCTGTGGGTAAATAATTGATACATTTTAGAAAATATATGTATTTGATATCTTTATGGAATCATTCAATCTTTTAAAAGTTATATGGGCATCTTCACTAATTAGAAAACAATATTCAATTTCATTCAAATAAATAAAAATATTGATACATGTATGTTAGATTATATCTTTTTTAATAGAAATTTAAAACACAATGTACAAAATAATATGAACATGTTACTAAAGGCAAGATGCTACTTATATACAGATGAAAATATCAAATATTTGAGATGGCATGCTTTAATGTACAAAAGGGACTCTGTATGTCTGTTATAGATACACGGTATTGGTGTTTTAAGCGCTAATCAATTTACTTATAATTCATGTCTACATTTTTAATAAACATCTACAGTTATGTACAGCAGTGTTGTAAAATACATGTCAAACAAAAATAAACTTGTCAATTGAAGGCATGTACAGATAGGATCAGAATTATGAGATAGCATGTTATTCAAAATAAAGGACTCTGAATTCATCTGTTATAGATACACCTGTACATTGATTGCTTTGAGCGATATACCTTTAATAAAGTATTATGTTTTACTTGAGTTAAAGAAAAGACTTTATTTCATTGAATTGTAAAATTTTTATTTTGACTCAATAATTAGCCTAAATGGGGCTAAAATGTTATTTAAAAAATAAACCTTTTCCCCTCTGTTTATATTCATGTCTGCACCTATAATAAACTATCTAATTAAAACAAAAGAAAGTTGCAAAATACATGTCAAACAAAATATAAACGTGCAAATGAAAGCAAGATACAGTGTACAGATAATATTTGAGATGGCATGTTATGATGTCCAAAATAAAGGAGACAATAAACGTTTGTTTTACTCATTATGTTCATACCTGCTTTGAGATAAATCTATCTACATGTATATATATTGTACAACAGAGACTAAATCATCGTTAAAAGGTAACAACTTGTTTGTACAAAAACTTTTGAAACTTTGAAATATATATGTTTAAAAGAGAAAGAAAAAACCATCAAGTATTAAGAAGCAAGCCCATAAATGCCATGGACGCTATTTACAGACTTTGTTGATATACAAATGAAATAACGATGCCATACTTTTGCAATCATTAAGAAACAATCATGAATCTTTAAGCAGCCAGTAAAATGTTCGATGGAAATATAACATTTCAATATGAATCAGAGATATAAAAAAATTAAGGGGGGGGACCATAAGGGAATCCAAAGAGTTTGATATCATGCATGTTATACGCGAGAATGTATTCAAAGTTGAATTTCAAATAATTGACTTCATTACATATGAATGAAGCTTATTACACCATATGAAGTGAAAAATATCCAATTTTATCATGTGGAACAGAACAGGATGATTTCAGCAATACATGTATATTACTGTATAAGCTAAAATCTGGTATGTTTTTTTTTTTTTAATTGAATTGGTTTATAATTATAAAGAAATGTACTTCACGATGATGACGTAGGTGAGTAATTTTAATTGAGAGAGCAATTAAAAGCTATCTGCATAGACATTTTGTACAGATGAGGTCGAGGTATTTCAAGTTTTTGTGATTACATTGTGCATCTGGGCATAATTTATTTGGAAATTATGGTCTTTCTGGTGTGTTGACAACATAAAGTTGTGATTTTTACCTTTGTGGTGTCACCGCTTTCCATTGATATAATGTAAATTTCTTTGAGGTCCTACTTTAAACAATTTTGTGGTGCTTTTAAACTTTTCTAAGAACAAAAGGATGTTTGCATAGACCCTAGTATGGATGTAGGTGCCTGATGAATGTGTTATAGATCTTATAGGGTACATTTTTCCACAGAAGCAAAATCTACATGATATTTACATAGGAATGGAAGGATTAATTTAAGAACAATCAGAAATCATCTTCAACCTTGCCCTGTTTTTCTTGTCATGATGTGGTATCTGTTTTAGATATATTGGTCAAATGGGCTTTATATAGCATGAACAAAT
This sequence comes from Paracentrotus lividus, assembly GCA_940671915.1. NCBI lineage: Eukaryota > Metazoa > Echinodermata > Echinoidea > Camarodonta > Echinidae > Paracentrotus > Paracentrotus lividus. The sequence goes on along the minus strand of CALNVZ010002974.1, from coordinate 32,131,153 downwards.
AAATCTTAAACCTTTATTTTAGATATTCAAATGTTCACTAAGATAAGCTTTCAAGCAGAAGAATGTTTAACAAAATGTTTGACTAGAAAAATGAAAACTTTACTTCATAATATGAAAAAGTGATACAGAATTACACTTATAGGTAAGTACATGCAGTAAAAACATCTTCAAGTAAATGGCAGTTGAAGTTAACTATTTTCCTGTAAATGAAAAGAGGGGGTAAAAGAAAGATATTGGGAAGAAATGAAGAGGACCATTATGTCGTAATCGAAAGAGCAAGAAAAAGTAATAATGAAAAACCCATTACAACAACAATAAAAATGTATGATCAAGAGTTGGATCCTGTTTCTCATTTTTCATGTGTTATACTATACATTTTCACTTCTCACAAAGTGTTTCCTTATCATCCTCACAGAGTGATGGAAGGATCGTTTGAGAAGACTGTTGGTTACCTTCTTCGTTGGAACATTCCTCGTGGTCTTTCTTTTATTTCTTCGTGTTAACGTCCTCCAAAAGTGCTTGGAAACTGGTTTGTGAAGAGTCTAATTCATTTTTTACTTTTGCCAAATTGTCGTTGGTGTCATTTAGTTCTTGTTTGAGACTATGCATTTTTTTGGCAAGCTCACGATTCTTGGTCACGGAGATTGTTATTTTCTTTGATGTGTTGGTCTTCCATTTTATTCAGGAGTAGCCCTACTTCACTAACAGCCTTCATCACTTTCTTTATACCGACTTCTGCTGTAAATTGTCTATATGTTGTTCTTGTACAAATCCCTATGATTTCTTGGAGTGTCTTTTCAATGATTTGCTTCGTTGTGGTTTCCATGATTCTGTTCAAAAAAAGATAAATAGGAAATATATGGCATTGTAACTTAACTGTACAAACTGATATACAGCCTTCATCACTTTCTTTATACCGACTTCTGCTGTAAATTGTCTATATGTTTTCTTGTACAAATCCTATGATTTCTTGGAGTGTCTTTCAATGATTTGCTTCGTTTGTGGTTCCATGATTCTGTTCAAAAAAGATAAATAGGAAATATATGGCATTGTAACTTAACTGTACAAACTGATATACAGCCTTCATCACTTTCTTTATACCGACTTCTGCTGTAAATTGTCTATATGTTGTTCTTGTACAAATCCCTATGATTTCTTGGAGTGTCTTTTCAATGATTGCTTCGTTGTGGTTTTCATGATTCTGTTAAAAAAGATAAATAGGAAATATATGGCATTGTAACTTAACTGTACAAACTGATATTTACTTGAAGAAATCTATGAAAGAATTTCACGGAAGACTACATTATCGGTGTAGACACCATCTTTTTCACGGAACTGGCCATTCGTGTTAGTATTCTGATGTTTCTTTTGTCTCCAACCCTACTCATTGCAACATAGAGTTGACCATGAGGAGAAAAGTCTTTTGACAGGTACAACCCAACTTTAAATAGGGTCTGTCCTGTGATTGTTTGCTCATGGCAAAACATGGCTTGATTGGAATTGACGTCTCTGCATTTGGAATGGAAGAGTTGTGTCTGAAGGCGAGATGGGATTCTAGGAATGAATATCTGCTTTCCTGCATGGACTCCCATAGCAACAGTTGCTTCAATCACATGGTCATACATGCTGTTGATCAGATATCTTGTTCCATTGCAGTGGCCATTCGCAGGATCAAGATTCCTCAGAAGCATGATGGACACCCTTTTTGAGACAAAGAATGTGCGGTGGCATCCCTGTAGATATTGTATTGAGAAACTCCTCAGGGTATTGTTGGTGGTTCTCAAATTCAGAACCTTGTCAAGCTGATGTACTCTCTGGGTTGACCTGGGAACCTGTCCATCATGATCTTGTTCACATCATCTGTAGCTGGTTTGTTGGGCATAGTATCCCACGTGAACAAAGCCACTGTGGAGAAGCATAATCTCTGTCAAGTGAGTCAAACACAAAGTCACACAGATCACTGAGTTTTCCTCCTTCAATGAGCATGTCGGCATCAAGTCTAATCTTGTGTTCACCAAGTTCTTTTTCCACAGGGATAGTACCTTCACCAATACACAGAAGCGTATCAGCATACCTTCACCTCACTTAACTGAACTCTCATGTTGGTTACCAGTTTCTTTACTGTGACATGCTGCCAGAGTGGAGATGTTTTGAGACACGCATCAATGATTTCTGGTCGACTGCCCCGGCGTATAACAGGAAGAATTTGTCTCCAGTCTCCTGCAAAGATTACTGTGATGCCTCCAAAGTTGTGATCATTTTCTCGGATATCTCTGAATGTTCTGTCAACAGCCTCATACACTTTGCGGTTGGCCATAGTCACCTCATCCAACCAAAAGACTGCAGCGTCGAAGGAGTTCTGCTGTTGCGTCTCTCTTTGATATGTTGCAGAAAGATGTGTTGGTCAGTGTCTCTATTGGTACTTTACACCTGGAGTGCAATGTTCGTCCATTTGGCAAAAGTGTAGCTGCAATTCCACTTGTAGCTGTTGCCAGTGCTATTTTCTTCATAGTGCGGACCTTTGCCAGATAGTTGTTAGGACAAAGGTTTTACCTGTACCCTCTGGTGGTCAATGGCCATGAGGAGGCCTGTCCCATTGTTAACCGAGTCAATAGCCAGGTTGTAGACTTCTGTTTGTTCTTTGTTCATGAGTGGAACATTCTCATGAACAACTTGTTCCAACTCTTGGGTATTGTAGTTTGTTTCCTCACGAAGTTCTCTTGGTGCCATCCGTGTAATGAAACTTGGATCTGCTTTGGGTATATTGAAGTCTTCCATGTTATAACCATTTCTCTCAACATGCTGCTGTATTTCAAACAGACTTGGTTGATGATTTCATCTGTGGGTTGCTGGACGTCATGTTTATGCAGCAGGTCTTCACACAGAATTTGTAGGTGATGGTTCAGAAGTCCATGGTTGTGATGGCTGAGTCCATATGAGTATTGTGGCAAAGAGTTCCCTGAACTGAGGTCCAAACTTCGCCAGTGCTGCTTCTTCCATCACTCTGTCTATTTCTGTGTCATCATCTAGCAGGCCAAGTTTCAGGCAGGCAGCAGCAAATGTCTCTTGTTCCTGACCATTTGATTGTGCGTAAGTCAGCATAGCATGTAGCACCTGGTTTATGGTAAAGTAGCATTCGCATGTAGTAGAGCTCTGACTGTCTAGGATTGAAGCTGATCACAGGAATTTTCCCAATCATGTCGGACGACCCACTGTCATTGTCGTGCTCTTGCTGGATTTTGTTGACCTTTCTTGATCGTCTGACCCATTTGCTGCCTTTCCAGATGTATTGGCGACAGATGTCTGGATACAGAATGGCTCGAGCTTGTGGATCCGTAGCATTCAGTTGAAAATAAGCTGTCAGTTTTGTGTTTGGAGGTGGTTTACTGGCCACTTCCTGTGCCCGGTGTGGCTGAAAGAGAACAGTTTGTTCATCTTCAAGGTGAAGGGGAAGCTTTGTTACTGGAGGGTATTTGTTCAAAATATTGAACTCGTACAGGCGCCAGTATGCCTCTGAAGCACCAACATATCTGGCTGTTACATATCTCTCAATTTCATTGTGTGTGATGTCCTTTTCCTGCCCATTTGCTAGCTTTACCATGACTTGGTCTGAACCTTTACAAGTGTACTTGTACAGATATTTAACACAGCTCACACTGATGACAACCTCAACATTGATGTGTGCATTGTACTTTAGACTTAGGAATGGGTTTTATGGCACTATCCAGCGGTTGTCTACTCTAAAGTTTTTTCCTGTGACCTTCAATCCATGTGTCCGGCCACCATGTTCATGTGATCTTCTTCTGTAGAGTGGGTACGTGCCATCAGCAAGAACAGTTTCTTTTCTGTACTCTTTGGGGAAGTTCTTTTGGCAGACCTTGCCTTGATCTGTAATATTCATGCATGGGCTGTTTGGATTTACTTGGCCACATGGGCCATGGATCATGTTTTTCGTGACTATGTTGTAAAGTCTGGGATTTGATACTGGGTCTGGTATTTCTGCGGAGACTATCTTGTTGATATCTGATGGAGTCCTTGGTTTATCAGTATCATACATGATCAGCAAGATGTGGCAGTGAGGAAGGCCCCTTTTCTGATCCTCTTTCATTGCTGTGTAGGCTCTGACCTTTCCAAGAACATCATTCTTCACCAAGTCACAGAGTAGAGATTGGAGCTTGATGTTGAACACCCTGACACAAATGTCTGGCCGATCACTTGGTTGCTCATTATCAAACAGAGACCCTTGATTTCAGGCCAGCGTGGGTTGCAAGTAAAAGTTATGAAGAAATCAGGCTTTCCAAACTTCCTTACTATAGCCATTGCATCCTGAAATGCTTCTGCATACCACCGTGGGCTTCCATAGAATGTGGGTGGGAGGATGATTTTCACTCCAGCTCTCATTTCATCGTTGTCATTGACAGCATCCAATAATCCTTTGTATTTATCGGCTCTGATAGTACTCTTGATTGTTTCGAACCCATCTCTGTCGCTCAGATTCTGCCTTAGCAAAGGCATCTGTAGCGTATATTGTTGTGTCAGTCTCCTAGATTTCATGAGGTGGTTGTCTGAGTTGGAACGTATTTGCAGTTTGTATTTGTAAAATTGTGTTGGGGAAATTTGCTTTGGGCCTAAGGCATGTGGAATCTTTATTCTATATCCATCTGTTCCATGTGGGAACAACAATATATAGTGCAGAGGGTCATAGCTACGGTGTGTTGCATTGATTCTCTGTATTTGACCCCCTCTTGTTTGTAGAATGACATCCTTATCATATCCCTGTTCACCTGGCATGATAACTGCCACCTCGCAGCCTGTAGGTAAATTGTAGCGCCGTGAATGTTCGCTGGCTGGTTTGTTTTCAGCACTTAGCACCAGCTTTGCCTCAGGATGGTTATTTGCAAACTCAATCGCTGACTTGAAAGAACGGACATAGGGATTGACCCTGTGAAGGCAGGTCTGGAGAGAAGTGAGTATATGGGGATCTAAGTTGGAATTGTGATTCGTTCTGTTTTGTAGCTCATGCTGTGTATCATGGAAATAGATTTGGGCAAATTTGGGGTGATCCCCATCTGTTGGCAAGAGCGAACCTATTCTGTGGTAGATTTTCCCTTGGATTTTGAAGGTGGGACTGAATCCAGGCATGGTTTGTTCAGTACACCCGAGAGAAGCTAAAGCTAGGGCATTGTTGTATGATCGCAGTTTGTCAAGGACTGTTGCACCATCAGCGCTATATATCTGTTGTATTTCTAGCGGAGCTGGGGGTTGAAAGGGCAATACAATCTTACCCCTTTCACAACAAAATCCTAGTCTCTCTTCTTTCCAGCGGTAGGCACTGCAACATTCACATTCATTTCTAGCATTATACAAATATGGTAGTTCATGGTGACATTGGCTAATGGAAAATTCATCCTCAATGAAATGCTCAGTGTCTTTTATAACACCCAATTTGTTGTTAGAACGTACAGCTTTCAATGTCTTTTTTGTCCTGTCTCTCTCACGTTGGGCTTCAAGTTGCAGTTCTCTTTCCTCTGTTGTGTCTGTACTTCTTGCCTGACGATGTCTTTCTCTATGTTGTACATGACGTTGTTGTCTCTGCTCTGTTGTCTCTGTACATCTTGCTTCACGCTTTCTTGCTCTATCTTGTACATGACGTTGTCGTGTCTGCTCTGATGTCTCTGTACTTCTTGCTTCACGCTTTCTTTGTCTATCTTGCACATGTCGTTGTTGTCTCTGCTCTGATGTCTCTGTATTTCTTGCTTCACGCTTTCTTTGTCTATCTTGCACATGTTGTTGTTGTCTCTGCTCTGATGTCTCTGTACATGTTGTGTGTTGCCTTCTCTCTCTTGAGAGTTCCTTTTGTTGTGCCGTTTCTTTGGCCAATACAATACGCTGCCGTGCTTGCTGATCAGAGTCAGCAGGCTCAGTACGCCTGGCTATCTTCCGCCTCTGGACTGCAGGGCTACATCTCGAAAGGCTTCTCTTGCGGCCCATTATACAA